>JAUMHE010000046.1:10743547-10784444 GCA_032359235.1 Enteromius mattozi
TCTCGCAGCTTTTCGTAGCTTCCCCCCCCCCCCCATTGAAGCATACTAATAACAATTATTGCACCAGAAACAGATCAGATTACTATAGTTTTAAATGGCTGTATTTGATTAAACAGGATAATTTTAATGACTTACCTTTAAATTGTGTAAATCTAAATAGCACTAGATTAATTCTAGATTAATGTTGTAATGAGTTGTGACATAAAGACGTGGTTTTTAACATTTTTGACCACAATGAACCACCTGGTTTGGTGCTGTTTATTTACTTACTTGTTTATGTATATATATATATATAAATCATATAATTACTGTCATTAACTAACCATCTGATGCATTTGTTTTTTTTTAACAAAATCTGCTCTTTTTCTGTTAATACAGAAATATGAAATACACTTTAATGACTCAGTGCTGAAGGATCTCACTTTTTTTTATTACTATATGAGGTTAGGTTTAGCTGTCGTTTGTCAGCCACCCATCCTTGGCTTTGGTGAATGCTTTTACCCTGTAAGGCATTGGATGGCTGTGACTCCATGCTGTTTGTTAAAAGCAACTTGTGCCAGGATCAGCCACCTTGGAATGCAAGCTGGTGTAGTGTTGATGTGAAAAGACCAGGCTATTTGCTGATGAGCCAGCTGTGTGTGTGTGTGTGTGTGCGGATGTAATATGTTATGGTTTGATATTGAGCCTCAGAGAAGCATTACAGGAACCTGTCTGCTCTCTCTGAATGATCTACAGTATTAATGTATTTTTATTTCTATAGCTCATTTTTCTATATAGTTTTCATTAGACTTGCCTGACATTATGTAAGTAATGTTTGTTTCTAATAAAAAAGGCATTCCGCATTGACCTTTTGTTGATTCTATGTTGGCTTCAACGCACTGTGTGAATATTGGTTATGATAACAAAAATTAAACATTGTAATTCATAATACTCTTGTGATTCTTTCCCCCCACTAATCATTTGTTTGCATTTCCATCTAATTTTCACAATGTCTGGTGTGCACATTTCTGGACCCAATAATCTCTCAGTCAGTCTCACAGAGGGTTGGACCTTTAACAGTTTGTCTGTGTTTGTTATTCTGACCTTGGCTACATAACTGCTGACTCCTGGGCAGCTGAGTGTTCACTGATCTACTATTGTGCTTGTCCATGTTAGTGTTATTCTGCTGGGATCTTTAGTTGGGACTGAGCCCAGTGTTGTGGTGGCCTCTTCCTCTTGTTCGGATTGATGGCTGACTTCTTTTTCATGTTATTTTTAGGCCACAATAGGCACATTTGTAGTTACTGTACATCCCTGCCTTTTGCTCCTTGTTCTGAATGGTAAGGTATTGATTCACTGCTTGAGTTTCATCAAAACCAGCTGTAAAATGTTTCAAAAGAGACCAAATATTAAACCAGAAATCAAGAGAGGCAAGACATGCGGACTGATGGGGGAAGACCACAGTTGATATCTGGAGTAAGGTTTGCACTGCTTTGTTATATTACATTGCACATATTTTGTATATAATTTACAGTGACCTAAGTGTAGTTTTTGAGGAATTCAATTTGATATTTTATGCTAAAAATAGTGGCAGGGGGATACAACAGTCATGAAATTAAAATGAGGAATTAAAAGAATGATTGCACCATGTGTGATTTCTTAGAAAAAAATATTTTTAGCATTGACTAAGATGTGTTCCTCATTAAAATAATAAATGTAAGCTTTTCTTTAATGTTTCATAAAAGTGTTTCAAGCTACATAAAACAAACATAATTAAGTTAAATAAGTTCATTGCTGAGATTTTTGCACAAGTGTTTTTTAAATAGATTTTTCTTTATCAACTACATGGTTATATGTCATTGACCCTTGATTACTTACGTTTGTTTGTTGTAGACGAAGTTGACCACTAAGTAGCAAAGTGGCAGCACTGTTTTTGGGTGAAAGTAGAAGATTTCCTGCTGGGAAGCAGGATGCGGCTTTGATTCAATGTAGTGTTGTTTCCACCCACTCCTTTTTGGGCTGTGGCCAAGCCACACGCTCCAAACATGTTCTCGGGGAAGCTGGAATTTCTTTGACGTTTTTGCTAAATGCGTGTTTATAAGTTTGGCCGTCTGAAAAAGGATGGTTCACATTCCATTTGTTCCGACCCCTTTGAATCCGAAATGGAGCGCAATTGCTCCCACCAAAATGAATTGTTTCAATCTGTTTCACTACTTGTCTCCATCACAGTGGCCTTAAGGGCTTAAAACTTCAATACGAAGAAGAAACGAGGAATAATAAATTGAATAGATGTTCTTCCATCACCTCTAACCCTTGTCATGTCTTGATACTCTATGATTCACTCCAGACTGGAAGTCTTCATGAGGATTAGCTTGGTAAGAGAATCTTAAGAAGCACTCTTCTGATGCTAATGATGAAAAATGAATACCATCATAGTGCCATATAAAGCTTATCTCTGAAGCCTGTAGCCCATCAGGCAGAGGTTGAGAGCCCATGGAGGGCGTCAAAGGTTGACTGGGGAGTAGGAATCCATGACTCCAGCACCCTGTGTGTGTTTTGTTTTCCATGCCATCCTATATGCAGAGGCGAGATAAGCATGTGCTTGTGGTAGGGACCAGGTGCGTGACTATCAGCCTCTCAAGGGATTTGTTTTGACAGGGGAGGGTCCAAAGGGGATGCAAGAGGGTCAACCCCTCTCTCGTTCTCGTTTTCAGTCTCTCTTTCTGCCCTTCTCTCTCTCTGCTTGTTTTCACAGAGAGAGCAGGCCACTCTCTGACGTCAGGTCCCATGCAGGGATATTCCGTATAATCAGGAACCACTGCTTTGGTTCTGCCTGGTATTTCATTTTTTTGTAACCTGTCACCACAAAACCTTAGGCCTCTCACAATATTCCAGTTTATAGATGAATGTAGCAACCGGGAACAAGTCAGCTGGAGATTTCCCAATGCGAGCTTGGGCTCATTGTATAATGTCAAACCCCTGCTTTTATCAGACAGAGAGAAAAGAGAGTATCTCAGCAAACACAGCAGCAGATTTCCTTCCAGGCACTTTCGTGGAAAGCAGCAAGTTGACTTAATCACACGCTATAATGCTTGGCCAGGGGGTTTGAGTCTTGAGATGCTGAGTTCCTATTTCCTCTCTTGGGCTGTGGCTTTTGGGTCTTCCATAATTCTCCCCCAACCCGAAAATTTTGAGGTTTCTCCCTCAGCCCACCCCTTTCCCCCGTTTCTGTTGGAATGCCCTTTTTCCCTGCCACAAGATACTCCACTGTGGCTTTGGAGGCCACCTAGAATGGAGCAACTCTGCTGAGGCCACATTCAGAAATAGAGATTGAGGCTGTAAATTTAGCTCTTGTCAGGGCTCCTAGCCTCTTCCAATGAGCATTGCCCATGCCCAATCTCATAAGACGCATTGTTTGTTGTAGGAATTATGGTACTTCAGAGGTACAGGCCACAGTTGTCAACTGTGCCTCACTAGACAAGCCTGAGGGAGCAAACTCTATGATTACCATCATCGCCCTGCGGCATCAACAACAATATTACTGTCATTCCCATCAACATCCTCATCATGTTTTATGATCTTTGTCCCCGCTTAACCAGCTCGCTAAGAGTATAGGCTCTGATGTGGAGAAATGCGGTTGAATGTCTGAACAGCACACTAGCCGTGACCTACCGAGCTCAGATGGAACTGAACCTGGAGGTTGTTCTGCTCCTGTTGACTTTGGCTTCTCCAAAGCAGACTTTTAGCTCAGCTTCACCGCAGTGCGTTCGGAAAACGCAGGTAGCTGGAAGTACAGCGTTCAGCAGTGCTTTTCCAGAGTGGCTAGAGGAACTCTGCAAGGGAGACATGAAAATTAAATTCCGGCTTCTCTGTCGTGTTGAATCTGACCTCCTGCCTGGAGCGTTGAGTAACATGTGATCCTCTGAGCACCTGGAATACCATAGAGTAAATCACAGCAGTTTCTTTCAATACGTAATTGTATATCATTTTCTTAGATTGAAGGTATAGGTGTCATTCATTGCTTTGCAGAATCGCAGGATTGCACTCAAGAGGAGGAACATGTTCATCATCTCATTAACTGCACTTCATTCTAAATATACAGGCATACACATAGGCTTAGTTTTGTGAGTGTTGAGTCTATCCCTTGAGGTATTAAATAAACTGTAGGTGCTCAGAGTAGGCTTAGGAACTGGACGTTGCAGTGTTAAAGTGTTCCGATGTGGTGGAAATCCTTGCTGTTCCTCCGCACATCCCTGCTTTTAAACTGAACCAGATGGGCTCTTTCCATATAAAACTTTCGCTCCCTTTTAAGTCTCACACCGGGCTAACGGCTGTTAAAAACCATGGTACATGTCATATTTTGCCCACTTAATAAAGTCTTTAATACATCAAGGGCTGCTCAGTTTCACACCACAGTTGAAAATCCATGTATGCAGGCATTTTGCCAGGTACAAAATGACAGACTGTTTAGTGATCATGGGCAATGATTCGTTTGTCCTCTGTTCATGTGAAATGAATCGCATCTCCTGGGCTAAACACGAGAAAATGCCCTGATTATTTATTTGACATGAATTAGCACGAAGGTCTGTGCCAGTGCTGTCAGCACCACTGTCAGGTTCTCCTTTTCACATGCCACAAATGCTATGCAAACTGTCTAACACAAATTCAGTTGTCAGTCCACTGTCTCCGAGCCTTCCTGTCTTTCTGATTCTTCACCAACTATTTCCATGAACTGGGTGGGGATGATAGATGAGATGAGAACGAAAGTAAAGTTGACAGCACAAAAAAAAGGAAGTGAGATGCAGCGAATTGGAGTTTGGCAGCTAAATCCAGGGAACTAGACAAACAACTTTAGTGTGGATTGTTTCCGGGATTAAAGAGAGTAGACCTTCTCTAACATCTGTTTGTGTTGGCCGTCACATATATACAGACTTACTTTCACTCCAAACAACCCCAAATGTTTCCCCTGTCTAAAGAGTGTTCTTTTTGCACTCGTTCTTTCATCACAGCATTCAGCTGTTCCAGCTGCAGCCAGTGTGAGGTGTCTATGTCCACCGATCTGAGCTGGGTTACCGAGAGACTGTTTTGACAGTTGCAGTCGGAGTGTGACGCGCTGCTGTGGAATTTTCTTCAAATGACAGAGTTAGATCCATGTGTGTGCATGTGAGAGAGACTCAGGTCTGGGTAATCAGGCAGTGAGGAGAGCAGAGTGGTGGTTACCTTCCAGGGAAGTTCACGCCCCCGAGAGCTGTTTGGTTTTGTAGTGGCTCTCTGTCAGAGGAGGAGTGGAAGAGAGAGAGGAGGAGGGGAGAATGTGTAGTGGAGGAGCTTTCTCAGTTACTGAGAGCAGCAAACACTGTCGGCAACAGAATGTGCGTGTCCGTGCTCTGTCCTGCTAGCAGCGCTCTCTGAGAGACCATTCGCCCCCCTCCCACCTCTTACAGTCCTTCCAGACGTCAAGAGCACACACAGGGCTCTTGTCTCTCTCTCTCTTTCTCTCTCTCTCTCTCTTGTGGGAGAAAGCCACGAGAGACAACTCCTCCACTTTTTCCCCCTCCTTATTTCTCTCTGCGACTTGCACTCTGAGGGACTATGCCGGTAGTTGGCTTTGCATCGAAACTCCGGCAGCCGGCTGTGGGGTCCAAACCCATTCACACTGCACTGCCCATTCTCAACCCTGGGAGAAGCAGCATGGCACATGGACTGACACCCAGGAGCTCGGAGCTCAGAGTCACCGAATCTTCTATGCTCTCCTGTCAGCTGTCACTCAAGACGGAGATCCATGATAGGAGGTCAAGCTTGGTCCCAGCTCCGGCCACAACTTTGGCACGTAGCAGCAGAGAGGCAGGGGAAAGCAAGATCTGCAAGGTCAGTGAGACTGATGATGGCATTGAAATGTGCAGCGTTTGGGTTGGTGTTTAGAGCAGGTACTGCTTCGCTCTACAGGTGGCTCTCACGTTCTGCTTCAAGCTGGTAACGGTTCTTGTGGAATTATGATTTCATGCATTTTTGGAAATAGACTAGCTAGATGCCTGGTGGACTACTACTAAATTTTAGCAGGTGCCATAGATCTGTCATGTCTAGACATTTGCATTCTATGTGGTAGCAGTTAAGCTGTAATGCATATGTATGAATTTGGATTTATTTATTTATTGGCAAAAATGAAACTTCTGTTATTTACTCACCTTCATGTCATTCCAAAGTAAGAAAAATTTTTGAATTTGCACACAGAATAAAGCGAGTCATACAACATGAGTGACTAATAATGACATAATTTTACTTTTTTACTAAAATATCCCTTTATATCTGCAGGAAAACTCACTACTGAACTGTGTACTGTTTGAGCATGGCTAGTTTATCATTATAAACCATGTGATTCATGTGGCTGATACTTCCAGTTTGCGAGCGAGCTGTTGTAGTAGTTTTGCTGAGGCTATTAAGATCTCTATCTGTGAAATGAAGCATGAGGGCAGTTTTAGGGGGGTGTTTGCGGGGGGAGATTCAGCCACCTGAGAAACCCTTGTGTGTAGTGGAGCAGTGCAGAACACTAACTCCCTATCCCCCACGTGTGGTGCTCCGTTACAGATAGATGGCTGGTGTTTCCCCCCTTTCTAGACCGTTAGGCATCACTATATTAAAAAAGCACAGTTGCTATCGAATGATAGACACATATGGATTGCCCTGAACTCTTTCCCATTCAAAACAAAAGCATGCCAAGGTTTCTGAAAGCAATTTTCATACATTTGGCTGCAAACCAGTGTGAAGACAGAAGGAAGGCGGGGTGCTTTTCAGTGAAGGAAGTGAGAATCTTTCAAAAAATCCCGCCAAGCAGATTCCTTTAAGGTTTCGCTAGACCCGCCAAAACTGGAGGAGAAACAAAAATTAGACTGTAGGGAAAAGACTTTTCTGTTTAGTAAGCTCATCCTAACCATTGTATTATTTGTGACCTCCTTAGTTTTCCTCCTTCATTTTCAGATCCTAAAAGGCTGGATTTTCTTGTAACCTGCAGGAAGTGTGTGCTAACTTCAAAGCAGGGTCGTGGTTGACTAAGCAGGGATTTTGGTGCAGCGGTCACAAGCATGTTCAGGGTTGCTGCAGGGCAGCGGGGCCAAGGAAGAGGGGAAGTGTGTTTTATTATTAACTCAGTGCTCCGTGACCTAAGACACTGTTCACTCAAGTGTCATGCCCTTTAGTAAGAAGAAAGAATAGACTTTTTCACTTTAGTTTGCTGTTAAAAATCCAAAGGGAATGTTAAGACAGGTCATAAAGCTCAACTGAGCAAGCACTGTATTAGAATATTATTAATGTCATTGTATGTCATGTGACTGATGTTTAAATCTTTTTCTGTCTCCTTAACTTAAAAAATTCCCCACCTGTCCCTACCTGACTGATCACAGGGAAACAATTAGTCCTAATGTGGGCATGTCTTTCAACTCACTTTGAAAGGGCTGAAAAGCCTGAGGCAGTACTTACTTTCTTTACTTTCTAGTGACAGTCTAGTTTTTGTGGGACTAGTGAATATCATAATGCAATGGCATGTCAGAGTGCATTCATTCAGTATATGTGGATTTGTTTATACCCACATGCCTGTTTGGACATGTTTTAGTCATTCCCACAGAGGGCAGCATGTTCACCTTGTTTGGTGTTGACACAGGCTTTATGCGGCTGTGGTTTGATTTAAATTGTGTGGCGGGATAGCAAACTCATGACAAACTTTGCATTCAAGGACATTAGTCTACTGCGCATCTGGGGGTGTTGTGATAGGCCGGTGCAATTTATCAAGTTTCCAAACAAACAAGAGCTCAGCAGAACAAGATTTAAAGTAAACTTATGGAACAGCTTCACGGCTAATGTGTGGACAGACTGCGAGTGTGCTGTAGAAGCACTTTTGGACCAAGCCATCCACAGGAGCCCACGTATGCAGGGGCTTCATCTCATGACAGTGATAGAGATTGTACAAAAATGACAGTTGTGTAACATGCTGTAGTAAACAGAGGAAATATGTGGTTGGTCTGGTTGGTAAACTGATTATAGCTGACTCTGTACACTTTATACACCTGAGAACAAGGGCAGTGAGGTGTGTTTGAGAATGTGTGTCTGTAAAAGGCTTGGTGAGAGAAAATGCATGAGAACAAAAAGAAGGAAACAACAGGGTATTTTAATGAACTGTCTCCTGTGTCTGGGAAGTATGAGGGATAACGGAATGTTTTATAATTTAAACCAACTCTTACACAACTCTAGTACATTAAATGAAAATTAGAACAGTTCTCTAATTCAGCTTCCGTTGCTCTGCATTCTGCGCACTTGACTTAACAACTGAATTGAAAATGGAATGACTCCACAGGGTGCTGTTCACTGTTATACAAGCCTAAAATTGGGACATGAAGAATTCTCGTCTTGTTCAGAGTGAACACTTTTTGTTGTGTTTAGATCATCATAATAAAACAGCTGTTGATATAGATCCAAAAATAATGATGCAGAAATGTTTTTTTGAGATAAATCCATCTGTTATGTTTTTTACTTATATATATTGCTTTATGTATTATCCCAACAGCTTTATGAAAATCCTCCTTTGAGTACTTGTCTTTGAATGCATATGGGATGGGGAGATATCTCCTATACTGCATGTGGAAATGGAGGTTTTTCCGAGATGTTGTTCTAGCATCCAGTGTAGAAGTATGACTGCAAAATCCCATTCTAAGAAGAACACGGGTCTTTCGCTTTGTGCAAATCAGCTATTTGCTTTGCCATCTTACATACTTCTTTGATATGTTTTGTTGCGCTCTATGAATTGTCTTTTGTATTAAAGTTATGTAAAATCCCCCAGATGCTCTTAACTTTTAAAACTGAATTGTCAACAACAGGATGCAATTCAGCTGCTGTATTTACACCTCTCATTTTTGTTGACAGTTTAACTGTGCAGTGAAAAGCATCCTCTCTTAAACTCAGATCTCGCAGTTGCTTATTTTTTTAGCATAACTTTCCTAGGTGGATACAGTAGTTTAAAATGTGACTTTCTGTCTTCTGTGGAACAAAATGAGAATATTTGGAGTAATATTCTGCTTGTTTTGACATTATATATACAAAAATAATTGGGTCAGCAAACCGTTTAACTTTTTTAATGCCTCCCGGAAAAGATCTTGAGGCTTTTGTCATCCATCCTGTTACATATGCTTACACAGACACACACGTATGCATATTCATCTTCATTCTTAGTAAGCTTAGCGGTGCAGTCTAATAGTGAGGTTCCCCAGAGCTCTGTACTTGTCCCATTCAAGATTTGTATGTGTGAGATTAAGAAGTCAGGGAATGTAAACAGGCCACTGACGGCTCACAGTGTGTTCGAAGGGGAGGCAGGGGAATGTTGAGAGTGCAAGAGAACAGTGCCAGCGTTTCCCAGCAGCAGAGGTGCTGTCAGTGGTGAAACACTGAGACTTGAGGTCGCAAGGGGGGTTCCTCTGTCTGTGTAAGTCGCAGCCATGGGTGGTCTGGCGTGCTGCGCTCCTTATCTGGAAGAGTGCAGGACACTGAACACAAGTAATGACGCTCACCCTTAGACAAGCAGAGGTGGAGGCTCAGAACCATTAGACAGCTCAACTTGCATGGAAACATACTATCTTACAGGTCTCTTAAGAGGTGTGACTTGTAAAAATCTAAATAGTCTAATAACTCACTCAAATTCTTTTCCAGTGTGCCTAGTCAAGACTGATGATGATGTTTATTCAGGTAAAATCAGACATATTGCTTCACGCTGTTCAGTTTATTTTCAAGGGGTTTCCTGCTCCAAGTCCAGTCATTTATTTTAATAGAAATGCTCATTCTGACTCCCATGAACAAAATTAGTACACCCAAAAAATTGTCATCATTTACACACCAAAACTTTTAAATTCAGATAAGATAAAACTTTCGCGTTTTAAAAAACATGTAGAAGCACCAAAGGTTGATTCTTTATTCCATTTTTTCCGAAGCCAGTAGACTAAATTAAAAACAAACTAAAAAAAAGTTCATCAATTTAATTTTGTGATTATCTGTTTCATTTATTTACTGAACAGCTTCAAAAGGAAAAGAAAAGAACAACCAACTCATTATTCAGCTTTTCTAATTTTGTGCTTTACTGAAAAAAGAAAGTCCTATCAGTTTTGAACAAAATGAGGGTGAGTGAACATTAAAAGAATTTAGATATTTTGGTAAACTATTCCTGTAAGCGTTTTGTGGTCGCATTATAGAGTTTGATTACAAAACAGCCATGCAAGTTTATATTTAACTTCTCTGGAAGCCGAATCAGTCTTTAGTTAAAACAGGAAGAAAAATTGGTGAGAAAAACAGCATGCAACCTACACAAAAGATCTTGCCAGGCATCCTTTTTTTCTTTTTTTTTACAGGGGTGAGCATTCCAGAGACCAAGAACACTCTGTGCACACAGCTCAATTTGAAAGAAAAAAATTACATCTAATAACATTTAACGATCTGGCAGATGTCATTTTATTTCCCTCGGTTCAGTTGAGGACTTTATCAACAATATCATTAAGTGGCCGAGCCCCCCCTGCCATATCTGATATTCTTGAATGGTGTTTATTGATGCGACACTGCAGAGCTGAGGACTTTTTTTACTGATTTGCACAGTGCAGCATTACCTACATGCTTTCACACAACTGCTCGCATACACCAGTCTATATCCACAAACAAAGTACCTCAAGGCATTGTGCTAGTTTAAAAGTTTAGCCAATAAATCATCAAAGAGAAGGGCAAAAACGCTACTTCCACTTCTTAGTTTTTTAATGCCATAAAAGTACTTAAAGAACAGACTAACTAGTGAAGGCAAACTTACCTAGTTATCTAATGACATACCAAAGACTTGGTATGTCATTCAAGTAACTAATATCAAGTAACTAATGAATATGGATCAAATCGACAAGTGATGAATATTGTTGTGGAACCTGCATTTTTAGAATGAAAAAATAAATAAATCAGTAAATATACAATATGTATGTAAGCCCAAAAGGTCTTTATTTAAAATAAAATGCAAACAATACAAAATAATTGACTTTATTAATGAATCCTTCAAGCTTTGAAAACATGGTTTAGGGCTAATAATTGTGTGTGTGTGTAAGGAACACACACATTCAAGTGGCTAGTCTATTACCTTTCACTTCCAGTCTTCTAGTTTAATCTTTCTGTTCTTTCACTCCCTTTCCTTCATTGCTCTAATCAGCTGCATTTGTCATTTGTTACATAAACTTCTCTCATTTTCCTGGAGCATTCACTTCATTCCAGACCTCTGCTCTCCTTTACTTATTCTCACAGTTAGTGCTCTCTCGCTCTCGCTCTCTTTCTGTCTGCCTTTCTCTCTCTGTCACTGATGTTGTGCTGAAAGAGGGATGGAGGCAGTTCACACACCTGGCACTGTCTGTATAACTGGCTCTGATACACGCCACGAGCCCGATGCCGCACACAGAGGTCACACATATAAACACACACAAAGTCTTTCTCTTGGCTCTGCACAAAGGACGAACATCTGTGAAACCAAAGCATGGGGTTCATTAGCAATCAGCAGGGACTGGGACACAGCGGACATCTCATCATGCCGTTAATACGCACCGGGAAAGGAAAGGAGGGATGCACATGGCTACGTATTTTCATGATCGACTAGTCATTAGTTTGTATTTACAAAAACTACTAGACTAGCTGGTCTAGGGGAACCCTGTTTGTTCACTAGGCACCGTTTACTAGTCTCAGTTTTTACTAAAATGACTAGTTGACTTATTCCTAAAGTAGAGGAGAGGTAAACAGAAAGAGCTCAGTTAGTCATCCCCTCTGTGAGTCAGACTGCATGATTACATTGTGACCTGCTACAGAATCATGGGATTTCCTGCCCCATGGGCAAAAGTCCAAAGTGTTTCAGTGGAGCGTTTGTGCACTGACATGCGTGAATGTTTAGAGGTTATTGGACATTTCAGGAAGCTTTTTTAACTGTTTAACTGTCACATGCATCTTTAAATATTACAAGATCCCAGAAACCATCTTGCAGTCTAACTGAATATAGTACCGTTTAAAAGTTTGGGGTCAGTAAGATCTTATTTATTGTTTATTGATTGAACGCTATCTCACAACCAATTCGTATGTATTTTACGAGGTGACTAATTCATACGAATTTGTATGACTTCACTCGTACAAATTCATAAGATGTTTGCTAAATCATACGATTTTGTACGATTTGTCTAAACCGCAGTGACAGGCACGTTTAGGTGTAGGTCATTTGTACAAATTCATATGAACTGTGCAACTCAATTTAATCATATGAATTTGTGCGAATCAGGTCATACATACAAGTACATATGTAAAATACGTACAAATTGCTAATCGGGTTGATTTTATTGTATTTTTAATTAAATAAATACAGGATTGGTGAGCATAAGAGACATCTTTCAAAAACATTAAATAAATCTTACTGAACCCAAACTGTTGAATGGTAGTGTCCATTATGTTAACTAAGTGGCAAAAACTAATGTTGAACAGATGCAAAACTGCCAAGTGAGTTACTTTGAGGTGATAATTTTGTTGTGATAAAGTTTCAATGACATTTGCAGTTGTTCACTCCAGTCCTGTATTTGGTTAAATGATTTAATCTGTGTTTTCCCAGATGACCGCAACAAATGAACTGTGAAATACATAGACAGGGTCTGAACTCAGTATGTGTGTGTGTGTATTCTGTCACACCAGCCAACATACAATAAAATAAAAAAAGCTGTGCCAGCGGAAACAAATTAGATCAGATAAGTGAATTAATTTTAAGAGATGGTTCAGATTTATTTGTGCAGAGCAAATGTTTTTGTTTTTTATTCTAGCAATTCTGTTTCCTAATGCAAGTGGCAAATTACTTATCCTTTAATGAACCTCTGCTTTATATTTATCTTTGTAGTCAGTTTAAGCTTTAAATCATTTCTGAAAGTTGATCCTCATATACTGCCTGACCAACTTGCCCCTGCTGACCAGGGGTTAAATATTTCCCATCATTCAAAGAGTGTTAATATTACTTTGGAAAGGTGTTAAGATCCTCATTAATGGTGTTTAAAACTAAAGTGCAGCCTTATGAACAACAAAACTGTTCAGGTCAAGACCGGAGAGACCAGACATGACAGGGTCTGGCTTTTACCACATACTTTGACTCTCTTTCTCTTTCTTTCTCTTGCCGCACAAACTCTTCTCTGTGCTTCCTTGACGAATAACAGAGCCTCCTAATCTCATAATTATGGTGTAATCTTCTTAATAGCATAATGCTTTGAAACTTTACTTGGTACAGAGTCTGTATACTATATAGCGAGAGAGAGAGAGAGGGAACCATTGTCCTGCAAATGGTTCATGCATGGTTTAGGTCAGCCATTAACGCAGTGGTTGATGTTTGATGGGCCTTGAATATCCAAAAAAAATGTGCAAACAAATATTCTCTCATAATGATCTATCGAGAAGGGGAGGTTATTCTTGAGTGAACAGTCCATTACTGCGGTTATGACAGTGGCACAGGGGTCTGTTGTGTCTCAGTGAAGCCATGTGATAACACACTATTTAAAGCAGATGGTGACTCGAGTCAATCGCAAGCTCATTGTCTCTTTTTCTCCGCTGCTGTTATCCCAGTATTGTTTAGCGGGGTGTACCTTCGCACACACTTCCAGTTAAAGCTGTCTGGGAGGTATGTTGATTTATGTCTGTCATTGGCACGATATTCTGTTTCTCAAAGTGTTGTAAAATTACGTTCTGTTAAGTTTGGACTATTGTGGTTTATTGCCTTCTGCACATTTGTCTAAGAACTTCTGGAAAAGTTATTATGTCTATTCATTTGAAAGGCTGAAGAAATTTCATGGTATGTTGAGGCACAAATTAATACATGATGCTATATAACTAATTCTCACCTCTAAAGTGGTAGTTCACCCAAAAATGAAAATGCTCATGTCATTCCAAATCTGCGTAACTCTCTTTTGTTAATAATAATAAAAAAAAAATAAATAAAAAAAAAAAATATATATATATATATAGATATAGATATATATATATATAAAATGTGTGTTTGGCTCACACCCCTGCTCACCTTCAAAGAAGATGTGCATGAGAAAGGCATACTGCATTGGAAGCAGATGGAAGCACCTACTGCAGATTTTTAAAGCTTTAATCGGCCCACATCTGCCTGTTTTCTCTCTCTCGCTCACACTTTATTGTAACTTCATAAAGGAGCAGCTGAGAGAAGAAGGGAAAGGACAAATAGGAATGGGTAAGGGAACAGAAGAGAGGAAACGGGATGAGTAACTAGACGGATGAAGAGGTCTGCTTGGCTTTCATGGATCACAGCCCTCCTTTCTGTGTAGTCAAAGTGAGCCAATATTACAGTAATCTGGAGTAAATCCGGTTTAATTAAAACACAGAGTTTTAAGAGGCCGCTTTAGATTAGAAGCACATTGTATAGGGTGGGAGTGTGCCATGCTTTATGTCCTTTGATCTCATACATACACACACATATGCCAGACATACACCCATAGCACTGGCACAGAGTCTCCAAGTGGGCCGTTCCGCTGGTGTGTATAGCCAAGGCGTGCTCAGATATTCATTTTCCCAGGTTGACAGGAGCTATAAATCATACGAAGGATGGCTAAGTTACATCGCTACAGGCTAAAGAGCACCACATTGAGAAAACGCCAGCTTCTGCTGTGCTGCTATGTATCTTTGTGTGTACTTGAAAACCGCAACAGCCTTGGAACTACTTGCCAGCAATTTTTGCTTTTCTGTTAAATTGTTCATAGGTGTGGCAGCGTGTGACAGCTCTTATATTCTGGGCAAAAGATGATCCTTGCACTTGCTGCCTTGGGGGCCAAAGCCTGTTTTGCTGAGAGTTGCATAAAAACAGGATGCTGGAGTGCAGCGTTACAGATGTGCAGAAAGAAAGATTGGGTAAAAAGAAAAAGGGAGGGAGGCGGGGAAAAGAAGAGAAAGATATTTTTTGCAACATCTTGACAGAAAGGTGACCTTTGGGTGAATTAGTGTACTACCCCATGGTTGAAGGTCTCTTTTTTTATATGACTTTACAGTGCTCAGCTGTAACTGTGTGAGAGTTCCAAGCCTTTGCTGAGTTGCCAATAAAAAGTTCATCTGTTTTTTTATGCCATGTAAAATGTGAAATTTTCTGTACTAATGTTGCAGGTTCTGCTGATTCAACAAGATACTAGCTGGCTGCTATAAATGTAGATTTTTTTATATATTTGTTTGTTTGTTAGCAAAGATGTCTCGTAAGAAAACTTTATTTTTTAACTCTGCATTATTTTTAAAAGAAAGATTCATGTCTGCGTTGATTTTGGGGTAAAAATCTGTGTAATTCTGAAATGGATGTGGTTAAAAAAAGTGTTAAAGTAGGAGTTTATATTGCTGAAAGCGCTCTGATCAGATTAGCAAAGGGAGGTGTCAAATTGTATTCCAATTCCATAGAGCTTTGCACGGAATTCCATTTGATTTCATGCAGGTCTAGTGATTAGTCAACAACTTGGATGTGTATTCCTGGTGGTCCAATCAAATTGCTCCCACATAAATGGAAAATTAATGATGGCAAACATTAAAACTTGGACCCGAGGAGCATCGTTTTTGCACAATATTTTACTGTGGGTAGCCAAAGTTTTGAAATATTTTGCCTGGCAGACAGAAGAACTACAGGCGTGCCAGACTTGCCCTGATCCTTCATTGTTTATGTGTATGTTGTGAGTGTGTTTGTCGGTTGAGCTTGTTTTCTCAGGTTTATACTCTGAAGTAGCACTTGGCTGCAGGCTGAAAGCAGTTACGCTTTAATAGGCCAGTTGTTTACTCTTTTCTGCAGACCCACTCTGGATGCACTCTGCTTCGGATCCTGCCTCTTTTCTGCCAGGTACGCTTTGAGCAGTAAAGTTAACATTGTATCGTGCCCACCACCGTCTTGCTGACTGATTTTACAATCTGCCCAGAAAGTGCCTCTCTTTTATGATAGCTGTAGGTAATGCAAACGAGCTTGGGAAATAGACCCACCTCCGTTTTAGGCCTACTTCATTCCTACTTAGTCAACACCACAGGGTGACGAACACCGTGAACTCGCTGACTCAAAGAAGATGATGTATTCAGATGGCTTGCATGAATAGATATTGGGTCCATAAGCTTTCCGTTGCACCCTGAAAGGAAAGGATTAAAATGAGACAGGGGGTCCAGTGGGGGGATGAAAGAAGAGGTGTGCTTGCCAAAAGCTGGACTTTTTTTACGTCTGGCCAAGAGGCAGCATGAATGCCACATGCACCTGATCTTTCATCTCCTCTTGCTCATAGGAAATGGAGAGCAGATTGGGCTTTGGTTTACGTGATGCTCTTGATTGAGGACAAAAAGGAAAGGTTGTTATTGCGGTTAGCCATTGCGTGATCTACAATATAGTGGTCTGGCTTTGATGGGACTCAACGCTACCCTGTAAGAGTGATCAGAGAACCCATTGAACCCAGGACAGGGGTAGCTATCTGCCAGTAGCTAAGCCTTCTGTCCAGACCTTAAGAAGGCCGATGATGGTATAGTGAGAGACCAAATGTCTTAACCCTGGCAGACAGCTCCTTAAGGAATGTTTGGATTGGACCGCATCTGCACTAAGGGGTACACCGCTTACACGGGACTCGCACAGACTGGTGAAGCTATCGGGCAGCTTTAAGCAAGGATTGCATTTGTGGTCTCTCCAACATGATCCCCCGCTGATAGCTCCAACAGGACTTCCATTCCCACTACTGTAAAGACTATAATTTAGGAAATTTGTTCAACTATTTGTTGTACTTGTTGATGGTCAGTGACATGGAGAATTATGTTCATCTCTCTCATACGGCTGGCAACTGTTCATGAGGGCCTGGCTCTCAGAAGGAAGAGTTTGGCCTTGGCTCTATTTGTCCACACTGAAAATTGCACAAGTACTCTCCCAGAGGTTGCGAGTAATTGATGAGTGCATATGTTTCTGGGTTTTGCTCTTTAGATTCAACGTCTAACTCTCTCTTCACTACCCTCGCACTTGGTCAGTAGAGACTCTGTCTTTTTTCACAGCTTTATGGCTTGGAATGTAAACCTCCTCCTCCTCAGGCTTTGAGCCTATAGATTATATGACATGACCATTTAAGGTCCATTCCTAAGCTGTCCAGTTCTTTAGCAGTTAAGCGCCGACTTTATAAAGGTCACCTGCTGATTGACATTGGTTTATCTATGACTGAGGCAGGTCTCTGAAGTCTTTTGCTCCACAGTGGTCCATAATGAATCATTTAACAACCGTGTTGGGCTTCCTCAGAAAAAAAAAGTAATATTTGTGTCGGATGTTTTTGATTTGATCTCTCATACGGGCTTGCCTGGCCCAGGCCTAATGTCTGGATTTTCTAAGCGTTTGGTGTAGTAAAACTCAAGGGTGGTCTGCTTCCCTCAGAAGAGGCTTTAATGGTTCAGATTGAGCCAAGGCTGATTGTACACAAGAAGGTCAGATGCAAGAGGAAGCCCTGTGTATTTCCTACATTTCAGGCTCATAACTGCGAGAATATAAATGTAATAGCTTCACCTGGCTTGAACACAAAAACTAATCAGTGCCTAAGTAGTTCATCAAATTTGGAAAACCAGCATCACAGGCACAGTGCATCTGCATGCGATGTGTTTACAAAGACATACAGATGTATGCGTGACTGTCTCAGCAAAGGTTAACAGATTTATCTATCTATGTCTGCATAAACCAAGTCCAACAATGGCTAAATGTCTTGCATGCAGACACTATTATAAAATCCACCTGTTTTTTTGATGTGGGCTTCCAACGGAGCAGCGCTCGGTACCATGTGCATTCAAGCGAATGTGTCGTAGTCTGTATTTACACAGCTGCAAGAGGACAGGAGCAAGTCAGGTGAAGGCCTTGGCCTCACGCTGGCCCAGCGGGATCCTCAGTGAGCAAACGTTGACGATTTGGGCCGTGATTCAGAGACACTGTCTGCCTCTGCAACCGCTGCTTTCACTCCAAACATCGCCCTTCCTGTCTGGAGAAGAGCGACAGGGCATAATCTACGCACACTGACATAGATATACACATTTAGATTCATGCTCGTATAAACATCAGGGAGAGAACATCTTTAAATGACCTACCGAGGGGTGTTGGTTAAATAGTGAAACGGGGTCACGTAGGTTGCTGCCGGTGGTTTGGTTCGAGAAAAAGTGAATGGCTTCTCAAGGGTGACTGCTGAAACTTTATACTGTTGTGCTTGGCAGCATTTCCTCAGACTCACGGATACATGTCTGCCCTATTTGGACAGTCTCTGAGCACAGGGCCCCTCAGGTGGGAACTCTTAATGTGTGCGAGAGAGAAATAAGCAGAAAGCAAGACAGAGACATTCTCTAGCTTTCTGACTAACTCCTGTTCTGTAGAGTGAAAAAAGGAAGCCAATCCAAAGATTCAGAAAATGAAAGCCAATCAAGCAGCTTTCCAAGAGTTTGGATGCAGGTCAACATAATGTCATGACCTGAGTTTGGTTATTCACTTGAGACTTGGTCTCCACTTCCTTCTGTTCCTCCTGAGACAGTCGGAGAGCCATTTTTAATCTTTGAATCTGTAACTAATTCTCTGGAAATGTTACTGTGCACTGTCTATACTGTTTGAGTGTGCTGGAGGCTTGGTCAAAATTATGACTGACGAATCTATCCCCTCCTTGAGAAGTTAAAGCAATTGCAGTCATCACCTCGCTGTTAAGCCTGTCCTGAACTTTACCGTGTAATAACACTGAAAACCACTCTGTGAGATCATAGGGGTTATTAGGTTTTGTGGAACAGTGTTTCCACCGGATTCTCAGAATTTGAGAGCATTGTGGAAAGTAGTTTCTTACAAGCATCCCACACACAATACTGACCTTTTAGCCAGAGTGGATATTTTCAAAGTTTGTGGTTAATTACTCTTGTAGCCCCAAGTCCCCTAGCTATGATCTCTAGCCATGATACACTGATTGCCCGAAGCTACAAATATTCATTGAGCTTTGCGTTTTAGTTTATTAGTTAGTGAGGTGATAGAGAGAGAGAGAGTCATAATGATGTTCAACACTGTCTGTTCTCTTTCCAAGGTCAAGATGCAAATGCCAGGTTTGCTTGTTTAAGACCAGTACCTCTGCCAAATTATCTGTGGAAAGTCTTTTCTTCCCTTTGTTAAAATCTGATGAAGAACTTTGAGAGCTTGAAGTCTCAAAGCATAGTAGCTTGTTAGAGCTACTCAATTCAGTACTTTTGTGTTTATTATTAGTTGTTAGTGCCCTGGATAATAACTATGCCGTGCACCAGTGCACTGTTATGTTTTTCGACCTCTTCTGCCTCACAGATTTATTTGCTGACATCCCTTCTAATATCCAGCTGTTGGTCTTTTGGCAGGTTAGTAATTTTTGAAACCCCTGGGTGGAATTGTGCAAGTTGATCTGGCATTTTTAGACACAATATTTTGAAAGTGTCATATGCCACCTTGAAGCCTAACAGGGAGTGTGAAATGGTGCAGATTGCTGCGCTAATGAGTCAAAAGAGGAACATCGACGTCACAGTCCTGCAGAGAAGGGTACATTCAGATGGGCAGCACAGGTTCTACTTAGTCATCATGGGAATGTGGGAGATATGAATACACCTTATCCATTCAGGTGACAGATAAGATAAAAAGCTTTGATCCTATTGCTTACAGCTGGACAAATACACATTGTCCCATGTTCACAATCATAGACAAGCAGACTAATCCACAGCTGGCTTAAAACAAGTACTTCCTTGGTAAGGTCGTTGACATTCCCACATCGAGAACTGGTTTGATGATAGTTATGCAATATCATCTGGCAGAAAGAGTGTGAGAGAGGGTAGGGGAGTTATTAGCAAGCTCTTTTTTAAAACTGCTGTGATTGCATCCATGCTTTCTCTGTCCTCATTCCCACAACCCACTGTCTAACAGGAAATCATGAATCTCCACAAAGTCTCAAAGGAAACACAGGATCCAAATGTGAGAAAGGTTTGTTTTCTTGAATTAGCGTTGCAGAGAAGTGTTTAGTATCATGTTTTACTGCTAAACTGAAGATGGTTCCTGTTGCTACTGGCTTAACTTGACTGGCCCGTGCAACAAGAACACACATTCCCATAGAGTCAGTCGCACATAAACTGCACTGTATGTGTTATGCTTTTATGAAATTTGACTTCAAAGTCTCTGTGTCAGCTTTGATGAAATACAAACTGCTGTTTCAGTCGAGTGTCAGGGTGATCTTGTGTTCTCGTCTCTTTCTCAGTGGTATCTGCCGGTGTACACTTACAGATAGACGGCAGGGTCATCCGGAGCACTGTGTGATCTGACACTGTGGGAGAGATACTTTGATGCCACCTTCATCTTCCCACAGCTTCCAGACAACAGCCTTCCAGTCCTTTCTTGTCTTCTTAAGAGAGCATAATATATTGACTGAAAGATAAAACAGTGCTAGTGTCTCCAGGCCTGCATATGTATGTGCTTATCAGTTTTTGTATGCGGGTCCTCTTAAAAGAAAAAAATGTTACCGTGTATAACCATGTCGTATTTTATGTTGCACTGCTGGAAAACCAAGTCATACCAGTTTAAAGTGGTCCAGAAGGCTTTTAAACAAGATAGGTAGCCTATGTTGCTGTTCCAAATTGGTCCACCAATGAAGTTAGTGTACTAGGTTGAAACCAGAACTGACTTGTAATTAGTTTGGACCAACTAGAAACCATGTAGAACTACTTTAAACAAGGTTTCACTGGATTTTTCTACAGGGTATATGTACATTTCATGCCATTTGAGAGTATACACCTCCCCCTCAAGATATGTTTCAGAGAGGCTTTTTAAAGCCACCTGTACTCTTTTAAGGCACTAGAAAAAAAGCCATCAATACCTGTCAAAAACCCATGTGCAACTTTTGTGTTTGAAGTCTTATTCTTCAACTCAGCTGGAACTGATACAAAAGAGCATCTCTATTTATCTCCATTGCTCTAGATAGTCAGCGATAAGCTGGAAGCCGATTAAAAAAGCCTTAAAAGACATAATGAAACCATAACCATAAGGCCGTAAAAGTGCTTTCCTTCAGATCAGTCGCTGCTGACGGGAGGAAACGATCAGCACCTGTTTGGACCAGATCCAGATTATTGTTTTCCTTGAGTTGTTGTTTATGATGGGGGCGGCATTGACTCCTGTGACCGCCAGTGTTTTCTCTTTCATGTCTCTCATGTTGTGTAAGAGGTTTACACTAGCTGGAAATCAGCCAGAAACATGAAAAGTGAGAGTGCGATGGAAACTTTAAACTACTTAGTGTTGTGCTTTACCTTTCAAGTTTGTAGTAGTGGTAATTTCTCCTCTGATCCACCACCTGTACACACTGTTTCTCAAAGCTTGGGGTTGGATTTGTCAAAATGATGTGAATATATTCTTGGATTTGGAGATAGTCATGCTTATAATGCATTATACAGTAGACCAGGCATTTCTCTTTATTTTTTCAGAGCTCTCAAGCTCTGTTTCTTTGAGTTTCCCAATACTGTTGTGCTCCTGAGAGGCACAGAAGGAGGAAGATGAGTGGGAGGAAGGGTAGTTAGTTTGGGGTCAGCTGAGGGATCTGGCTAAGGTCATGTGAACGGCAGAGCTTAGAAGAGAGAAGATCTTTCTGGATCCAGGAGGATTCTTTTTTGGAAACATATTTCTCAGGCTGTTCTGAGGCAATGCAGATTCAGAAGTTTGGAGCATGGTAGTGAGCCATGAGCTTGCTGCCTATCTACCTGAGTGGAACATGGCCAAACTGGTCATGTGGTTTCTGCTTCTGCTCCACTGATTTACTCGCTTGCTTGACTTAGATCAGCAGGCAGTATGACTTTGCAACTAAGGCACTAGAGAAGAGTCTATGATAGTGACTGTATGTGTGTGTGTCTCTATGTTCTTGCTTGTGTGTATGTGTGTGTTTGGAATATCATGCTGCTAAATTGATTTCTGCTGTATATTTATATATGCATACTATGTATGCAGGATTGTATGTAGAACACACTAAATGGATACTGTATTCCCCAATGCATCGAGCTTGACTTGACTTTTGATTGTTTCTTTTTTTGACTCATTATTTGTTCACACTGCTGGTATTCCATTCCAAACATACAACCTTTGTGTGCTTACATCCTTCTGCAATGAGATAAAATGGGAAATAGGAAACGACCAAAAAAGACAGTCAGACAAACAACAACAAGGCTCAATCAAACATCCTTCCACATGCATCTTATTAATAGATCTCCGTTTTCTCTGAGGAGCACCTGATGCACGGCTCATCAGGAACAAATCCCCATCAACTCCAACTCGCTCATTTCCTCCTGATAAACAGATTCAAGGCTCTTTCTCTCTCTTTTATCTCTTGATACACAGTGCTGATGTTGTGTGCTCATCAGGAAGGAAGCCCACTCCTCCGTTACCAGAGCGACCACATGCGTAAAGCCCCACTAATCTAGTGACACACTGAGCTGATTGTATCTGCTGCTCTGAATTCGATTAGCCAAGGCTGCTGCAGTGAGATAACCTGCTGTATCATTGCTTAAGAAAACAGAGAACACTGTCTTAAACTGCGTTGGTTATACTGTTAAAGAGTCAAGGTGACTGATAAGATTCTCAGATGCAATTGCCATCAATGGAGATTGTGTCTTAATACAGATTTTGTCCCTGTTGTTGTGTTTCGATACAAATCTTGACCTGTTATACTAATTAAACTCTGTGTTAAACCCTTTAGTCGCGGAAATGAACCTGATGTATTGAAGCAGTTGTAGTCTAATGTCATTTCCTCAGCTGGAGACTGATATCCTGTCCATGTTAATGTCTTCTGACATCACTCTGGTTTCTCCATTCATTGCAGACCCTCCCTGATTTGCGGTTTAATTGTCTTCACATGCTCATTCAGTGACATTTGTTCTTCGTTGCATTCTTCTTCACAGTGAGCTGCATACCCTCATGAAAAACAAAATACAAACACCAGCTGCCACAAATCAGTTCTCACTTTCTCATCAGGCTTCTCCAGCATATTAAAGGAACAGATAGCAAATTGCTCATTTGTTCAGTTATTCATTTGGCCATGTAGTCATTTATTAAATTCACAGTTGTGTTGCAAAGAGCTTTGCAAACTACGGTTAGGGAACTCCCAGGGTGGTTCTACTTATATGTTAATTATTAAATCTTAACTAAATGTTTTATTAATTTGCTTCAGTACAGTGACACTATAAAAGCCAATTATTGTTTTTAGGATGTGAGTCTGTAATGAGAGAATCATCAGATTTGGGGGTCTTTGCCATGAAAAAGTTTGAAATCCCTTGTGTAGAAGGTTGTACAGTGGCCCTCCACAACACAACATAATCACTACAACACAACATGTAGGACTCATTTCGTAGAGTTGTGCTTATTTTGCTTTGTTGTGGCTTGTTTCCATTGTGGTGTTCCAATTTTGTTGTGTTGTGGCTTGTTTTTCATGTGTTATGTTAATTACATTGTTTTGCGGCTTGTTTACATTGTATTGTGCTCATTTTGTTCTGTTGCAACTACTTTTCATTGCGTTGCGGCTCGTTTCTGTTGTATTGGGCTAATTTTGTTGTGTTGTGGCTAGTTGCAGTTGTATTGTGCTAATTTAATTTGTGTTGTTCTAATATCATTGTGTTATGACTTGTTGCTGTTGTGTTGTGTTAATATCGTTGTGTTGCAACTTGTTGCCATTGTATTGTGCAAATTTTCCATTTCCGTTGTTGTGCTAAATTCATTTTATTGCGTCTTGTTTCTGTTAGGGCTGGGATAAATCGATGCAAAATCTATTCATGGATTGATTCTGAGATTTTATTTGGGATTACATTGGGAAAGCTTCTGAATTGATTCTGCATAGTTTTTGTTGTGTTGTGCTAATTTGATTGAGTTGCGGCTTGTTTCAGTTGAGTTGTGGAGATTTTGGTTCATTGTGCGATTCTGGGCCACCATGTTGTTGTGAATGGAATGGAGATAAATGAAGTCTTGATAGGTCACATTCCAGATCTATTACAGATTAAATAAAGATAATGTTAGAGCAGAGTTTAGCTGGTGGTCTGATCTTAAATCACATGCATGTGGGGGCACAGACATGGTGGTTCACCCCTCGCTCCTGATAAATCACGTAAAGGTTTGTGATACGAACTCTTAGATCTTCTGACATAATCCGTCTAAAGAGAGACTGCGAGTGAAAGTTTAACAGGTACCTGCCTGCTGGGACCATTTTTAGTCTATGAGATGCTTGTGCATCTCACCAGAATGGCAGGTATTTAGCCAGTGACGGTTAAGGAGATGAATGGATGCAAAAGTCAAACAGAGAAGAGATAAGGACAATATTTACAATGAGAACCCAGCCCAAGGCTGCATACCTGCCATGCTCATCTGACCTCTCTGGGGATTTGTGGGGGGGATGTGAGAATCTGTGGCCGTGTGGAAAAGAGACGGGAGATTATTACTGCCTCAGAGGCACTGGGGATATTTAGCAGAGCTCCATAAAGACACTCAAAGTTTTGTGTCAGTTTTATTGCTGATATGAACATTATGAGGAGTAGTTGCAGTCCTTATCTAAAGCGGCACTTAATAACTGAATAAGCTGTAGTTTTCTCATGTAATACAATAGACTCCAGTAATATACTCCATAATCCAGTAATAATCATTTATTTTACAGTGTATAAAAAAGTTTACCTCTTTATAAAATTAAATAAAAAAATAAACACATTTCTAAAGAATTAGATATTTAAGTTAACCTAAAGAAGTTAAACCATTTTCGGTGGCCATTGGAAACAGAACTCATAACAGAACCGATTCACTTTAATTTATGGGTTCTGACACTACAAGCCATGTCCTGACTGGAATCTGACAGTGAAATTATGTTCAAGGCTTTTTGTCCTTGTTTTTATACACACACGATCACAGAGAACACCAGGTATGACGTTTCAGCAGATTTACACGGAGAGTTTGCCATCTCTCCTCAAACGTGCGTGTTGGACGCGGCTCTACTTCTGCATTCAGGGCACATGTGAAACAATGCAGCAGGTGCTGGGGCTTCTGGGAGCTGTGAAGTGCGAGGGATCAAGTTCCTGTGGGAGAAAACTCGGGTCTGTATGGAGCTATAGCACTTTTATCAGGTGCACTAACAACACGTAGGTGAGAATGACAGAACGCTTTGCCCATGTGTGATCTGACATATTATGAAAGAGACAGTTTTCTCAGCACTAGGCAGCTTGTGAGTGTGTATGTGAGTTTTTCATGGGTAAGATGGGTTTGTGGTGACAAGGGCATTCCCCCTACGGCAGCAAAATATCACTTTTCTGCCCATTGGGAAGAATTACCAACATGAACCACAGAAACCAGCAGTCGGGTTTGAGTTACAGGCAGCAGATTTAAAGGCCTTTTCTGAGCAGGCTGTATCATTTACAAAGCATTCCCAAGGACTGCATTTTTATCGGTCAGTATGACTCATGAGTTGGGCCAGAGAGCAGATTTTCACAGAGTCACTGTCAATGCGTGTTGTTTGGAGGTTTTTTTTTTTTTTTAAGTCTGTGCCAGTTTACATCGCCAGAGATGAACGTTTTTGGTTTTGTGGTAATTAGTGGTTTCTCTCTCTCAGAAAATCATCACGCTCTTAAAAAGTTTCTTTTATTTGCCGTTTTGCGTTCAAAGAGGCCAGGGTTAGAGTCTGATGAATGAGTTTAAAGCGACCAAAATACATATGTTAGAAAAACCTCCAACAGAGCTGCCTGAAAGCGCTACATGACCCAGAGAGAGAGAAAAAAGAGAAAAACGAGAGGAGCGTGAGAAAAGAAAGAAAGAAAGTAAAAAAGTAAAAGAAAAGAAAAGGACAAACAAACAAAAGAAACTTACATTTTGTTTGTTTAATGTTGCTACGATATTATGGATGGTTTCTATGGGTGGTGTTGTGTGGTAGTAAATGATTTTAAGGAAGTTGTTATGGGGTTGCTAGGGTGTTCTGAGTGGTTGCTAGGTGGTTACTTACTGTTAAAATTAGTCTCAGTGATAGTCTAGTATCTAGATTTCACTTCTTTAGTGTAACTTTTTTTTAAACCTGTTTTTATCATCTGCCAAGCATAAAATGAATGTATGATTGTGCAGTAAAGTAATTTCATTAGTAGTGATGCTCCAATTTATTTATTTTATTCATTTGATTAAATAACAAAACATTTTCAAAACAAAAAGTTTTCTTTCTTTTTTTTGTGCTTAAACTGAAAACTTTTGGGTTGCTGTTCAGAGTATCATGTTTTCAGGTGATGAATTAAACATAATATTAAAAAAAATCTTGCCAATGAGCCTTTTCGCCATAAAATTTTTATACGTTTATTTTACATAAAATGTAATATATTTTACATATTGCTACTCTAGCACAATTTTTGGTCTATGTTATGTACATAAAATAGACTCTAGTTTAAATATGCAATCAGAGAAGCACTAATATACAGAAATTCAATTCCCACATTTTTAGTACATCATTATTTAATGATTAAGTATTTTTTTTTAATCCAATAATGGCAGTAACAATTAAGGCAATATTTTAAATTCTCTAAACTGCATTTTTTAAATGTCTGAAGTGTCTTATGAGCATGTGGGATTTAATGGCGATTGGCCACTGCATCCAGACAGACACATCTAAACTTCAAAGGCACTGCCTGCCTCTCACTCACACATTCGTTCTCTGTAGCCTTCTATCAGAACTGATGGATGTATTTCCCAAGAGCCTTTGCTTGATGACTCCAGTGAAGCCCCACTTTTCAAATTGCGAATGACCGTCACTTTCCACGGCTATTTGTATTGGATAGACGTGTAGTCAGTCCTGCCACAATGAATACGCCGCAACATCACTCCATCATTCCAGCTTCATTCATATCAAACAGACATTTAAAGGCTATTAGCCTGCACCTCTGTATCACTAGGATATTTACTGGTGCATCCAGAGCAAATTGGTAATAAAATAATCATACAAAATCACACGGGCTGCTCGCCTGCTGTGAGTGCCTGCCGCTATGTGAGAACTTAATAGGAACGGAAAGGCGATCTCTCCCTCTATAGCTTGTGCCCTGCCGGCACATATTGAGATGCTAAATCAAAAACACGTTTTGCTTCTTTTTCTTTGCAAAGAAAAGGAGAAAAAAATGCAGGAAGGGCTAGCTGGAAAATCGATTGTCGCAGTGGCTCACGTTTCCAGTCATATCGGAGTGAGAGAGAGAGAGAAAGGGAGAAAGCAGTCTGGGATGAGACGGCTTTTATATCATATTATGTCACCAGACAACTCAGCACCTGATTCTCTCATCAGCTTACCAGACAAACTCCTTCCCTCCTGTTGCTCTTTCCCTTTTTTTTTTGTTAGCTGGGAGAGTACACATGCTGGCCTAGTGCCTTTAATAGCACACTAGACTTCTATAGTAAATAAAGATGTTTATGGTTTATTTTTATTGTATACAAACCATTATCACGAGGCAATATAGTGTTTTGAATTCAGTATCAGTGACAGTTAAAGGAATATTCTGGATTCTCAATCGATGGTACAAATAAAAAATTTTAATCCAAGATTTATGTTGTGAAATTTCAGCAGAAATTTGTGGGCAGAAAGGGTTATCGCCTGTTGTCGATAGTGCAATATGTCAGTTTCAAACCAGACATGTTTCTGTTGATCTCTGTGACAATTCACATTACCAACTGAACGGTATGCAAACTCTTTGTGGGGGAATATTTTTCTCTTCTGAGAATTCCCCATCATTTTGATTCCTATAGAAATGGCTGGATTTTGTGAATGCAGTGAAAGTTGCATTTTCCCATAGTTTTTTGTAATGTTTTGAGAAAGGTCTTTATGAATGTGATATTTGGAAAGCAGAATGCAGTGAAGTAATGAATCTGAGCTCTCCATCTCTGTGTCATTTTCAAGGCATAGTTTTCTTGTGTTCACTTGTATTTTTAAAGGCTCTTTTGTTTCCATGGTGATGCAGCGTATGGGCGCAGTGAGGTTAAGGACAGTTGAGCTGCACTGCCTCATTTTCTGTCACTCACTGTCATTCTTTCATTCAGCTCCTTTCATTGTCCCGTGTCCTCATTCAAATACGGGTCAGGTTCACGTGTACGAAAGCGTCAAGACACGCTGTGCTCTTCATGAAGGACAGATGTGTTTGTCTGTGTATAGTGGACTTATGCACAAAGACGGTTCGTATAGTGAAAATCCACACACGCATGCTTTCATTCTGTCATCATTTTTAAAATGATGATGATTCTTTCTTTTGTTTATTCAATAATTTGTACACAATTTAATGTGCTCATTCATTCATTCATTCATTCTTAATTCATTTAAAATTCATTCTTTCATTCATCCATTCCATCATTCAGTCATTTTCATTTTTTATTTGCACATTCATTCACACATTCATGAGTTTGTTTGTTGGTCCATTCATCAGCTCATTTTACTTCTTCCATTTGTTCCTTTGCTCAATTTATTCATTCAATTCAGTTAGTTCATGTGTACACTCATTCATTCATCAGTTCCTTTGTTCCAGCATTCATTCATTCATTCATTCATCAATCAGTTTGATCATTTCCACACTCATCCATTCATCATTTATTTGGTCCGGTATTCATTCATTCATTCATTCATTCATTCAGTATATGCATTGTGCTTGCTTATTCATTCATTCATACATTCATTCATTCATTCAGTGTGGTCATTGTGTTCGTTCATTCATACATTCTGTGTGCTCATTGTGCTTGTTTGTTCGTTTTTTCGTTCGTTCATTTATTCATTCATTCATTCATTCAGTGTGTTCATTGTGTTCATTCATTCATTCATTTGTTCATTCATCAATCAATTTGCTCATTTCCACATTCATCCATTCATTCATTCATTCAGTGTGTTCATTGTGCTTGTTTGTTTATTCATTAATAGTTATTTTTTTCATTTTTCTATTTTTTATTAATTTATCTATTAGTTTGTTCACTTGTCTGTTCATTCATTGATTCATTCATCCACTTGTCTGTTCATTCATTCATTTATTTATTTACTTGTCTGTTCATTCATTCATTCAATCCTCCTTTGCTTATTTTTCATTCATTCATTTAGTCAGTCCTTCTTTACTACTTCTTTGCTTCGTTCATCTGTCCGTTCGTTCTTTCAGTCAGTCAGTTAGTGACTTATTCATTTTTAATTCATTCATTCTTTCATTCAGTCATGCTCATGTTCGTGCACATTTCTGTAGATCTGACAGTGACAAATTAGAGTCCCGACAGATATTTGGACCAAAGTTTTCAAATCCATATTTTTTTTTTGTCCCTCTTTAATGTATTCAGCATTCACGCATATATCAAGTTAAAGATCATTAATCAAGGCCATAACTAAAAAATGACTAATAGTTAATCAAAACGCTTGTGTATTCCATGTACTCAACAGGACTTATTAGAAAAGTGTGTTTATTTAGTTTTAGCCACGTGGTCAGGAAAGCTGGAATATTATTCAAGCTTTTCATTCAGCTGTGACGGCCCACAGTTCTCAGAGTTTAAGCACTGAACTCAGGAGGAGAGTTTTGGGTCACAGCAAAGGCTACAAAGGGCCACTGAGAAGTTCTCAACACCCGACCAGCTGAACTGACAAGCCATTACTGTTGTAACTTTAGATCTCAGTTTTTCCTTCTTTATGACTGCAGAGTTGACTGTGAATCTAGACGGACAGCAAATAGAGAAGGCCAGAGATTGAGAGTGGATATAGTGTCCTCACATCCAAATGCTGGAGGGCTTCACATCTCTGTGTGTGTGTGTGTGAGTGTGTGAGAGAGAGAGAGACAGCAAATCTTTGTCTTTAATCTGCCAATACATCACAGAGCTCTAGCTGTACAACTCTACTTCACCTTTAACCCCTCTGATAATTAAAGAAAGGAGTGTGTGTGTGTGTGTATGAGGCCTTTTAGCAACAGCCTTTAACTAATCCTTCTGCCATAGCCGTTGTAACCCATCTTAGTCTGTTTGTCGCCCAGGGCTTGACTCCTGCAGTTTACTCTGGAAGAAATATAATAATTTGGGAAGTTAATAGACCTTTAGAATGGAAGGGGGGTGAGAAAAAAGCAACAAGAGCTGTTGACACTCTCCTAAAGAGTTCTTTTAAAAGAACTGATGTGATTTGTGACACTCGATTTTACAGCCAGATAAAGGGGGGGACTGCATCTCAGTTTCCCCACCTGCCAACTGCAGAAAGAAAGAAAACGAGAAGGATTTTTTTGGGTTTCCCCCCTCAGGTTTCATCTTCTGACAGCCCTCTCCTTTGATAGCACTCGTCTCCAAAGGCTTTGCTCTCTGAGCCACATCACATTAGAGCTCTGAAGTTGTGACTGTGTGTTTTAGTGTCTTGAGGCAAATTGTATTTTTAAGACACAGTTAAACAATAAAGAGAGAGAGAAGAAAGGATAAGTCACAGACAAGATAAGTGAGTGGAAATAATTGAGCCAAACTTCAACTTAAACTCTGTTGATTGAATGTTAGACACGTCGTTGATTACCACACAAAAAACAAAAAACTATTTTTTCAATTCTCAGTATTATTTATTTATTATCATATTAATGGTTAATAATAATTTTGATATGATTAAATTTGAATTTTAACAGTATTTTGTATGGTAAAAGTTAATAATAATAATTTCTTGTTTATTTATTTATGCTTTATTTCAGTTGGAATCAATATCATAATTTAACAGCTGTCGATAGAACTTATTTTGAACATTCCTTTCAGATGACTCAGAATCATCTTTTTCCCACTAGCAGCTAGTCTGGCTTTTATAAACATCCTTAAAGTGATCATAAGACTGGGTTTCCCTCTTCCCGTTCCCCTGACAGGTGTGCACTCATGTGCCTGTGTGTTTCCCCTCTCCTTTCCTGAGCTGATATTGTTATTATAGCTGTGCTGAGTGAAGGAGTGGAAGGCTGAGCTGTGTGCCAACTAGAGCAAAAGCTTTCAGTCGAGTGGAGGAGGAAATTTCATGCAGGAAAGCTGGTAAAGCAGTCCAAAGCGGCAGAGAGGCGTTTGTAGAAAGCATCCCAAGGATATCCTGAACGACTGCAGGGCTCTTGACCTCTGACCTCTGATTGTCACATGACTCAGATAGCGGGAAGCGCAGTTGAACCTGAATGAGTCAGCACTGACTAAAGGCAGAGGGAAAAAGCTAAAATGAAGCAAACACACAAAAAAAATAAGTAGCTGTCACTTACCAGTGATGACTCACGGTATGTCAGACATGAGTAACACACACACTCATTCGCTGGCAGATGTTTCAAACATTCAGAAAAGAAGCTTTTACTGTAAATGCCATCATTATGGATTACATAAAGTAAATTAACGTGACACGGTCGACTAAAACTTTATGTCTACCAGCCACTAACTTGTTAAGTGTCTTAGTGCAGACTCATGCTATCCATCAACACACACACACACACACAAAACAAGTCTGGCTTTTTTCCTCTGCTCTGTATGATGAGTAATGTTGTCCTCTTCTCCCGGAGAAGATTGGATGATTGCTGTATAAAGAGGTGAATGAGAATTCACCAGAAATTCCCTCAGGATTTTTTAATGGGTTCTTAAAATAGTGGATTTACATTGATTTTTGCAATTCAATGTTGTCTAACCTGGTTAAGGTCTATAATATAAGTTTGATCAGTCACAGAAATTAACATCCTTGTGGTATTTGTAGTCCTTTTGTGGTAACTTGTTATCAACCATTTTAAAGCACAGAGTGGTTTCAAAGTGTGTGTTATTTATGTTGTAGCAAATTCCCTTTAATTGATGTTTTTTGTCTGTGTGGATATGTTTCCTGTCAAAACAGGAAGTTTAGGACAGGACTTGTTGATATTCTCATTCAAAACACTAATTGATTAGACACAGTTATGCTTAAAAGTGAGAAGATGCAGTTAGTATCTTCAGTCTTTCCTGAAAGAGAAAAAAAGTTCATTTTAAATGTGTTAAAATGAATTTTGTCAGTAAGTACACTTGCATCTGGATGGCCTTAAATCTGGGGCACATGGACTTCAAGCCACAAAACTAATTTTGATTTCATTAGGTCTTCAACCACAGACTTTTAACCACAAAGTGAACTGCTCTATTACAAAGTGTCTCTCTCTCTGTGAGTGTGTGTGTGTGTGGATTGTGGAGGTCAGGACAAACCCAAACGCAGCAACCCTGTTCTCGCTGTCAGTAAGAATGATGACAGACCCCATGGCTCTGATAGGCCGTCGGCCTGACGTGATGAAAGCCTGTTTTATTGGTTCATAAGGTTTGGAGCACAGAGATATACAGCACTGCTATATGGCAAAGCCTTTGTGTCAAATTGTAGCCATTATTCTTTGCGTTTGGTTTCATTCTCAAATGACTCATAAGTGGATGAAAATGACTCAGCATATTTTGGTTTCCTGCTTGTTGGATTCTGGTGTGGGTAAAATTCCAAGCTTTCCTCCCCTCCTCCGATAGATAAGCCACAGTATTGAGTGAAATTGGTGCCCTCTAGTGGGAGCTGCTGGTAGTGGGGCGCTAAGCAGACAGTCAGGCTCCAAGCAGTCCGGGTGAAGATGCAAATCAAAAAGCCATTAGAGAAAGCCAGCGAGTTAAATCACATTTGTGAAGGTTGCACAGATTGATTTACATAGAGAGAGAATGTGTCTCCTGAATTCAAAGTAACCATAATCCCACTCTCTGTATCCATGGAACATGAGGACGTTTTTGCGTCAAGTGTACGACTTGACCAGCCCACATAATTATTGATTATAAAACCAATTAAACTTACGTCAATGTGACGGGAATGTCAGACTGCAGCAAATTCCAGCCCCATCTGTATTAAATATTAGTTTATTGCCACGTCAAAACCAAAGATGAGCCCTGGGTTTGACACTTATCATGTGGCATCATGGTTATTTGAAAATCAGGGGGGTTTGGGTACAGGAATACACATGGTAGCTGCATTACCCTTAATTCCTCACATCTAAACGTTATTGGTTTATGATATCAGGGCAGATGGGATGCAGTTCGGTTAACTGGGAGCGCACTTTGACTTTTTGAAGGCTTCATTTATGAAAGTACTTGGGCATTAAATCTAATCAGTAACCTTTCCATGTTTCTACAGTCGGCTTAACCGCGAGAGTGTGTGTGTGTGTGTGGAAGGGGAAAAAAACAAATAAATGAAAAGCAGATATTGTGTGTTCGTATATTCAGCATAGTGAAGGTCACAGGTTCATGCTATCATTGAGTAATGCAGTTATTTTGGTGTGTGTCACTGGTTCTCCTCAGGCTTTGACTCACCTTTCGGTTGTGGGTGAGCGTGAGGCCAGACTTAATTGAACACTAGCAGGAAGTGTGACTAATTACCCAGAGGAAGCAGACTGACTCGCTGCAGTGCTGCAATCGCTGCTCTTCCAAATGCAATACATCCTCACTGATATCCACTTATGGGATGTGAAGTCAGACTACTGATACAGGAACTGATACAGTGCGTTGATTCACTGAGACCCCCACCTCGACTTATCTGACAGTCATCCTGTATTAACAGGATGGCTTGAGTGTTTTTTTTGCTTGATTGGGAAATACAGAGAAAAACTACTGCCCAGTGTCCTTTTGACATGTTTTTGATATCAGATAATAATAATGGAATATAAATCTAGAGCTCAGTTTAAACCCCTAGTGAGTCACCTATGCAGCTGCATTAGTAAATGAAAAAAAAAAAAATTGAAGTGTTCTACATAGGCCACATAAACTCATGTGAAGTGCAAGAAGACTTGACTCACATATCAGCATGTTGCTAAACTAATATTATGTTGCTCTAATAAGTCTAGAATGTTATTAACTTGAACCATTTTTATGCTGTTAGTCTTTTAAGCTCACCTAGGCTGTATTTATTTGATTAAAAATACAGTAAAAACTGTAATATTTTGGAATATTATTACAATTTCCAATAACTTTTCCAATGTTTTCTTTTGCAATATATTTTAAAATGTATTGTTGTGTTACTTTTTGTAACTGTTGTAATTGGTAGTATAATTATTTATTATTTTAACATTTTAAAACATTTAACAATAATTTATAAAAAAATAAATAATAATTATATAGCATTATTTATTTGTAAATATTAGTAATATTTTGAAATGTAAATGAAAATGTGTTTTAATTTTATTTTATCCCAACCTTTGATTGGTAGCATAATTATAGTATTCTATGATGCCTTAGAAAGCTGTCTAGGTAGGCAGCTCCCTTATGTTTTGGAGCACAGCTAATGTCTCTACCTCCATCCTCCCACACATCTGTCACTTGTTGCAGTCTAACTGGTGCTCGGTTAGGAGTTGATGGAAGCTAATTACACATTTGGTATTTACTTTTCTAAACTGGGTAATTTATTTAGTGAAGGTGGCTCTTACAGGTCTGCTGCTAATTATAGAGACATACGGAGAGACAGGAATAGCTTTGTGTCACTAAGAGACCAAGCAGTACTAGCTAGTGGCGCTAAGACGCTATTACTCAGGCCAAGGTACACATATTACGATAAATAGTGTGTTTATTCAGATTAAATAATGAGTTAAGATGCCTCACGCCCAAAATGCTCAGTTATTTAAAGGAGTTTTGAGTAACACTTTTCATGAAGTGTGTATAAATCCAGTGCTAATGTGTTATTCACTCTATTCATTCATATAATATACTTGTAAACTTCTAAATACAGTTATGAAGCATATCAATACTTGATTAATTATTTGATTATTCGTTATAAAACTCGATCAACATCACATTTTGAGTTTACCAAGTGTTAAAATGCACCGTACTCGATGAATGTGGAAAGACAAGTATTATAATGTATTAACTGCAGCTAAGATTATTCATGACAACATAAACCCGATTACAATGTGTACTGTAATGCATTATGAATACCTTTAATGCATTATATATGTGCTACAGGCTTCATAGAAAGTGTTACTGAGTGTTGCCGCATCCCAGTGCTACATTTCACCTTGAGACAACAGAATTATTTAAAGATTTAGATGGTTAAGCTCTATTTCTTCCAAGATCCCACTGGATATACTTTTGTTTTCTAGTGTAGCCCTCATTATTCCTTTCCGCTGAATGAAATGTGCTTACTAATTAGATGACAAATATTTTTCTGGAAGCGCTGGCTGTTTTAGTAATGACATGTTATGAAATGGAGCAAGCCAAGGGAGATTCCTCTTTTCTGCAATACGGTGACCACATCAGGTCAAAGTAAACAACATCTCGCTGTGTTTATTCTGATCTCTGAGGTAATTGGTTGGTTGATGCTGTCACTCAAACTCCATCGAAGTTGAGGTCAGAGTTGTCATGAAGACTTTTGACTTGCTATGTAATTCTGGCCCTCATTGCAGTTTATTCTGGTCAAGATCCACCCACTTGGACAGGAAGACTGTTTGATGGACATATAAAGCAACCAACTTTTTCTTTACCACAGTTTTGTCACTTTTGAGGTCTGCGTAAAACCAACCAGACATATTTGATCCAATTAAATCTTGCCATTTTTGCCAAAGTTTTCCATCCGAGGCTAGGAACAGTATGTCCTTCACCGTTTATATTCAAGAAATGCAGGGAGCCTTTGTAAAAATGCCTTAAGCTCCTGAGTGTCACTTCAAGAAAATGGCTTATGTACTTTCTTCCTTCACAGTTCTGTCTCTAGCTTTCTTAATCTCTGTATCTTTCTGTCCCTGCTTCTTGCTGTCACTCTCTGCGCTTCTGTTGATTGACAACTGGAAGAGAATTTAAGACACTGGCTCCCCTGCCGTGAGGTCCTTCATATCTCTGTTTCAGCTCTCATCAAACGAGAGTACTTTGTTGGCAAAGAAAAACTTTCCCACTTTTCTGAGCTTCAGAAAACTGTTTGAAAAGTTGTTGAAGTCTGTGTTTTTATTTTTATTTTTTGTTTTTGTGCATGTTAAATCTGATTGATTTTCATTACTATAATGCATTATTTTTTAAATCACTGTATTAATTTGCATAATTTATTAATACAATCAAAATATTAAAATCCTATAAACTATAAGTATTTTATGCACCACTTTTAAATTAAATTAAATTAAATTAAATTAAATTAAATTAAATTAAATTAAATTAAATTAAATTAAATTAAATTAAGTTTTATTTTATTTTATTTTATTTTATTTTATTTTATTTATTTATTTATTTATTTTTTTATATTTTTTTTTTGGCCCAGACATGTTCTTGAAAGGTTTTGTGGGAAACTGACGCACCTCAGGTTTTATAGGCAAACTACAGGCCATTTGCATATGAGGAAAGGTATTTTATTTGTTACTTGGCAGGAGTTCCACCCATTAACAAGTGGCAATGTTACAAATGTGTTTGCTTTTACAATGTGTTGCATTATTTTCCACTTAAAGACAGATTTTTTTTTCCGTATAGTGCTCAAAAGGAGAAGAGTTTGGCTGTTGCTTTGAGCATTTGTGGACCTTTAATGAAGTGACCATGGGGCTGACAGGTGCTATTATTGGGAACATTAAGTGAGATAAAGGGCTACTGGCTCTCTTGGACAAGATAATGATGTTTTTACTGGAAAGAGGAAAACCAGGAACTGTTTAAAGATGCTTTGAGAAGAAAGGTTTGGCATGGTGATATATTCCAGATGTGTCCAGTTAATGCAGTAGCTTAGATATCTCAAGGTGTCAACCATGTTGCACAACGCTATTTAAAATATTTATCTTTGCTATGCAGGCAGTATGCTAATAATCAATTGCAACTCAGATTTGGAGCTTTACTGCTAAGCCAAAGCTCAGATGTAGAACTGTTGATCACAAACAAGTATTATATCCAAACTTCTAAAATTGAGAGAAAGACAAAGGGTCGTTTTACCATTATGCAACCTTGTTTCGCACGCACCATCATTGTCCATTGAGTTTTATGGTCTTCATCACTCTGGAGAATATTCTGTAAAGATACTTTAATTACTGAACGGCGGAGCTGGGAATTCTCTGCGTCTGTGTGCTTCAGTATGGATGTTAGCTGCTCCATGGGGATTCTCGAGGGAAACTAAACTAAATGAGTCTCTGTTTGTAACGCTCATGAAGATTCTGATGAACGATCAACCTTCAAACAAACACAATTAACTCCATTGGCAGCTACTGACGCTGATTAATTCAGGTCACTTAATGAATCTAGCTGTCAGTTGCGTGGGTCTTCTGTCAAGAGCACGTAAATGGCAAACCTGTTATCTTCCTACATGCTGGTATTTATCCGATATACAATTAGAAGGGAGATTTTGAAATTTCATCAATGGGCCAATGAGAATGTGGTCTAACAGAGTGGGCAGGGTTTGCCTCAAGTATGAGGTCTCAACATGGAGTGCATTTCCAAATGTCAACGTTATGCCAAGTCAACAATGATAATGTCATGCCAGGTGAGAGGAAGAGACATTTGTCATGATCTCATTGGGTTCGAGTTTGTGTGGGTGTCCTGTCTGAGAACATTTAGGAGGCACATCTTTCAATGGGACGAGGGGCAGCCAAGGGCCAGCGCACACACAGGAAACTAGTACTGACAGCCCAACTGCCTGCACTTCCTGTCAAAGCGCACAGTGGCGTCTCGTCCTTGCAGAAACGACAAACACTCTCGCCCTTCTCCGCTGAGGGTCTCGTCTGGGAGTGATGTTTGAAATACACATACACAACCGTACACACGCAATAAAACCCTAGACCCCATCCTCTTCCACTCTCACCCCGAGCACAAATGAGAGAATCACAGCCATATGTCAGCCGTCTGCGCTCTCACTCATCCGGCCGAACGCAGTGCCTCGGTATGAATGGAAAACTACCATGAAATCAATGGAGAAACTGCATTAAACTCAGTGTTGCACAGACTGACGGCTGGTGCGTTATGGATAAACAGCGGTGAGCTGCGCTTGCTGCCGCCTCAGCCCTGATTCAGCAAAGTCTTGTTCGTCTCTCAGTTACAGTGTCACAAGATGATTCCTTTTCCTTAAGGTGTCTCTCTATCCCTCACACAGGAAAATAAAGGTTTAAAATTGAACCTTTTGGGGTACAACAGCTTGTCCCTGGAGCAGTACCCTAAAAAGACATATTTGTACCTTTTTTTTTACTCTAATAGGTACATGTTAGTACATTTATTTTATTTTTTTTACAATTTTAAAACATCATTTATGCTTCAAATACATATTGTCTACAGAAAGGAAAGAAAAGCCATACTGTTTAGATGTTCAATGATCTCTGTCGATATTAAACTTTGACATGTACACCACTGTTCAATTAATAAAAGCAAATCAGTACAAAGATTACAAAATACATTTATTAAGGATGCAGTAAATTGATCAGAAGTGACAGTAAAGACATTTCCAAATGCTTCCTGAACACCAAATCTAAAGCAGCTTTGTGAAGTAAATTTATAAGAGCAAACCAGCTTTAACTTCCTGCTTTATTTACCTCTTTCCTTTTGCCTCGATATTGTTTTCAATTATCATAAATTCCTCTAGTAATATATAGAAGGTTTTACAGTCCCGTACAGTGCTATATAACTCAATTTACAGCATTACACAACAGCCCTCAAGTGTTTCAGGGCTGGTAAATATTCCATATGCTTATGAAGCCCCTTGTTTTTTATTAACAACACAATTCCATCCCTTCTCCTCCAAGTCCTATGATTTGTAATCTAAACTTCATCTAAAAGCATTCAAATAAACCCCAAGTACGGTCTTTGGATCAGTCCGCAAGGCGTTGAACTCACAGACCCTTCTGGCTGATGCATGACAGATTTTCTCAGCAGCTGACTCCCCCTATTGATTGACTGTTGTAACTGCAGGCTTCCAGTACCTGCGCAGTTATAGGCACTGCATAGAGAGCAGACTGTAGAGAGAGCCGAACGCTGCCGTTTATCAGTGGGACGCTGAGGACGGGGACAACCTGGGCTCAGATACTCTTAAGAGGTACACACACTTCACTTGAGCTTAACTCTAGCAGGCTGAAACAGCAGGGACTGTTAACTGCTTCTTAGAGTCAGGGACAAAGCCAGGGGATTTGTGTTTTTGTTTGATGGATGTGTGTGTCTGGACGCATGTATGTGTGCATTGGCAACCTGCTCGCGAGGGGAGGAGGCAGCGCTCATGAATGACGGCCGTATGAGTGTGTGTGTGTGTGTGTGTCCGTTTAATGCTGTGTGAACGCTGAGGGTGGCATAGTTGGGTTTTTACAGTGAAGTGATGCATCAGCCAAACAGGCGCTTGCTCATTAATAGAGACAAAACCACAGTGTCAGAGCTGTTGGGATGAATCGAAAATAATGGGTCGCAGGAAAAGAAACAGTGACGCATGATAAATAGCTGTGAGTGAAGTCACAGGGCACAGATTAATGCTGTTTAGATGGGATTCGGCACACATCTGTGGACTAAGGAGCAATCGGGACTGACTTTGGGATGTGTTTGTGTTCATGTGAGCTTCTGCCGGTCTCAGAGTGGGAAACACCAGCAAGTTCACCCCCTAAAATAACGGGACAGGAAACTGTTTAACCTTGGCTTGGTGCACTTCCCTCCGTGAAACTATCGGATTGAAAGACTGCTTTACAACCAGTTTCCTTCTGCCATAACAGTTGCTTATTTACAGCTGCAGACCGGCCCGTTTCACCCTCCCTCGTGCCTGAGTGTTAATGGCAGCATTGATTAAAGCATTTACAGTGTGCTGCTGGTTATCATGTGCGTTCGAGATGCCAGCTTGCTTGCAACAGAGCATCTCTTCAGTATACCATTTTCTGTCTTGGCTGATAAAATGTTAATAGTGGTTTTCAGATAAACCAATCTGTTTCTAAGAAAGTAAATGACTGTGGTAATGGTTCGCCTGTATCCACTGCGGAGATACTCCTTTAGCCTTATTTTAATGAATCTGCTCTTCCTCTACCGTCTTTTTCTTTCTCTTTTTTTTTTTGCTTATCTTTGAAACCCGAAGTTAAAGCTGAAGCATGTAATTTTTCTGACATTAAATACCTTCTCTTATCCTAGCTTAATATGCACAGACAACTTTTAGTGAACCAGTTTTCCTTGAAAAGTGAAAATGCTTTGGCTCTGTGGTGTTTTCAAAACATTGCTTTGTTTATCATCCCAACCGGCCCTGCACGGCAACATTAGCTCAACCAATAGCATTTGGGCAGTAGTTGTTTATCTGGCCAATGGTGAGAGTGACTGGGAAACATGTTTGAAAACAGACAGCAGAGAAATAAGGCAGCTTTTAAACAGCATTACACATATTTCATTTTTACAGACATTAGCACCATTTTTAACACTATATAAAGCTTAACTTTTATAGTCCCAAAGGTAGAGTATATAGTGCAAAAGGTCACAGTTTATTTTAAGGTCCAGTTCTCGCTATTAACAAACCATTGACTATGACTTTTGCCTCAATACACTCCTAATTTGATGTTTATTAATAGTTAGTAAGGCATTTGCCAAATTTAGGTATTTGGTAGGATCAGGGATGTAGAATATGGTCATGCAGAATAAGTGGTTTATAAGTATTAATAAACATCCAATATGTTAATAACTGGCATGCTAATAAGCAACTATAGTCAGAATCGATTTCTATACTTCAGTGTTACCATGCAAAATGTTAATAATCAAAAAGTTTTGCAATCATTAAATATTAATGAACTTTTTATGTTAACAGAAACTTTTTTGACTCTATTGAAGAGTGAACAACCAAAAAAGGTCAAGTTTTTGGTGGTTATCATGGTCCAGTTGAACCATGTGAGTAGTAGCCTACCCTAACGCCGCCAAAAACATCAGAATCAGAATCAGAATCAGAATCAGAAAGAGCTTTATTGCCAAGTATGCTTGCACATACAAGGAATTTGTTTT
>JAUMHE010000046.1:10788224-10812808 GCA_032359235.1 Enteromius mattozi
GGAAAAACAAACAAAAACAGTACAAAAACTGGGGAACAAAACACCGAGGCTGCCGTCTGCGGCGCCATCTTGAAACAGAGGGAAAAACATTCCATTGCATTTAAAAGTAGTTGGGTGGTCTGACTTGAAATAGCATGGAATGGACAGTTTTTCCTTGCTTTCTTGTGGTGCCATCAGCATTGTCATTGTGCCACAGCTCCAGAGAGGTCATTAGTGACACGGCGTGTATGACCCAGGTGATTGGCTAACATGTAGGTAACTTTCTCCAGGTTGTTTGCTCACAGTCTGCTGTATTCGTCTAGTTGATGTTATTAACCATTAATATGCAAATAGAAACTGTTGCTCAGGGTTGCAAATATAGCCTACTTTGTGAAAAACCTGACTACAGGAAAGCATGAACAAGATAGCTGCTACTAGGTTAACAATTTAAAATGTATGCACTACATTGTTCTTTGCTCTCTCTCTCTCTCTCTCTCTCTCTCTGTCATTTCGTTCTCTCGTCTTGCTTTCTCTTCCCATGTCTCACTTGCTTTCTTTGTTGATCTCTGGGTGCTGGAGGCAATAAGAGGAAGACAGAGTGATTTCTCTTCCCTTATTTTCAAAGGTCCAGATGGACATTTTCTGCCCGTCGAGCTCATGAACAACTGTGGCACTGCGGCACCCCTAATTCTCTCAGCCCTCCGTCAGGCGGGGAAAAGGGGAACTGGGTTGTGCTGCAGAGAATCACTGTCATATACTCCACTTCCTTTTCTGACCTTTCAACCACTGCATCAGTTTACCTCACCAACTCGCTTAGGTTAAGCCACAGAAATACAAATTCCTTCTGCATCCTGGGCCTCAGGATGAACCAGAACATCAATACCTTGAGCTGAATTCACCTGGTTTTGCTGTGAAAACTCTTTGCTGTGTTCTCTGCCGTGACTGGAGGTGTTGGCATGTGTGGTAGTGTAACTGTTTGTTTACTCAACTCTCGGAGGTGACTGTGGTTTGGAGTGTGGAGCGGATGCCTTTATTGGCTTTCTTTTGTATTGTGTTGAGTTTAAGTGGGAGGATGACTAAAGATCTCTTCATCACCCTGTTCTTGTTAACGACTCCTCATCATATGCTGAAACCACAACAGACAAAACCTTTGAACTGTGGCATCTTTGAGCGGAATGCTTTCTTTTGCCTGGCGAAGGCATAAATGTGTTTAATTGGTCACTGTGTTTGAGGTGGCTCAGAGAGAGTATGGCTGATATATTTTTGTTACGTTTTATGAGCCATTATAATATGGTCTAAAATGAAACTAGCCATGTAAAGGAAAACTCCTTTGAAATTTTACTGGGTTCGTGGGTGTAAATGAAATTTACCACTTTAAATATATTTTATTATGTCATTCTTAACTTTAACATTAAGCAGGGTGTACTGTAGATTATGGGGGTTTGAGGAGGTCTCTTTACCATAATTAAGGCTGAAACTGTCTAAAGGAAGCCAGAATAGACGTTTTGATTGCTATAGCTAAAGTATGATTGTTGACCATTTTCTGTTAGGATCAAAATGGCTGGTACTAAGACAAAAAATCAAAAGTAAAATTCATGCTGTCTGGATGAGCTGAAAAAGTTGAGCCCCCCCGATAGTCTTTGTATAATTCGCACAATGATTTAAAATGTTACAGACAAAGCCCCATACAGGCAATTCTATTAGTGAGAGGATGTGAGCTCAGAGAGTGTCCCTTGTCACCGGGGTGCTTTCGCTTAAGTGGGAAATGGAAAACCGCTTGCCTTGTGTGCAATGAGATCTAATCCTAAGATCACAATGAAAGACCAGGGCTCTAAGATTTGTGACATGAGTTTTTAAGGGGCCCTAGAACAGACCCCTGAGGAACACCTATCCAAGGAATCTTTTAGACATATTACTGAGACACCAGGGGGTTGCATTTGTTCGTACAGACCCGGTATATTAAGTAATAAATAAGGTTTCTTAATTTATTGTTCCCTGCATGCTCTTTCAACTTTTTTGCTGTTGCACTTCTTGTACTGCTCTGAAACTTGTATATAGAAAAACTCACTGCACAAGGACTTAATTTAAAAGACTTCAACAATGGTTTAAAAGCTAAATGTGCAATAGCACAGAAGAATTAGCCTTTGGAAAAGTTAATTTGTTGTAAGTAGGTGCTATCCTTGTAATCTACATCTGATTAAATGGATCAGCGGTGTCATAATGTCATGTTAGAAAATCCAGGTAATCCATTACAAATGCAAAGACCTCATTGATAGTTTTGATTAAATCATCCTTATACTCAAGCTGGCTGCTATGTTATTCTGTTTCTCTTACTCTTAATAGTTTTTGTTTTCCTAAGTGGTTCTGGTCATGACTCAATCTTCTGTCAATCAAACCACAGACGCATTTTATTTGCTCAGATCCTCTTTGACAAGATTTCATTAATCTGTGTTGTCTGTTTAGAGGCTTTTTATTGTACATCCACTTCCTGTTCCTCATCAGAATTTTCCCTCATATTCCCTATAGATCTACATTGATTGGGCAAACCATTATTTGGCCAAGTCCGGCTGTCCGAGGCTTATTAAGGACCTGACTCAGGACATACCCGATGGAGTTCTGCTGGCAGAAATCATCCAGATAATAGGTAAGGGCACACGCGCACACACACACACACACATATACACACTGCGCAGGCTAATAAATCTTCACAGCCCATTTGAGTGATAAAATTATTTGCGTAAAACATAACTACTTAATTGCCGATTCAGCTTTAAGTTATTCTGCTCACGTTAAACTGGATTAGAAGCTGTAGAAAATCAGCAACATGAGAATTGAATGCTATTTCAGCACTATTAAAGCATGTGTCTCCCATGTGTTCACTTTAGTGAGCCCAGAGTGGTGTGCGTTGTGTGCATGTGTGTCAGTCTGTCTTTTTTATTTTTCCTTCTTTCTTTCCCCCATCCCATTTTCCCCTCCTCTGGGCTGTCCTGAAACTTTTATTATGAACCTCTAGCATACAATGGCAGATCTTATGTCACAAACTCGCAACCAACAGCTGATGAATTAACAGCCGTTCATTTTCTCAGCATTTTCTCCCACACTGCAAACATACACATGCTCATTCAATCACAAGCTCTCACAAACTGCAAAGGCAAACTTTCTTGCCTCATGACTCTAACCTGTGGATGGAAAGGCCAGAGGTTTTGGTACTGCAGAGGTTTAACCCAGATATATCTCTGTTGCAGCTAATGAGAAGGTAGAAGATATCAACAGCTGCCCCAAGAGTCACTCTCAAATGGTAAGTGTCTTTTTTTTTTTTAGTTATAATCTAATACATTAACAGCATGATGCCTGTTATCTACATTATTGTTTCTTTTCTGTGTTTTATGGTTTTCCATGACATCTACCAATCCAGTTTTTTTTGGAGAACATTTACTAGCTATAAATCATTCTTACAGATATAAATATTTTAATCAAAAAGCAAAAATGCTGTAAACAAAATTGTCTACATTTAAATTAACATAAATAAACTAACATTAAAACTAATAGTGAAGGAAACAAGTTTCCTTTAATTTATTTATTTGTTTATTTATGTCACAGCAGTATTATAAAACTATTATTTATAGCATGTTTACTATAAACAGCACGTCACTGTGTCATTTAGAAAAACAGTCTCATAAAATTGCACTTGTCATAAAATCAAGAAAACACATTATTATTTTATTCCTTCTGGTCTGCCAATTCCTTATGTTTTTGCTGATGATCCTGCAAAATAAAGATTATTTGCTGTTATCTATGTAGGTATGATCTTGTGCTGCGTTTCTACTGTAGCACATTGCAGTGATTAAACTCTTGCTAAGCTGTACTAGAGTAAAGGCTTTAATGGCCCCGCAGGTCTTTTCTGCAATAGAATGGCCCGGCCGATTCCTGAGCTATAACTCTCTGCATGTCAATGAGTATAGCAGAGAATCCTGGGATAGTTGCTGTGGGCTTCTCCTAACAACTCCCATGTAGGTATGCTTGTCAGATTGGAAGAGCACAAAGACCCCAGTAAAAGCTTACTTTCAAGCCTAACTGTGGTGTGTGTGTGTGTGAGTGTTTTCGGGGAGGCGTAGGAGGTTTCATTGTTCCATTCAGTGCCCATTGATCTTGCACCTGCTGCCAGTATGAGAGTGTACACGTATGTAGAGGTTTTACACTGAGGAAGTGTGTATGTTTATGAGAAACTGTTTACGGGAAGTTGAGGTTATGGAGGAATTAGACATACACACACTGTATCGCAGCCAAGCTTCACAATCAAAACATCAGCACGTCGTTGCAGATTGGCGGGAGATTTCTCTGTGATTGCTGAGGGATTCGCCAGTATTTGATTGATAGGAACAGGTTATTGTGCAAAAATTTTTTTTGATGGATGGGATGCTGGTATACAGATTTTTTTTTCTTTGTCCATTCAGTGAAAGTAAATAAGTTGACCCAATCAAATTGATCTGAATGGACAAACACAGTTTTTTTTTTTTGTTTTTTTTTGACTCTTCCACAGTCATAGCGGTTTGGAACTAGTCCTTTACCAGCTCCACATCCCATAAACAAGCTTAATCAGAAAAAACGGTCTGGTTAACCGTCATTTTTTGCTGGTTCACCATTTAAATTCATGCTTGTTTAATGATGGTCTTTTCTGGAGGGTGTTATGTAAGATGGGATCATTCATGTGTGTTAAATGAGAGGATAAGAAATATCCTGGCCACAGCCTGGTTAACGTGTTCAGGAATAAGTCAGGAAGCTAATCTATTGTGCCCCTTTTCCTGTATTTGTTACTGTGTGGCAGTTAATATTAAACAGTAAATCACGTCAAGCCTCATTGCTCAGTGAGCCAGCAATCTGCCATTGAGGAATAATCAATTATAACTATCCTTCAGAAAGGAAATTCCTTATCGATTAGGATTAGATAGCCCTCTGTACATTTCTGCTATGAACCAATAAAAATTTACAACTTTGGCATTAGCTAAAAATGCTTGCTCACATCCATTAAAAGCACCTGTTAAAAGTGACTCAGCTTCAGTTAAATGAGTGTACTGTTGGGTGCTTTCCCAGGCAATGAAGACGGTTGCAAAATTACATGCGTAATAAACTCTCTCTCATTGATCTGATTGGTCTCTTGAGGCTTAATTAAACTGGCATGAAGAGAAGCAGATGAATTGCCGCCTACATGCTGTCTGCTCATTCACTGACCCTTATGGAAACGTTTGTCTTTTGAACCGCAACTGCACCAGAAGCTAAAAAGGTAAGACCCACTTTTCCCGAAAGGAATGGCTACGATCCCAAGGCTTCTATTCTGATTAGTCTGGAATTTTGAACATGTTGGTCCACCAAATGAGCCCTCGCTGCCATTTGTGGCCTAGTCAGTGAGAGACAGCTATTTCTGGAGGTTATGCATCAGAATGGGAGTTCCCCTGGACATGAGCATATCCCATAAGCCTGCTTTGATTAGCAGATCCAGGGATTGCAACACGTTGAGATGTCCCCGAGGCATGTACACAGATTCCTTTGTACATAGACTTCTCAGAGATCATCAGAGGCGACATATTGGAAAATTGGAGGATTTAATATGCAGTTTGTAATCTCATTTAGTATTAACATTAAGATGTCACTGAGGAGCCTCTTGGTTTCTTAGTGGTTGTTTTGTGGCTGACGGCAGTTTCATCAAATCCCTGTTTGCACCTCTTTCCTCTCTCATCAGGCATTGTTAGGACAAATTCGTTCTGACAGTGTTGTCTCATCCCTAAAACTGGAAACCGCAGGAACTGAGCATGCAGAGAGTGCCTTTGAAGACAAGAAGACACCCTCCAGCTCAGAATAAGACAAAAAGAAATCCCCAAAAATTCGTAAAAATCCATTCAACTGAAACAAAACGTCAGAATACTAATCTGTGTAATTAAAACGTTCATTAATAAACCACATTGCACTTCAAAAGGCTACAGATGTGTAGACACATAATTGGACTGCGCTTCCCAGAATGCACCACATAAACTTCGGTATTGTAAACTCCACATTTTGTAACTGCGAGTCTTTCTATATACAGTACATATATCGTTGCTGGCAGTGTCTTCTGCAGGTTTGAGTTTGTGGCCATCAGGAGAGGCTGACTGATTGGCTACCTCTCCAGGTCGTGTGGGAGGACTGGTGCAGTTAAGTATGTTAGGGCTTGTAAAGTGGCTGCATCATCTGGTCTCCATCTGTTAGCAGCGTGCAGCCTGACAGCTGAGAGATACACTCTTTGCTTCGTCTATCCTTCTGATGGCATACCGCATTCACCTTCTTTTGATGATGAACACATGATGTCAGGATAAATGAAGCCTCTAACTGATGGCCCTCGGGTCTTTATTGAGTTTGTTTGGTTAGTTAACATGTTGGTTCATGATGGACTTAAGTTACTAGATTTGGAGTTAGTTACTCAAGAATAAGCTTTGGAACTTTATTGAGTTAGTTTGATTTATTGGTAAGTTAGCTCATCAAAAGGATTGGCTTTTGGTGTTGATTTAGTTAGTTTACATAATGAGTTAGTTCACAAAGAAGCGTGATGATTGGTCATAATTGAGTTTGTCTGGTTATTTAGCATGTTAGTTCCAGAAGAGAATAAACTTTGGAACTTTATTGAATTAGTTTAGTTAGTTAATGAGCTAGTTCATCCAAATAACTGGTTTTTGGTATTGATTTAGCTATTTAAATAATGAGTTAGTTCTTCAAGAAACATGACTGGCTTGGTTTGGTTTTCTAGTGAGTTTGATCATTAAAAAGACTTGTTTGAGTGTGATTTTTAGTAAATAACTAACAAGTGTTCTTGTTAGAACACACATTTACATTTAATCATTAAGCACACACTTTTTAGCGGACCTTTTCCATTTTATCCCTGTTTTCCCTCTTCCACTTTTTGTTCTAGCAGGTGGTGATCAGCTTAAATATCAGTCATTCGGTTCAACTCTCACTTTCCTTTTTCTCTCTGAGCTTTCTCAGAGGGGTTGAGCATTTTGATATTGACCAAGTGTGTCTTGCACAGAATCATGGGATATTTCTCACCTTGTGATTTTGTATGTTTAATGCCACACAGTGACACTTGACGTTCACATTTGATTTGTGATGTGCAACATTAGCAGTGGCCTTTCACCTGGGCTTGTAGACGTAAGAGAAATGGTTCTGATTGTTTCCTGTCAGATGTATTTACCCTCACTGGACTGTGATTGTGCTTTGACCTCTGCTGTGGGAGGATCTGTTTTTGGATTGATGGGTCTTCCACCTCTTAACTTTTGACAGGGAATCATTCTGGTAATTGTCTGGATTTCAATCCTCTTAGAAATTACCTTAAGGTTGGCGGGTTCTGATGTCTTTTTGCTTCCTCAGACATGTTTGACACGCTTTCAAAATCTAATTTCCGTGTCCTGTTGTAATCATGTCCTCGAAGACATTTTTACAGTCAGACGAATGAAGGAAATGTTCCTTCATTATATCGTCGACAAACATATTTGACAGACATTTTAATAGAGCTCCAAATATCCGGTCTCCCAGAGTGAAAATCAGAACGTCTAAGCCTCTGATTACATCTCACTTGAATTCTTTTCTGCGGTTCATTCAAATTCTGCTCTGCAACAATAAGAAGCTTAATAATACCACACAGGGAAAACTATAGAAGTGAGTCTGTGAAATCCCAGAGGAACTCTGATTCTTTTAAGAAATCTACAAAGATCAAACCGTAAAACAGACAGTGACGAGGATAACCACAGCAAAGGCTCTTGGTTTGAGATGATCATTTGGAAGAGCTAGATGTGTGACGTGACTAAGAGAGCAAATCTGTCATCCAAAACATTACTCAAAGATCCACAAGCCTTACTTATGAGATGATGGCCTTCAAAGGAAAGTATACCCAAAAATGAAAATTGTTAACATTTACTCAAAACCTGTATGACCGTCTTTCTTACTTACAAGAAGAAGAAAAAATTAAGACTGTGCTGGTCACTCCAATCTATGCATTTACAAAGAAAGTGAACTAAAGCTTTTAAGATTCAAACAAGCATGCAAAAACGTTATATCTTAAAAAATCTATAAATTATATCTTATATCCTAAAAAATTACTATAAATCGTTATGTCTTCTCTAGTGTGTCAACACAAAAGAATCAGATTCTTTGAGTCAAATCTTTTTTAACAATTTAGTTCAGAAAACTTGTCCGACTCATCAAGTTCTCGAATTTAAGCCACCAGCTCACAAAAAGCAACATTGTGGACTTAGAATATAGCGCACATGGACCACTTTTATGGTATTTTGGGGTGCTTTTGGGTCATTTCTTGAAGTTTCAAGAAAGAAAATAATACCCGTTTGGAACAACATAAGTGCTTCTTTAAAAATTGCAGGCATTTTACCTTGTTCTAAATGGTGGATCTGCAATATGGAATCTTGGCATGCTCAGATGTTTTGAGAAAGCAGACACTTTAAAGCACATGTTGCAGGCAGGCTGTCCGCTGGTGCTGTACCTCCACCAGTCTTGTACAGGGCAGCGGCTGCAGCCTGATCCATTTAGTTGCTAATTAGACAGAGGAGGCCACAGGAATTTAATGGCTGTCGTCATAATGGCTCAGCTACGGTTGTTTGTCTCAGTGCCCACTGGGCACATAGAATGGCATGCTAAAGTTGGTACTGAGGTGGCTCTAACAGAGAAACCTGCCAAGCATTACTATAACACTATTAGTGCAGAAAGTATGTTCCGTGGTCTTATTTGTTGCATTTGTGAATTAAAACTATTAAGGAAATGTATTATTCATTTAGCACAGAAGTCCAGAAGAGCAATTCTGAAAAAAAGGCACAATTATCTTTTTTTTTTTTTTCAGAAAAAAAGACAGTTATGAACTCTTAAAAATATATATTATTGTAATGAAATTTTTGTTGTTGTTGTTGACAATTTTAAAAAAAATGACTCAATTGCAAAGTTAGAATGTTTAGATACAACTTTTGTAAAAATGTACTGTTGCGCAGACTTTGTTTTTGCTACGTTCTTATGGACAGCTCATCAAATTCATGTGCATGTGGTCACTACGATCAGAGGAAATGAAATGAGCAAAATGACTGCAGCTGTTTCTCTGTAAAACCAAAAGTGCTGGAGAAAACAGCGTTTATCTGTTCTCTTGGCTCTGAGTGGTTTTTAAGTGAAAGCCATATAATTGAGGCTTGAGACCATTTGTATTTCATGATAGTGTTGGAGCAGCAACACTTTCCAAAGCCAGCGCTCACCCTACGGTTATCCGATATGCTTGGAGCTGGTCCCTGCGCAACTAACTGGGCCCCTCAGCATCTGGATCCGCACAGCCGGATCCGAGTACAAACATTTACTCTGCATTAAAGCCTTGCTCTGATAAGTGTGTTGTATAGATTAAACACGATCAGATTTATGATGTTTGCCGCTCGCAGCGACAGCAAACATAAACGGCTCATCTTTGTCATTTTAAGTAAGGGACTCAAGCCGACTAATTTTCCATCCTTTTTGCATCAGCTCTCAAAACTGCTCGCTTATAAATTTCTCAATATTATTTTGTGAAAATATACCTCATCAAAACATTCCCCTCCCTAATTTCGTTTAATGACATATCTGGTGCTGGAAAATGTCAGTTTATGTCGGAAAAACAGATGATCTGACTTTCCCGGAGAGTTGTTAAAATCCCACATGGTTTGAAAAACCGCTCGGCAAGCGTCGGTTCGGCATCTAAAGCTGCTGAGAGCTCTCCTCGCTATTAGTGTATAGAATCACGGTTTATGTTTGTGTACATCGCTGTAGGCCGAGAGACAGACTAAAAATAAACAGAACGATGGGGCTGATGGGACCGCTATTAAAAAGTGGATGGAATTTCCATCCCTACTTACGGGATTATATCCGTAACGGACACCAAACTCGATGATCTCCTCGCTTTTAGAACGTAAACCCCATTCGTACGTCTGTTCGCACACGTCTGTCAATCAAGAATTTCCGCTCGCGCTTTTAGTGTCCAATGTTCAATCCGTTGCTGAGACATTACCAGGTATCATATATCGTAAACACTCCAGAAAAGCGTTAAACGATGCGGTTGAAATGCCAGACCAGCATTTAGCGTCCGACCGCATTAATACGTTTGATTTTCGTTAAGAATGTCTGAATCAGTTTTTGGTCGGGACATACTGTCGGGTACCCATGTGCGCGGGTGCCGTTGTCTTAATGAGACTGCAATGAAAAACAGCCCATCTCTGGTGCACCACACATGTTCTGCACCATGTTGCCATTAAAAGAGGTTTATGAGAGAAGATAATCAAACGTTTAAAGTGCATTAGGCTCTTTGCGTGTGCGGCTGTGTGTGGGATGTGTCATATGAAAAACAGCTACTTGCCGTTGGGACAGATGTAAGAAGAAACAAGATGCTGTCGATACGGATCACGTTAACAATCGCTTATTCATTCGGAGTCCTGTGTGTTTGCAAGTGTGTGTGTGGGAGTTAATACTGTATGTGATCTGTGTGGATCTTTCTGGCTCAGTGCTGGACGCTGGGAGGCACCGAGGTCAGAGGATACTGGAGGTAGGGGTTTTGTAGAAGACTGTAAATCGCTTCTACACTAGGACAGCTGTGAGAATGACCTTAAATTGAGTCCAGTCATCCCTCACAGCAGCACTGCAGCGTTTTATTTATTTATTTATTTGTTAGTTAGTAGTGCCTGTATGAACTGTGGATATATACTCCATTATCTGAGCAATCTTTAACCATGTGGCTGACCAGTTATTCTCAAGTATTCCAGTCACCGCTAGCATTAATTTTACAGCGTGACAAGAGTCATGAATTAATGCTAATGGGCAATCATGAAATTCAGTATTATTGTAGTGTGTGTGTGTGTTAGATATGAATATAACACCTTATTTTAAGGACCATTTCTTTCTAATAACTAGTTGCTTGTCATCATTCATATTACTAGCATATTCACCGTTTGTAAAACACATATTAATGCATTAATCTGCATTTTAGGTCCTTTAATCTTACCCCGTATCTATACTTAACTACTTGTCTATTTTTAAGTAGCAAATTAGGAGTTGATTCAGGCAGAAGTCATAGGGAGAATTGGTCCCCAAACTAGCGTGACCTGAATATTATCTCTTAATATTACACCATCATCTGAAGGGATAGCTGGGGCTTTACAGCACCCCTTGGAACAGCATTAAAACTGTGGAAATTGTGACAGTGTTAATAACTCTGCACAGTAGCAATCCTTTAGGGTCTCATACTGTATGAGCTGAGTCAACGGTCTTCGGTTCTGTCACACAGCACAATGCATTCCACAAAGTATTGCTTTTGTCGCATAATAATATAGTGCGGTCTTGCCCATTGACCAGCCTTGACCTTACTGTACCACTTCTTCAGCACTCTGCCCTACACTAATGCAAAAAATGTGAGCCATGCGTATCACACAGCCAAAGTCCTTTTGTGCACCCATGAGTGCAGGCGCCAGGATATTACCACACTTTCAGTCCAGTGCTGTATTATTACACCCCTCGATTGGGACACAACGTCACGCCTGGTCTGTCTGTCAGCGTGTGTGTAGGTGTGACACACTGCTGTCTCAGTGTCACACTCTGGGTCTGACCCATGAAGGTTAGCCAGGGGTCATGATACTGTCTGACGCCCAACAATAGAGCCTTTGTGGGCACAAGAGCATGGATGTGTCCTCACACAACGTCGTCATGCGCACGTCAGCCACCAGTTGAGCTGTCAGACATGCTGAAATGCACTATTACTGAAGACGGCCTTCTGAAGAAACTGTGGCGGGACTTGTTGAACTCTAAATGCTGACAGGAATGTGTGTGAGGTTCAATAGCCACTTCTCTGACATCACTGCCCGCTCACATACCGTCCACATGTTTGCCGACAAAACCATGCACTGGTAAGTTTGCTGTATGGCTGATCTCTTTGTTTTTGTCTTTCAGATTGAGAATGTGGAGGCTTGTCTGAATTTCTTAGGGGCCAGAGGAGTAAGTGTTCAAGGGCTCTCTGCTGAAGGTAAGAGCCTTATGTCTGCTTGAAACTTGATAGCAACTGCTAAATGCCTTTATGTACACAAATAGGCCTGCTATTCTTATCATTAGTGCTGTTTACATCAGTATTATTACTGTTTATAATTACAATTAATGGCCTTTCAACAGTTTTTCAAGAATTGAAGGGTTAGGAACATTAATTGTACATCAAATTTTGTGGTTAGTTTACATTTTTGGTAACACTTTAGAATAGGGAACATTTGTTAACAATTGACTATGACTTTTCCCTCAATAAATTCTTAGTTTGCTGCTGTTAATAGTTAGTAGGGTAGTTGTTAAGTTTAGGTATTTGGTAGGATTAGTGATGTACTGTAGAATAAGGCATGAATATGGGCTTAATAAGTACTAATAAATGGCTAATATTATAGTAATGTGCATACTAATAAGCGGCTAGTTAAGAGACCCTAAAATAAAAAAAACATAAAAAAATGGTACCACATTTTTAATCAATTATATGAACATAATTGCCATTCCAAATTATAAAATAGGTAGATCCCATAGATTTACACATAGGGAGGGGCTTAAGACATATCTTAGGGGCCAGAATATTATAGAAAAAAAAACATGGGGCTACAAGATGCTTTAAACTGCTTTAAACTATAAAAAAATATATGTAACACTTTTGTTTTGAGACCAATTCTCACTATTAATTAGTTGCTTATTAGCATGAATATTGCTACCATATTGGCTGTTTATTAATACTTTTAAAACACATATTAATGCGTTATTATGCATGACCATATATTAGATCCTTTAATTTAATTCTACCCAGTGCCTAAATTTAATAACTAATTGTCACGGGGAAGAGACGAGGAGGCATGCGGATTCACATGCAGGCTGTTTATTGAAAACAAAGAGTAGAAACAGGCAGAGTCGTATACCGGCAAACGTGATCATAGAAGGCTGAGGCAATGGGATAGTAACAGTCCGTAGCGTGTGTCAGGCGATGGGCGAACAGAATCCAGAGGAGTAAGACGAGAGCAAGAGTCCGGGAACAGGCGAGGTCGATAACAGTAAATCCAGAAAAGGGAAACTAAAGAAAACAAAGAACGCGAACACGGGAAACTCCAAACAACACTCCAAACGATAACACAAGACAGATCAATGAACTGTGACAACACATACACATCCGGGGTTTAAGTACATAAGGTCATGGTTTACTGGGTGGAGACATGAGTTAGAAACTATGACAACTGACGAGGTGGGTGGAGACATGAGTTCGTTGATAAAAGTCCAGACATGAAACAGAGACAAAGACACACAGAGTTCACGTGGCGCTGGAGTGCCATCCCGTGGGCGGAGCCGGCACCTCCAGCTAGATCATTACACTAATCTTACTAACTATTAATAAGCAGCAACTTAGTAGTTTATTGAGTTAGGAGTTAGTTAATCATGAGAATTAGTCCCCAAATTAAAGTATAAATAATAATAATAATTACAATTGAATTAGAAAAAATATACCATGAAATATATTTAGAAAATGTTCCTTCTAAAAAACGGTTACTAACATGAACAGTGAACAATGAACAGTTATATTTTTTTTTATTATTTACAAAGATTAATGCTGTAACAAATGTATTGCTTGTATAAGTTATTTAATCCAGCAACTACAGTAAACGACTATAGTGGGACCTTATTGTAAAGTGTTACCATTATTTTTTTTGATAAACATGCAGAATCAAAATCGAAAAATTTTATAGAAGCATGTTTTTCTTAAGTAACATTTCATTAATTTAATGTACAGTATTACCACTTCCAGTTTCTAAAAAAAATAGTGGGAAAAAGTTTTTAAAAAAACAAGCAGCCTTGTCATAATTATAGCAGAAATACCTGAGGAAATATTTTAACAACCACACATTAACATCTCAAAACAAGGTGAGAAAATCATTATTTTACAGTATCATTTCCATTTAATTCCATACATGCCCCGTTAAGTATATCACATAATTATAGCTGCATGAGTGGTGTGTGTGTCCATAGAGACCTGTTGATATTTGAATCTGATCATTTTTGAAACGTTTTCGGTTTCTTAGAACTGCTGCATCGACAAACCGCAAAGATCCTTGATTTTCTTTTTTAGCATAAGTAGGAGCTTAAGTGTACTAAATGCAGTGTGGAATGATATCATTAACCTAAAGCAGCTTGGATACTGTATTCACTGTCCCTCTAAATTCAGCACCACGAGTGCACAGGGTCCATAAATACACAGTGTATTGAGTTTCTCGAGGCTTTTATCACACACACTTTTCCTTTCAGGGCTTTGTTTGTGTGTTTATTGAGCATCTTTCCTAAAGCTGTGAGTAGCTGTCTTAATTAAATTAGCTGAGGTTTCAGAGTTAGGGTTTTGAAGGCTTGCATACGCTTGTGTTTAGTTTTTTATGAGGCATGCCGTCTCAAGACCTTTATAAAAGAAGTTGGTTTTGTGTTTGATGTGCCTGAGTGTGTAGGAGTTTTCCAAGGAAAATAAAAGTAATAATGTCTAAACCATAGACAGTATGTCACATATATAGAATTTCCTCTTTACTCTTTTAATTTTTTTTCTTTTTGAACTTATTACATGATTAAATTTAGAACAGATGAAATCTCACTCCTCCTGAAGCTTCCTGAATTTATTAAATAAAATATGCTGTAATTGAATAACTCTATTAAAAGATTTTTTGTTTTGCAAGCCATAATACATGTGTGTGTACTGTGTATATTTTATTATATGCATTTATGCATGCATTTTAAAAAAAGTATAAATATATATTATATATATTTGTATATGATTTAATTTATATTAATATAAATATATACATGTAAGTGCATGTAAATATTTTTTTAAATATAAGTACTGTAGATGTGTGTCTTCATATGTACATAATAAATATACACAGTACACACACACATATTATGTAAACAAAAACTTTTATTTTGGATGTAATTAATTGCAATTAGTCGTTTGACAGCACTATATTTACAGTAGTTTGTTTCTATTTCTATTAAGGAATTTTTAAGAAACACCTGAGTGTGACAAAGTTGATACTGAAAAGATGCTATGAAAGCCTATCTGTGCAATAAAATCATCCTCTGGGAAAGTTTGCTCATGACTCTTGCTGAGTGTTATCCTAGCATTCTTTCCCCAATAATTATAGGTGCAAACTTTCAATATCCCTTTTCCTGCTGCAGTGGCCATGACTCTCTGTTCACAGTGTGTAGGGTATCAGAACACACAGCGGGACTCCGGTTTTAAGTGCTTTTAAGCGCAGGGCACACCGTGACCTCTGCACAGAGTGAGCTTTGATCTCATAGGCTGTGAGGATCCGGTGAAAAAAGTGCAGTTTGTTATAGAGCAGGTCCGTCTTAAAAACTTCTCACAGGGTCAGAGGGGGCACCTTCGCTAGTGACCTGACCGTGAAACCCACCTTGACAAGAAACACACACGTGTATGAAGACACTTGTGCTAACTCAGCGTAACTGAAGAAGCACTTCCGCTGAGCTGTTTAATCCTTTCACTCAAATTGAAAAAAAAAGAGAACCCTCACAAGTCAAAGGAGATCAAGCATGTCCTTCTGAGGTATTCAAACTGAAAGACATTCATTAATATGTAAAATACCGGAAGCCTGTTTTCGTAGAAATCACTTTTCCTAATCTTTGCTGTGTTAAAGGGATAGTTCACTTAAAAAAAATAAATTCTGCCATCATTTACTCACCCTCATTGCAAATCTGTGTGACTTGCTTTCTTCTGTGAAACAGAAATAGAGGGAGCTGTTGAAGTACAAAAACAATAAAAAATGCATAGTAGCACTTTAGAACAGGGAACTACGACTTTTTCCTCAATGAACTCCTAATTAATATAATTATATAATAATTATATAATAATATAATAATTATATAATAATTAATTGCTGCTTATTAATAGTTAGTGCGGTAGTTGTTAGGTATTGTGAAGGATTAAGTCAAGTAGAATAAGGCATTAATATATGCTTAATTGCTTCTAATAAATTGCTAATATTCTAGTAATATACATGCTAATAAGTTAAGAGACCCTAAAATAAAGTGTTATTATTATTTATATTTTGTTTTGGGGACCAGTTGTCATGATTAACTAACTCCTAACTCAATAAACTCAATGTTGTATACACATCCAATCCACTTTTGTAAATCCAAACAAAGTCTTAAGTTTTAATTTACTGTTTGGCCTGGGAACGCTAGAACGCAACTGTATATGGAGGAAGTGGTCAAGGACACAACACCGTAAATAGATAATGCATTCACACTTCTCTGTCCTCACTTCCCTTAATGAGCCTGTCTGAACAGATACGCCTTTGAACTCATGCAGCTAGTGACAGTAAGACCCAATGACTCCACATTTAAACTTCTGCCAAATGTGTGTTAACTTGCTGACAACTTTTACTTTAAGCATAATCCATTAGCTAGAGTATTCATAGGTTTATGCAAGTGCAATGATTTTACTGACTAGAAGTGAGTTTTGCAAGAAGAATATAATTTAGTATTTCTGGTTGTGATAGTTAAGGAATAAGTAATTCTAAAAAGATAGATAGATAGATTTATTTTGTTTTATTACTTGGTTGCTTGCTTACTATGCCAAAAAAAAAAAAATCAGTAATAATAATCAGTCTTTATTTTTATTTCCAGATTCTTATTATCTTATTATTTATTATGTTGACGAGTTGTGCTGCTTAATATTTTGTGTTTTTTTAGGATTCTTTGATGAATAAAACTGTAACTAACCTGTAATAAAAGTGTAACTTTGTAGAAAGACGAGTATAGGTGTCTTAAGCATTTATTAAGGTTTTAAAGTAGTTCTTAGGATTTTAAGGTAGTGCTACTACTAGTAACTATAATGGCATGCCATGGCATTTATGGAAATCATACAGAGTTGTATTAGGTTAATGTGAATCAACCAGCCCAGTCTCACGGCAATTCGTACATATTTTATGAGGTGGCTAATTTGTACAAATTTTGCTAAATCGTATGTATTTTACAAGTTGCCAATTCGTATGAATTTGTATGAATGACCTACACCTAGCCCTGCCCCTAAACCTACCTGTCACTGGGGTCAAGACAAATCATATGAAATCATACGAGTAAGGTTGTACAAATTTGTATGAATTAGCACGAATTTGCCACCTCGTATGAATGCATACGAATTGGTCATGAAATTGTGTTGGAATCAACATAGACTTTGCCAAAATTTAAATGCACTCTGCATGCTGTTGCGCAGAGCAATTGTAAGGAACTAATTCCCTCCATTAATGCAAACATACAAAATGTATTTACAAATTAGCCGGCCAGAATAAACACATTAAGACATTATTGTGCCTTGCATTTTCCATATTGATCTGTAGTGCGACGACACTAAATAGTGCCAAATGTCTGTTGCCTGTCCTAGAAAATATGTTCAACTGAAAAATGCCATCTGAGTGCTTTATTATGTAGAATGCAAATTACTGCTCTGCACGATCCCAAATTGAACCGGGGGGAGATTAATAACCCCAAACACTGCTGACGGGCAGAACAAACGGGCGGGCTGTCAGAACTTCTCTTTAGCGCTGCCTCAGCACCACCATCCTTCAGTCGCTTTCAGCGCCAGCCATTAGCAGTGTGTGAGTATGAATGAAGGCCATTTCATAAACGGGCACGAGAGAGTAAAGCATCGCTGGCAGACGGAGCACAGACAATCGATGCTTTCGCCTTCATCTTCAATCATTTATCTCAGAGCAAACGTCATGCTGGCACTAATTCAAACTCACAGCTTCAATTTCGGAAGGAAGTTTGAAAAACCTTCCTCATAGGACACTTCGCAGCGCTCATTTGCATCATCTCTGAATCAGAATAATAGCATTTGGGCTTCTAAACTCCATCCGCCACTTCAAAGCTTTGCTTATTGAATCAGCCTCGTAAAAGGTCTCAATTAGAAGTCAATCGTTTTAGCGACTGTTTATAAATGTTAACATTTTTTTTATGACGCACAAGATTCCAGACGGTCAAGTGACAAGGCTAAACTTGGCTTCTCCAGACAGTCGCATATTGTCATACTGTATATCACTTCCTCATTCAGAGCAGAACTCATCTGCCCCATATTTTCAGTTTATTGTAAACAAAACTTCAACTTCCCTATGATGAGGTTAGCTACCATGTGATACAACGGCGCTTTCTTCTGACTTGATTCTGTACTAAGAGCATGCTGCATTTAAGGTTTAGCGCGTCGCTGTAATGCAGGATTAAAGAGCTCTTCCTATGGTACTTTCTAAATCTGGTGTGTTTGATCTTCAGAGGTGTGTAATGGGAATCTGAAGAGCATCCTGGGTCTGTTCTTCATCCTGTCCCGCTACAAGCAGCAACAGCAGCACCAGCAGCAGTACCTGCAGTCGTTAGTGGAGCTTCAGCAGCACGTCACGCATCAGACCACAGGGGCGGCGCCAACAAGCCAACATAAAACACAAGACATGCAGTCCAGGTAAGACACATCTTATGATATCTACTGCTGTTGACTTCTGCGTCTTTAATCATGAAATAAATGGCTACAGCAGACAGACAGATAGATAGATAGATAGATCTATAATAAAGACAGCTAAATTGTGTTAACATTTGTATTATTTACTTTTTTGTTCACATTATTATTATTGATATAACAGTAATAGTAAATGAATGATATAATATAATTAGTGCTGTCAAACAATTGCAATTAATCACATCCAAAAATAAGTTTTTTTGTTTATATGTGTAAGTATAAATGAATCTATAAACACACACACATATAGAATATATTTACATGTATTTATATGTATATATTTATATTGATATAAGTTATAGTATATATAAATATATTTAACATATAAACATAACTTATTTTTAAATACATACATGCACGTGTGTGTGTGTGTTGTATATACACAATAAATACAGTATACACAAAACACACACATATATTGTGCAAACAAAAACTTTTATTTTGGATGTGATTAGTTCCGATTAATCATTTGACAGCACTAAATATAATATAATGAAATATAATATAATATAAAATAATACAAAGGCAGCTGATCTAAATCTTTTTTGGTAAACATAAGTAGGTAAAGTATATTTATGGTGGATTTACATATTTTACTTGTATATTCCAAGTGCCCATTGACATGAACAACATATTTTTCATTACATGTCATATACATATACAAATTAGGGCTGTCAAATCAATTAAACATGATTATTTGCACCAAAAGACATTTTTGTGTACTTACATTACATAATATATGTGTGTGTGTACTGTGTATACTTATATGTTTGTATATACACACATATGTGTATATATTTAAGAAGTATTTATGCATACACACACACACACAGCATGCAGTGCATACACATGTATTATGTAAACACCAACTTTTTCAATCGTGATCAGTCGATTTGACAGCTTTAATACATATACATATAAATCATGTCATACTGTATATACAGTTATAATAAGATACAAGAATAATGTATGTGTATATCTATCATATTTTAGGGACAAATGCATACCTAGAAGTGAACTAAACCTGAAAAAATCCCCAAAACTCTAATTTTGGGGACATCCCAAGTGTTTATTGACAAGTACACATATGAATACAAAGCATATATACACATACTGTATATACATTTGTATGAGTAGTTACAGTAAGACAAGTGTGTTAACAGTGTGAATGTGTGTGTTTATCAGTTTGGGACAAACCTCGTGTTGGGGATGTCACAACAGTATCAAATATAAATAATTTATTCTCATATTTTTGTAAAAACAAATAAGAATGTTTTCTGTTAGAGTGTGGGTTAGAGTTAGTTTACAGTATTTATAAATGTTTGTGTATAAAAACAATAGATATTCTATGTGTGTGTGTGTGTGTGTGTGTTGGTAAAAAAGGAAGGCCATGACTGTGATGTAAATAGATGAGTAATCTTAGCAGCAAATATGAAGAGGAGATGCCACAGATGAGTGGCATTACACAGCCTGGCTCACATTACCTGACCCAGAATGCATTTATGTGTGTGTGTGTGTGTGTGTGTGGGACAGGCAGAAAAACACGACTGTGCATTTTGTAGTGCTGAGTTCTCTGTCCTGTCAGCAATCACAAGTGCAAAGAGAAGAGAGCGAGGAAGAGAGTGAGAGAAAGACAACAGCTGCCCCTCATTCTTGTCCAGGCCCCATGGGAGCTCTCTCAACTCACATCCAGCAGTGACAGGTGTTCAGAGGGCCTTGGACTGCCAGCCTGAAACACACACACTCACACTCACACACAACTTAAGCATTCCACACACACACACCAAATGACATCAGCGAGCAGAACTGGGCCAGGAGGGCTGTAGATTGGCCGCACTCCTGGAGGATGTTGTAAACGCAGTCTCCTCAGATAACTATCTCAGTTCTCTCTCCAGCTCCAGACAGTCGGGTAAAAAGGAAGCTATTGTATGGGATTTAGGAAGTGTTTCTTCAAACGTTTACTGGCTTGGGGTTACAGGTGTTAAAATGGGTGGCTGGCTGGGTTTCTTTTTGTGAGTCTGTGTGTGTCGTGCAATTACAGAGGTCTGGGAGATTCATCATCTCTGGTCTTTGGCCAACATCACAGAAACTCTTAAACAGACTCTTGGGGTTTCTTAAAGCATTTTAGCTTACTGGCAAAAGTGTACTGCATACTCAGTGAATAAACTCATTATGTTTAATGCCCTTGTGATGCCCAAAAAAGGACTGATAGCTAAAATGGTCTTCCTTACGCTGTCCTGAGTAAGCATCATATGTCATAGTGCTAAATAATTTTTCTGTTCTGAAATTTTATTCAAAAGACTGTGAGTATATATTCATGTTCATTTTGGACCAATTAAATTCCACTGTGGACAGAGCTATTTAGGACTGTCTTTGCTCGTCTGAGGGGAAGCTTTTTAATTTAATATAATATAACAGAATCTATTGTTCAAAAGGTTAGGGGCCTGTAAGATTTTTTTTTATGTTTTCGAATGAATTCCTATTCTTACAAAGCATTTATTTGATGAAAAAATAAAAGCAATATTGTGAAAATTTATTATAATTTAAAATGACTATTTTCGTTTTTAATTTACAGTTTCTAGCAGCCATTTTTCCATTCTCCAGGATCACATGATTTCTCGGAAATCATTCTAATGAGCTGATTTGATGAAATCTTTTGTAACAATGTGAATGTCTTTGCCGTCAGTTGTGATCAATTCAATGTGTACTTGCTTAATAATATTCTAATAAATTATTTATTTATTAAAAACACACTGTCCCCCAACTTTATATAATTTAAATAAATTATTTTTAATTAAATCAATTTATTTATTAAATATATTTCTAAAACAAGCATGCCCCTCCTCCTATTCCTACTTGCCGTGTTCTAGCAAGAGCAAATAATAGTTCCTAGCTGTGACATAAAATAAATTCTACTGGCTACTTACCAAGAAAAGACAAGTCCTATAATATGCCCCACCCCAATTTTTATAGGAAATACATTGGCACAGAAAAAATGCACCCAGACTCCTTGTTGAAAAAAATATTAAAGATTAAATAACTTTTAGCACTTGTTGCTGGTTGGAACATGGTAAAATAAGCTGTTGCTTTGCTTTCAAAAAGAAAAAGGAAATTCACTTTTAACAATGTGACACCCAGTCAGCTGGGTATCTGTTTTGTTTTAAAGGTCTAAATACCATAATACAGCACTGTCTGAGATCCCTGGGAATGACGGGTGAGCTTTTTATAACACACACTGGCTGGTTTTACCCATAGGCACTGCTCCCATTTACAGTTTTAGAGATCCAGGCTTTCTATAGCCAACACCTGCTGGAGTGATGGTCAGAGAGAGAGAAAGAGAGAGAGAGGGATAGCTGGACACTGTGGTGCCTTTAGGTCTGGGGAAGATATGGGTGGTGAAGTGTCATCCCTCCCTCTCAGCACACCATGTCCCGAGGTGAACAGCTCGACTCGGTGGTCTCACGATTGCCTGCCCCCAGCTCACGAGACAGGAAGAGCCGACTGTCCTATGGGAGAAAGTCTGGCAGCAATAGGTATAGGTGTACTGTCCATGTTATACAGTATATCAGGAACTTTGGCGCGAAGCCATATGGTAGTTGTTTGCTTTTTTTGGTAGCTTTTAAACATTTTTGGCACAAGTTTTTGGTCTGTGCTCTGCAGTGTATCGAGGCTATTGTGTCCCTCAAGATTTGATCATTATTCTGGGTCCACAGTGTGACATTTTATATTTAGGTGTTTAGTTCCTTTTTTTGGAAGTTGTCTGTTCTGCTTTGAAAATGAGATGTTTCTCTCTTGAGAGGTAAGTTCAAACTCATTTTATGGGTTGTTGGGCTGCTCTCAGTTTTAAAACTTTTCTGGAGTGTGGTCTTTCTCTGCTTTCTGTCTTTTACTGTTGGAAGTCATATTGCATTAGAACTTCTAAAGTACTGCTAAAGAATATATATGTATGTATATATATATATTATAATTCAATGAAGGTATTTTTCACAACAGAGAGTGAGTAGTCTGTTAAATGTAAATGTTATGAATGCAGTACTTGTCATGTTGTGTAATACATTTTTCAGTCTGTTGGAAAGCTTTGATTTATACTTTTTTTTGTATCTTACTTTATGTCTCTGTTTGATATGACAGTGGTCTTGAACTCTATAGTGACACCTGTTGTTGTGAATATACTGCAGCCACACGCAAAAGTGGTCATTGTTGCTTATATGACTGGAAACTCATTTTATTTTTTATTTAAAAAAGAACATTTCATATGCATCTTTATGATTCTTATGTTTTTAGATCGAGCAGATTGGCTAATCGTGAGAATTATTGATTTCCATTAGAAAATGCAGTGAACCTTACTGCAGTAATGTTCACTCCTCACTAAACCTTATTGTTTCATTTTAAAATTTTCAGAACAGTGACCTTAATAGAGTTGTTCGGTGTGTGATTTCTCACTGTGAAGTGTGTCTAGAAATCCCATTGCAACAAATTTATTCTTGAAATGGTCAGACTCACCACTGTCATGCTGCTAGGCTGAACGCTTTTATGAGTGAGAGGAAAAGAAAGTAAGTTGTAGAGCGAAGAGTGTTTTTTTATCCATCCTGTCCCAGAGTTCCTCTTTGAGCTGGAGGAGAAACGATGGACCTCATTAATCATGTGGACAAGATCGCATTCTCATGAGAGTGAATGAGAGAGTGAAAGACAGTGCTAGTGTCTCACTGGAGCTGTCTTCGGTTACAATGCTTGTTAACCTGCTGTCTTGCCTCCCTGTTTCACTGTCTTCCTCTCGTTCTCTCAGTCTGGTGAAGTCTTTGTTGCTCCTCAGGGTTTCACTTGAGGGAGTCTGTAATCTGAAGTCGCGTACAGTACTCACAATAGAAACCTGTTAAAGTGAAGTGTTCATGGTGGTCATAATGATCTCCTTCTGAGGATACAAACCCACCTTCTCACTTACTTTGGTCAACTTTTGGAGGAATCTTATTAAAATTTGAAAAAGAAATCAGATTTGTCAGTCTGTATAACCAACTTTTGGACTTTTCAGAAGGATGCCTAACTACATGTAGCATTACACAATCACAATCTGAAAATGTTTGATATTTAATTATGTAGAACGTGATTTTGGATCAAAGACATCCACTGTGGTTGGGGTTATTTAGAAACATAAATTGAATGATTGAACACTTCATCATGGTTTCCAGTTGGTTCATGATCTTTAGATACTTCAGTATAGTTGGTTGATCAGCCTTATTGTCACTTGTTCTGCTTTTGATCTTGTAAACCATCTTAATCGAGCTGATTGGAGGTTGTAGACCTCTTTAGGCTAGCAAGAAATCATACTGCTGACCTTCAGCTGAAATGAGCTGTTGATGTCAGATGGGAATACCACCTAGACGCAGTTTAGATACTCTAAACTGTAATCCATTGCGAACTGGACATCCCTTCTTTCTCATTCTCTCTCATCCTTTGACTGTAATCAACTTCCATCCGTTCACAGACACTCACATTCCATTACGCAGCGCTCACAAAGCTGCTACACGCCAAAGCTTGTCAAGGCACATTTCCCGCTTAGACACAGCATATCCAGACATAGACAAACACAAGCGCACACCCAGAATGAACAAAACCACTGTCAATCAGCTGTCAGTGGCTGGAGAGAAAGAGATTTGAGACCTGTGTAGCCAACTGTTCTGAGTTTTGTGCTTTGGCCTAGGGTGTTTGTGCTTTGTTTTATGTGTGTGTGTTGTAAGTACAAGTCCTACTGGCAGGGCCTCCATCCATCATATACCCGATCTGACAAAATGCACTCATTCATCCCAGCCTCAGGCAGAGGGTCGTCTATGCCCTTACAGATATCATCTCAGAAACCTCTAGTACTTTCACCTAAACAGCCATAAAACATGTTTGCATGAAGTTTATGCATCACAGTAATGCATCAAGTCTTACAGGAAAGTGAATCCAGCCTCTGGCTTTACATTGAATGTATTTCAGGATATAAGATATGTAATTTATA
>JAUMHE010000046.1:10813184-10842894 GCA_032359235.1 Enteromius mattozi
ACCTAGTTATTACTTAGTTATTGTAATTACTATTAGTAGTACATGTTATGTACTTTAACAGTTCTGTAAAGTTAAAGGGTTACCATTTTTTGGTTCGTTCTAATTAACCACTTTTGAAGCTATTAAAACTGATATATTGTACTCTGTCCTATAACCAAACTTAATGTTATATTGAACTCTATATTAATTCGCTACAGTAAATTTCATTATATATACACTACCATCCAGCATTTTTTTGCATGACTATACCAAAGATTGATTGATTTATGGATTGACTGCAATTATTTGACAAAATACAGTAAAAATAGGGATGCTACAAGTTACAATAACTGGTTTGTATTTGAATATATTGTACATAGAATTTATTACTGTCATGGCAAAGCGCAATTTTCAGTAAATTAAAAAAAAAAGTAAATGTACAATCTTATAATTGCTTATAATACTTAATGTGAAAAGCATGATACATTTTTTCAGGATTTTAAACAGTGTATATATATTTATTTATTTATTTTATTTTTTTCCCCCGAACAGTACCGTGTATAAGCACTGGCCACAGTACAAATTTTAAGTAAAATATTTATGAAAGAGGCGTTTGTGTATCTGTGAGAGAGTGTGTGTGTGAATATTTTTTATATTGTGAATGCACCTACAGGAATATCTTCTCTGTCATGTGGGATTTCTTGAGTGATATGTTATTGTGGAGGTCAATCTAAACCGATCAGTGATTCACCACTATTGAGAATAAAGCCCTCACTGTATTCTCACACATGCTGGAAGGTACATATATATGGAGTTTGTGATTTAGCTTTGAACTTGTTAAGATCTACAACATACAACATCGACAGTAGGACGGTTGGAGGAAATGCACATACTTGTGGTTTGAGACGAGTGACATGTCATGTGAATCTGAGTAGGCGCACACAGAGGCCATGCTGTTTGTGTTTGCACGTGTGCTCCCAGCCCTCGCTAAGTGCCGCCCTTATTGCATTAGAGAGAAAGATGCCACAGTTTGAAAAAAAATTCAATCCAATCATTAACCTCATTCTTCTCTCTCTCTCTCTCTCTCTCTCCCTCCCTCTTTTCTCTCCCGTTCTCTCCCACTACCTCTTTACAGTCTCACCGCACGATATACAAGTCCACCAGGTCACAGTGGAATAGCAGCCCCTCAGAAGAAAAACACAAGGTAGAGTCTTCAACTGTATCTGCCTGCTCTCGCTCTGTTCTGACACCTGAAACTCTCCACAGACCTTCAGGCTAGAGACCGGGAAAGCCGATCTACTGATGTTCAAAGCTGTAGCAAAAGATCTGGGTGATGGGAGTGAGTTATGATAGAAATGCTTGCTGATGGTGTCTGTTCTTCAACTGTAGTCTGACTTTTTCACATTCCAAAACTCTTTCTAGAGCTTTTCTGAGGGTTTTGAGCTGAATTGATTTGAGATGAACCCTAGATCTTGAATGCGGTTTATTTCTGACCGGAGGTTTTTGCCATTTCAAGCTCCAGCAGCAGTTGTTCAGCCCTGAAAGCATTTGCTCCATCTCAGAGCTGGTGGGAAGCATTGTGCTGGCGAAGCATTTTAAGCAGCCCCTGGTCAAACTATTTGAGATATGTGATGGACACTATGTGTGATACAGTGCTTAGTCCACTGATGGGTAGGGTTTGACTGACGGCATTATTTGCTCAAAGACAACATGTGTCTGCAGGGAGAGGAACAGGAATGGAGACGTTGCAGTTTTAATTGAAGGATCTGGGATCTGGGATCTTCTCTCAAAGCACTGATATATAAATGTTAGACACTCCTTCGGTCCTGAATCAGCATGCTAGTCTTTGCTTTCATCCTAAGTTCAGATGTGCCGTATACTGTCATATATAGAAGTTTGGATAAGGATGCAGAGAGGCGTCCAAACCTAATGTTATCAGTGGGCTGCACAAGCTTTTTATTAAAAATCAGATCACAAATCTGATTTAAGAACTTGCAACCACCAATAAATCTATCTTATATCAAATATCTCCAAAGAGAAAACTATAAAAATGGATAAATCATTCAAGTCATTTTTAGGCTTATTTTCTCTTTTTTTTTCTTTTTTTCTTTCACTAGACACTACCATTCAAAAGTTGGGATCAATTAAGAAATGAATGCTTTCCTCAACAAGGCATTGATTGAAAGTGAAAACAAAACTGTTTTCAACACTGATAATAAAGGTCTTTGCACACTGAATTTCATCTAAAGTTTTTGCATGTTAAAAAACAAACACAACCTCACGTTGTGTCAATCACGTTTACACACTGCCACCGTCATAAAAAATTCAGATGACAGTTTGTGTTTTCACATCCATAGCAAGCATTTTGATAGGAAATGATGAATATGGAAAAAAAAAAAAAAAGCAGTGTGCACATTGTGCACCACATCAACATATTACAGTGATATCTAAGTATCATGTGACATGAGGACTAGAGTAATGGCTGTTTGTGTGCATGTGTATGTGTGTGTGTTTGTGTGATATCAAAAAAACGCAGCCTTGGTAAGCATTAAGCCCTGTTCACAACAAGAACTATATAACTACAGGGTATGTCTGTTTATTCTAAGCGCACACTCACCTGCTGCTTTAAATTCTCAAGGTTGTTAAAGCAGGATTGATTCTGATTGGCTGTAAATGTATTTTATCGTTCATCAGGTGGAAAAAAAAAATCGCCCTGAAAGTGATTCCAATGATTTTGTTTCTTTGTGTCTTCAATGATGTTCTTTATTACTGAGAATGATTTTTTTAGAACTACAACTTTATCGTTATCTTTTTAGTTATTGTCTTTGGTGTGAACAGGCCTTCAGAGTTCTTTCAAAAACATTAATACAGCTCACCACCCAGTTGCCCAAAAATGTTCCCAAATCTTGGGTCCACAAATGAAAGAGATCCAATTAATGAATTTCAGACACATTTTAATTATACTTCGTTAATATTTGATATATTCCAGTGATAGGCTGGTGGGTCCTATTCAGTTTTATTATTCATGAATAAATCAGTTTTTTGACTAAATGTTAAAATTAGTGTTCATTAAATTTTAGCAATATTATGTATTTATTTGTCATTAAGTTGAACTGACATTTGATATGAGGCTTCAGAGACGACAAATACACACATACCTTCACACAAACAAAAATGCACACTCATGTTTGTTTCTTCAGAGAGATGCATATGAAACTCTATGTCTGAGGCTTAATTGATCAATTCAATTTGGTTCAATCTGGTTCTTAAAGGAAGGAAAATTAGCTGTCCTCTAGAATCCAGAACTTTTAGCTATATTCAGTGTACTTCAGTGTACTTCAATTGGATAGATAGTATTAAGATTCACAGAAGATGACAGAAGCAGTCTTATTTGATCCTTAAACATCCTGCTCTAAATTTTAATAGGCATAATTTGAAAGATGGTATCTTCCATAAGGCCTTTTATGTATGCGAGACACAGATTGGATAAGATGTGATGCGTTTTCAAAATTCAGGGATTATTCAGAAGTTGAGACATTTCACAGTTGAACTCCGTCAAACTCTCATGGTTTTCATCTAAGCCCCATTGACACTTTAATTAATACCCTAATATAACCAAGAACGAATCCAGAGACCTGGTCTTCCAGCTGACCGACTCAGATTCAGCTACTGACTTTATACTGACATTTAAAGCAAAATATGTCATGCCTTTACCGTTAGTGTCATCAAACAAACTGTAAAAAAGAACATTTCAAGTTTACTGCTTCTGTGCTATTGGCCAAACAAACAGATAGTTCCGCCCCCAACTCATACCATTGGTTAAACCAGTGTGTTGCTGTGTCGGGATGCTCAAAAAGAGCAATGCTTTGAAAGTGTCACGGATTTTTCAGGCGAATCAACTTATAAATATCATACTTGTCTTTGCATATAAGTCAGGATAGAATAAAGTCTAAAGCACGGAGAAATAATTGTCACACCGTAGCTTTAATTCAGGTCTATTTTAGCAACGTTCTCTGTATTCGGATGCCTGGTAAGCACTAAATTTATCCTCTACAGGCAGATTTGTGTTTGGGAATGTAAACATGATACATATTTATGCAAATCACAGTCTAAGGAACATTTCATGACCAAATTAGAAAGCCAAATGTCTTATAAATGCTGATGTCAGATGTTGCTAGTGTCTTTGAACTAGGCCAAACTGAATCTGCTCACTTTTGATGTGTTTTGAGGGAAAATCTGCTGAATTCTGCAGATTTTTTACAGGATAAAATGTGTTACGTGCAGCTGAGAGTAACACAGTCGTACTTACAGATAAAAACATGATGAAATTAGGCTGAATATTTAATAAACAAACACGCATAGCTCAGTAGGAAACTGCGGCGCTCTCTACAGACACAAATTCTGAAACTAAAACATCTAAAAGTCTTCCATTTAGACTCTGTCCTCAATTCAGACACTGAAGTCTGTCCAAATTTTCAGATATGCTTGCATATTATCATAGCTGGGGATAGTGGCCTGCACAACAGGTTAATGGGGAAAAGCAGAAATGCCTGATGGGAAATGAGCGAGTGATGAAACAGTGTCATTAGAGGCTTGATGAGACATGCACCTGAACTGCCTGAATCATCATTCTCCAATCCATCATTTCTAGGAAAGCTATTTGCTCTGAATCTGTATGATAAGAGTTTTCAAAATATTTGATCAGTGATGAGTATTTCGTATGAGGATGGGAATTTCAGATGGTTTATAAAATGAAACTATAACTAGGTCATCAATTTGGTTTGTTTAAATCAATTTTCTATTGCCGTAATCAGATTGGAGTAAAGTGAAACATCTCTGTTTAGTGCAAAATTGAATCAGCTATAATAAACAGTGTCTGTGTCAAAGAATGTTTAATTCCTGTTTCGTTCCCCCACAACATGTTTATGGGCCATTGTGCGTCCTAATTAAAAAACTGCTGGCACTCATGAGTCATTAACAAGCTTTGTACATGAGTAAATCATCAATAATATGAATACAGCACAAGACAATGCACACACCAAGCTAGCATATTATAGTCAAATAATCTTGTTAAATACTGGCTTTTATGGTTCGTTGCCAAACAAGTGAGTGTGTTTTCTGTCAAAAGCCATTACCCGGTCTCTAATTTATACAGCTGAACTTATGACTACCCTCCATTTGATGTAAATATTCACAGTATTTCATCTCTTTGCAGCTGTCGAATAATACATTCTTACATAAATAAATCAATAAGCACATAAATAAACTTTCACAACTTTTCACATTCTGTAAGGCCAGATATGTCCACAGAAGGGAGGGATAGATAGATAGTGATCCAAAATTTGTCCAAAATTTAGCAGATTTCTCATTTTATTTTTAATCGTATGTGCGTCTATCAGAGATATAGTGTATGTTTGTACAGTTCATATTTAATAATGTCCTGTGATTGAAACCCACACTAATAAGTGTGTGTTGTGTGTTACAGGTTACCAGGTCCCTCCAGAGTCCCCGCTGCAGGCAGCGGCAGTAGCAGTAGTAAAGCCCACGGATCCTCAAACCTAAACAGACGGAGCCAGAGCTTCAACAGTATTGACAAGAGCAAACCACTTCAGTATGCTAGCGGCAACGACAGAGGTGAGCAATATGCAAAATATCAATATTAAAATCAAGATTTCTGCATGTTACTGAAACAGCAACAGCTATATCCTGCTGTCCACTAGATGGTGCCACTATCACAGGAACAATAATAGCTGTAGCACAGGGCAAGATGCTCTGAGGTGGTTCCCTTGTGCATTTATTATTACATTTTCATAATGAAATACAGTAAATCTGTGGAAAAACACAATTTCCTGGGAAACTAAAGTATAATATTCCTGTGTGGTTCCTCTCTGGTGTGTTATTCACATCTGAAAAGGTGATCTGCCCTCAAGAATTTACTGTCCTCCTCCTATATATTTGGAGATGACGTTTATGTTATATTTCTGCTTCTTCCACATAACCAGCCTATTCAGAGTTCACTTCAGATTTCATCTTCCTGTCAAAGCCGAACCATCATTCAAAGCTGACTTCATAAAACCACATGGCTATTTAGCCACCAGTGTGTAAATCTCCACAGGCTAGTTGGTTACTTCATAAATCTGTGCTAGACCTGATGGAGTGTATCGATTGAAGCCAGGTTGGGAGATCAAAGACGTGTGACCCCGTATTTCGCCCCTGCTTCACCCCTCACAGCAAGAATCCGTGAACAAAACGCAACCGATTTCCCTCACAGACTGTTTGTTTTGGCTGTACTGTGCCCAGTTAGATTTATACTGGACTTTACTGGTCCTCGTTCGTTGTTAGCACAGATGCTGGTGTTCCCAGACACTAGTTATGGGACAGGGCGAGACGGTAAACACAAAGCCAGACAGAGGGTCTCACATGGCAGACGGGGCTTTGATGAATCCGAGAGTCCTAATAGGCGACGTCTCTCTCGAAACCCATTCCTGCCCTTTTCCATCGGGCCCGACATTACTCAAAACCTTGATTTACAGGGCTACTGCACTAATACTTCCACAAATGAGAAAAGCAAACTCCCATCTGCCTTTTTTCCCTCATCTTCCTTTTTCCTCTGTCCAAAAAGTCTGCCGCACTGAAGGAACTATGGGAGGGGCTGGGAGAGAGCAAAGCTCTGTTCCAAAACCCTAGTGAGCTGCCTACCTAGCATTTTAGGGCATCGTAGGTGTACAGTTGACACAAAAGCTGTTTCATGCAGTAGGCAGAAAAATAATGCTGCCTTGTGAGATACAGTACAGTGTTTTGGCCAAATTCTAAAGGTGCAGTTTTATTAGTGATATTTTCAAGCCAGTATTGTAGCATTGTAAGAAGCAAGGCCCGCATTTCAAACCAATCATCTTTCTGGTCAGCATGGTGAACGTGTGTGACTAATTAGAATCTACTGCCAAATCTGCATGAGGAAATCCATCGCCCTCATTTAGAATTGCAATTTTGTGGTTTTCTACAAAGAATTACTGAATTTTGCCTGCGAAAAATAAATAAATGTGACTGCACATAAAAGGCAGCATTACATGTGTCCTTCATAAGGGAAGCTATTCTGACATGCATTCAGAAACGGCCTGGTACATATATGAATGGGAGAAATCACGACTTTTGTTGCACAGTTAAAAGAGGCAGTTAAAGATGCATTCTAGCATTTAAAATGTTGACTGTAGGAATAGAAGTCCAATCATACAATTAAAAGAGCAAATCACATGTTTGTTTTTACACCACAAAACATGCATTAGCTGGATCATTCTGAAAAAATAAATGTTTTTTGTGAGTTATTTGAGCTTAAAAAGCACATTCCTGATTTGATTTCTAACAACAGTTAGGCTACATAGATGTCCCTGTTTAAATAGATCAGATTTCTGTTAGCCAAATACCTGTGACCTAAAAGATTTTTTAAAGATGCATTCAAATGTTCACCGTTCTTTGAAGTTGGTTATTGAATCAACTTTGTTAGCTTAGCAACATGCTAATATCTAAACTGTGCTTCTGCCTTCATAGAATGTTCAAAATCAGTTACTTATGGGGTTTCATGACAGTTAGCCTTTGTAGCCCGCTAGGCAGCTCACTGGGTTTTGGAACAGAGTTAGCATGTAGTCTTTCATTTTTATGGCAGGCTTGAATACAAATTTCATAATCCTGAGTTTGACCTTTAACTGATTTAATCCTTAACCTCAAATCTGTCAGCACCCTGTGTTAGCATCACCTACGTATTTCAGCACAAAGCCTCTCTGTGGACGCAAATCTCACACTGTTTATAAGCCCAAGTGGGCACAAACACTTGCATGTTAAGTAGTCTTGTATAACAAAACTAATTTCACCATTTGCACTGGCTGCAGGAGTGAATCAGCATGTTTGCTAGCATTAGCTCAGCTTTCAAATGCGCTGTGTCCAATTCCTGGATTACTTTAAAAGAAATCAGTTTTTTTTTAGTACATCCATTGAACTTCATGCAGTAGAACCTGTGACTTAGATGGGAGAGATATATCAGAACTGGGAAGAAGAGATAACAAAGAGAGCCAGAGGCAAAGAAAATGGCTCATGCAATCCATTCTGGATTAGACAATAGTAAATTAAGATGGAAAATCTTCAGTGCCATGCTTTCTGTCATCACACCTGTTAATATGTTTGTTTTGAAATGTGTGTGGCATCCTGTCAGAGTTCCCAGAACAAAGTGGCTTTTCACTTTCAACATATAAATTGCTGTGGAGAAAAGGGTAGCTATGGTAACCACGTTTCGATGGTCTGGCGTGTGTGTATGAGTGTGAGAGAGGCTGTTATTTAAGCTGCTGTTATCTCCAAAGATGGGGTTAATTTAGCTGACACATGCACTGAAGCCCGATACACACAGCGCTCATTCACAGTCCAATCACTGTTCACTCTACAAGATTTTCAATGGAACCAAATGAAGTCCCATATCCTCCTTTCTTCCTTTGTGTTTAGAATTTTTCATCTTGACACTTTGATACATCTGGGTGCAAATCAAAGTTATGGACAGCCTGAGTTGCTGTATGATTAAGTAGATTTACTTGCATTTAGTTATGTTGTAGTTATGTATCTATCTATCTCTGTCTGTCTGTCTGTCTATTTATATTATTTTATTTAAAGTAAATATTCCACAGTAAAACATTCTGAGAGTTAGCATTCCCCTTACAACGAAGTACAGTGGAGATGGTGAAATGGTGGAATTAAATGGTATTTTGGTTTATACTGTCTGATTACTGTTTTCATATGCATTGTATTAACAAGGTATTCAAAAGAATATCATACTGTACCAAATTTATTTTGTCAGTAATGTATAATCCACTGAGATCTAGTCAAAGTAATCCAATTTATATATACATTTTAGCTCTGATCTTAGCAATAGGAAGTTATTGTTGTTGTCGTCATCATCATCATCATCATTGGACCAGAAGTTGAATTTTAATGGAAGTTATATATCTGCATTGTCTTGTTTGATGTATGATGTATATCTCATGTTTGGATTAAGTATAGTATATATTTATGTATGTTATTCTGTGAGCCATGTTGATTCTGTGTAAAACATCACTGCATTTACAAAGAACAAGAGAGTATATGGCAACAACAAAGTATTCAAAATCCCACAAAATCAATTTAGGATCCAATTTTCTGCCTCAGTGCATTGTAGCATTGCTTGGGATTTCAGTATGCGGTGGGATTGCAGAGTAAAGATTTGGACGGAGCGCTATCTATTCCCCGTGTGTTTGTGGGTCTTCCCGCAGTCTGTTTCCTCATATGCTAATATTTGATTATTGTTGTAGCCATATTCTTCCTCCTTGCCAAAGACAAACTTTGTATTTCATCTAGGGTGTAGTTATATCAATCTAACAGATGTGTCCACTGTATGGTCTGTTTCTCTGATGCAGAGTCGGTGAAGGGTATTCCTCTGCCAGGCAACATGAACGGCAGTGGTTCGGTGCCTTCCAGCACCAGCGGGCAGCAGCTGGCCTCTGCCATCCCCTCTCCCACTGCTGGAAAGACCTGGCGTAGCAAGTCCATGAACGTGAAGCACAGTGCCACCTCGTCTATGTTGGCCACCAAGCCGCCCAGCCCAACCGCCTCCCCAACCCCTCCCTCATCGTCCGATCGCCTCCGTCCCCCAATCACAGACTCCTCCAAATCAGCCCCCGGCAACCAGCGCTCCATGTTGGAGAAATTCCGGCTCATCAACCCTCGATCCGCATCCAGAACCTCACCCTCAGTGGCCGAAATGGCTCTCCAGGAGGAGGACGATTTGTCGGAGTTTGGAGATGAGGGGACCTGCAGTCCAACACCACCCTGCGGGATCTCAAAACAGCAGGGGAAGACCCCCGCATCCTCCTTTGCACCCCCAAACAAGACCAACAACTGCAAGAACCACAACAATAAGTCCTTGCCACAACCCAAAGAAAAAGAGGACAAGAACAAGACCAAGAACAAAGCAAGCACGCCACCCAAAGAGGAGCCAGTGATAGTGGAGCCCTCTAAGAAAGGCTCCAAGATTGCCAGCCTCATCCCCAAAGGAGGCAAAACGTCCACAGCCTCTGTGAAGAAAGAAAGTGCAATCCCTGCCTCCAGCGGCATCCCCAAGCCTGGTCTGAAGGCTCCAGCAGCAACCGCCAAGCCTGCAGCTACCCAACCCAGTGCACCTGCAACTAGTGTACCTGCTACAGGTGGTGAGAAAACTAAACTTAGTAAAGGTGGTCAATCTATATATATGCAGAGATCTTTGGGAGGATTGGAGAATCGGAAGACCAGCATGGTGTCATCAACAAGTACCTCAGCGCTTTCTGGATCCGCCACATCTGGGCTGGGTGGTGGAGGAGCTCTAGGAGGTAATGGGGCAGTACAGCTACCCCAGCAGCAACAACACAACCATCCCAACACAGCAACCGTCGCCCCCTTCATGTATCGGTGAGTGATTCCTAAACACAAATCAACATGATTGTTGCATTTTCAGATCTCTTGCTTTGCATCTTTGCATAATACAAAATTAGATGTCCCAACATAGCAGACTTTAAGTATACCAGTATAGTATGCTAAAAGTACAGTTACAAAGTATTTTTATTAAGCACGTAAGCATAGTACACAGCATAGAATAAATGCATAGAACAATTGTACTTCAAATATGATTTAGTACTTTTATTTTTCACTATAGCTGTCACTTTATCATTGTGCCCTGGCAAGTTAATTAGTGGCAGGTGGGCTTTCTCTGTGATCAGTGTACTTCATCCCTTTGGACAAAATTGCTTCAGAGCTAACGTTGTTGGACAGAACTGGTCATTCTTCAGACTTACTATGTCCTCATCATAGACCCAGCTGACTTCTAGTGCTGACAGGGCTACTGGGGTCCATATTTCCAATGATGCTTAGAGACATAAAAGGGCAAGACTCAGACAAACAAGACAGATCTGGGTTCCTGGGTTCTATTCTGGGATGTGAAATCATTATCATTATCCATGAGACAGCAGGACCATGTCTCTGTAATTACCCTCAATAGACAGGCAAAGATGAAACCCTCATCCCCAGGAGGTCCAAAATAATTACCTCATCTTTTACTTATTCTGCTCACCACTACCAAGACAGATATTTTAAAGAATCTCTTTTCCCGGGTGTAACCAATTAATCATTTATCGTGAAAATGCACCATAAACAATACCAAAAAAAAGAATTTCTTTTAATAAAATATCTGAAAGTTCTTCCAAAATCTGAATGTTTTAGAGGTGGCCTGGTGGGAAGTGCACATGCTCTGATATGTTGCACAGTGGTGTTTCTGTGTAGGCAACCCGGGTTTCAGTCGTTTTCGAATTAATCATTTCTTCACTCTGCTGTCAGTTTGAAGGCAGAACGAGAAATTTGGAGGATGTCTTGTTAAATCTGACTGTGGGGGGTTGTGGTAAAAGAATGGATCTCTTTTCAGTATAGACTGTCTAGACAAGAGTCCTTTTTTGACCAGATGGAGTGAGACCCCGCTTACACACAGAAGCTGAAAGAGCATCAAAAAAGCATCGTTAATTACAGGCAAATATATGTTGAACCAGCAATCTATCTATAGTTTATCAAACCAGCTTCTAGATGAACAAACACACACCCACCGATCATCTGTCCCTTGCGCAGCCTTTCCAATCGTGCAATACTTTGTAAGAAAAAGCGGTGGGTAAAGTATTATTAGCCCAAGTGGGAACCGCTGAGCTTTTGCCAGACCGCCTCGTTAAATGGGCGTGGCCTTCTACAGTCCTCACCAATAGACAGATGACATAAAAAATGATGACTAATGAGGGTGAATAGGTTAGAGTGGATGAAGAGGACGTGGGAACAGAAAAGAGAATATGTGATTGATAGGCAGAGGGCATTCATAACAGTTTGAGTCTGCTTATTACAGAGACAAAGAAAGTGTTAATGGGCATGTGATAGACAAAAACTGACATGAAAGAGAGAGAGTGTTGAAAACAAAAAGAGGAGGGGTATTGTCCTTGAGCGATTGTGTATGTTCAGTAACAGGTTAATACTTATTATAGAGATTTTAGTGATCCCTGTGTGTCACACCTGCACACACTGAACCTTAAGAATGTAGCAGTTCTCGTGAAAACACATAGGTTCTTTATTCACAGGAAGATGATGGCATTTTTTTTAAAGCTGTGTTTGGCATTCTTAGTGCCATCTCATAAGGATTATAACCTAAAGTCTTTATGGAATTTTAAAGTGGAGCCCTTATCACACTCCCCTCCACTGCAGATCTTCCTCTCGAGAGCTTTGCTTGACACTGTAAAACCTGCAGGGCTGCGACAGCACTTGACGGTGTGTGCAAGACGATACACTGCATTTTGAACAGGTCCACATGGTTATCATGCTCTAAGAACTACACTTAGAGGCAGACTTTTAGGCATGCTTGGCGAAGGCAAGTGAGTTGAGGAAGCTGTAGTACATTTTTATGTATATAATTTTTTTTTATATAATTTTAATTATACATTAACTACCCTTCAAATGTTTTTGAAAGAAGTTTTTCAACTAGGGGGCTTTTTTTAATTTAAAAAACATAGTGATATTGTTATTACAACTTAAATAACCATTTTCTAATTGAATATATTTATTAATTTATTCATGTGATGGCATGAATGAAACAAGACAATGAAAACATGGACAATGAGACAATGAAAACAAATGAAACAAGACAATGAAAACAAGGCAAGGCAATGGCAAGAAACCAGGATAAATACAGAAAACGCTTGTCAGAGGTTATGTGTATATATATATATATATAATACAAGCACATGCATGTATATATTTAAGAAAACATATATTATGTATATATATATATATATATATATATATATATAATTATATAGTGTATATACATCTAAATATTTTCTGAATATATACTGTATGTCTGTTTTTATATACACATAATAAATAAACACAGAACACATATACTATGGATGTGGTTAATTTAATTTTACATCCTACTTTTTGAGTCTTTATGTTGGGCATGAAGATGCCTAAAAATGTTGTCTAGGTGGGCAGCTCATGTGGGTTTGGAAGAGAGCTTTTGTGTTCGTCTCCACTGGCACTGAGAACAGTGGGTTGACCTCCCGTCCACTGCCTCTCCTCACATCAACACCCTCAGTGATGTTGATTGAAAACTGTATTAAAAAGATTAAACAATGCATTTGTTGACAGTAAAATCTCTGTGTCCTTAGTTGACCTTCTATTGAATCTGTCTGTTTTGTTTTATGCTGTTTCATCACTTAATGAGTTCATTCAGCTCACCAAGCCCTGAAGTTACCTGACAGTTTAAGCCCTCTTCCTTTCTGCTTCATTTGTTTCATTTGCATTTGCAGGCAGAGTTTGTGTGAATTGTATGTGTTTGTGTGTGTGTAGTCACAGGTAATGCAGCATCTCAATGGCATGAGCGTGGAACACATGGTGAAACTAACAGTGTGACATGCCACTGAAATATTTGGCTGGTGAATTGTGTGTGTGTGTGACTGTGTGTGAGAGAGGGAATGTTTATCTGGACGAGTGCAGGTGTCCTGGGATGGCTTTGTTGTAGGTGCGGTTGTTATGCATATACAATCAGAGTTTTTCCCAGTCTATTTCAGCCAAGTCTGAACAGCATTGTGTGTTCATGTGTTTGCCAGGTTTTTGTATATTTTTTGGGGCCAGGTCCCCCCACAATGACAAACATGTTAGCTACATAAAATCACTAATCTGTGACCTATTACAAAAAGAAAAATTGTAGGGTTAGATTATAGTAGAATATTTTATATACTAAAATAAAACAAAATATTTAAAAATAAAAACAATTTTAATTTCAGTTGTATAGTAAAATTGAAAGTGCTAAAGTTAAATTGAAGTGCTAAAATAAAACTAAAAGTCAATCTACTGAAAACTAAAGCTTCAAATATAAATATATACTAATAAAAATGACAAAAACACACACAAAAAATACTAAAATAACTAAAAATAAAATGGAAACAAAAAATCTAAAAATAAAAAATCCAATTTAAAATATAATCAAAAACTATAATAGTACATGCATGTTAATAAAATGACAAGTGCATAGATCATTTTTAAAAACCTTTTTAAGGTTGCTTTCTTTTTAAAAAAAGTGGCACTTAAAATGATCTAATGCAAAATTCATATTGACTGTATGATAGTGTTTATACATGCATGCATGCAAAACAATCTACTCTATGGGAAATACTAACAATTTATATCTAATATTTCCTTTTGCTTCACTCAGGACGTATTCAGAGAATGACTGCACTACTGTGGCCCCCCCTGAACCGTGTCTCAGTCCCACAAAAGACCTGGTCTACAGCAAGACCGCCAAACAGTGCCTGGAAGAGATCTCAGGTACAGTAGGATGAGTACTGCCACATGTTCACATGCATACCTACACACAGTCAGACATACGAGACCAACACACACACACACACAGAAGCTGAAGCACTGGCACAGATTCTCTCTGCAGGCCGCTAGTTCCATGTTGCTGTCGCAGCAAGAAAAGGTCAGATATGACAGGTGGACAAAGGCCGGCCTTGTTTGGGAGGCCAGGCTGCAGAATGTGTTGTTCATTTGTGCATGTGTGTATTTCTCTGTGTGTGGGACTGTGATGTGACAGCTGATAGCTGAAGATAGGTGCCTGGGGCTCAGGCACCGCTCGTACACATCTATTAACAACCAGTCGGCGAGCAACTGTAAGAAATACATGCAAATTGTACCCAAATGCTGCATTTACCTGCGCTGCAGTTTCTGGCGTTGGAGGGTTCACTGTGACACGTGTTCCTAGCTGTTCATTTGCTGTGTGCATATTTATCATCACAGCCACTGTTGTTATATCCTTCTGCAAATGCTTTTGGTGTATTTCATTAATTCTGTACGTGAGGAGATTTAATCAGTTTGGGATCTGATCATATTTGTCTGTGTATCCCCAAGGTTCCCGGTTACTTTAACGCATTTTGTTTGTAATTAACAATCCAAAAAAGCTCAAAACAAACCCAACTGGAAAATCGTTGGCCAAACCAGTCCACTCTTCTTTAATGAGATATAAATTAGTGCTCCAGCTTGCACAGAAATGCCTGGAATGTCAAATTAAAGTGAATAAACTGCAGACACGAACACATAAGCACAAAGCGGTCAGTATGCTGTGGTCACTTTGAAGGTGAGGGACATTGTTGTTTGCGAGTGGGTCTAGAAGCAGCAATAGCATTCTGACTCATGGTCAGACATTTGATTTATGTGTTGTGCTGCTTTTGGAGAGTGCAGTAGATACTAATTCTAAATGATGCATATAGAATTAAATGTAGAATTTTAGTCTGTTTGAGTTTTATTAACAGCTAATACAGATTAGGCTGTTGTTACATGTTATATATAAGCAATCAAAAAAGTCAGACTGGTATGCATTGAAAGTATTAATTGTCACATAGATGTAAAAGTCACTATTGAAATATTGCTTTATTACCTTAATAGTTTCACCTGTTGTAGACAGCAGTGGGATTAAATGGAAATCAAAGTAAAAAAAAAAAACCTTAATTTGTGTTTTAATTTTAGAAGAGACATCTGAGATCCTCCTTATTTTAAACAGAAAATATTTATTTCCTGTGAAATGCATGTCTGCAGGCTTTTCTCTACATCTGTTCATGTTTGAAATGCTGTGGTTTGGTCAGTGATGCGGTCAGAGTAACCCTCACATCTACTACTAATAGATGTTAACCTCAGAACTCACTTCCTGTTGAAGTGCACTGTGGGTTCCGCCCGGTTGTAAAATATGCTCCACTCTATGCAAATACAAAAGCTAAATCTCTGCATGCACCTGTTCTGTTTTTAGATGGCTGATTAGTAGGAGGTGTTGCTGAAGTTTATGGCAAAGGAAAAAAATAAAAATCATAATTATGACATGTATTTGCTGAATTCTCTAGAGTCTGATTAGGGTAATATTCTGTATTGTACCCTATTAGTTCAGTGCTGAAAAATAATTCAAAAATATTGAAAAATAATAAAATATTAGGCAAGCAATTTGTTAATAGTTTGTAGGATAATATAATATTTATTATTAAAAGTATTATATTAAATTGCATTATATTATATTACTTTTTAAAAATATATAATTTCCCTGCTAGTTAATGATTATGATGCAAATATATCATCTAAACAACCTCCTTCAGTATAAAGAAAGTCTAAGGAGAGATTACAGTGTTACAGATCACAGTGTTACAAGCCAGTTTTGTCTTATGTTATTCCCACAACACACATACACTCACATGTTTTGCTGCAAAGGTGTGTGCTGAATCGGTAGCTAACAGCAACAGGAAACCAGCCATCATTGCTGCAAAGAGAAATGGAGAGAAGAAAGAGAGAGATGGATAAAGAGAATGAAGCAGCTCACAGCATGTTAAAAGGAACAGGCGGACCCTGAGCTTGCGTCTGAGAGTGCGCGCACACACACACACACACACACTCAGTCTCTGCTGCTGTCCCTTGGAGCGAACCACATGCGCTCGCTCCAGCCGGTAATTAATAGACAGAGGGTGTGAAGAGTCTTCGCTCGCCGAAAGAGAAACAGGAAAAGGGGGAGATGCGGTGAAGGACGTGTATCACAATTTCACCGTAATCTGGTGCAGATCTGCTCCCTACAAGCCTCCGTGCTGCATTGAAGGAAAGAAGTGAGAGAAGACAGGAAGAGTATGCACCTGGATGCTGGTTATTGGCTGCGCCGAGCGAGTGTGTGTGTGGGCAGGATGATATTTGAAGCTCCCCGGTGCAAGGGGCAGCTTTGCATCTGAGCGTATGTGCCAGCAGCCACCTGAGGCTTGCAGATCATGTGAGGAGGAACTAACTTCAAGACAAGGAAGAAAAAGTGTAAAGAACGTGTGAAAATATGAAGCGAGGAGCCGAGTTTTCTGTGTTTCAGGGCGGCAGCCCGCCTCGCAAGTCACCGCAGCCTCTCCCGGATAACCTAAACCTCCGCAAGCAATGTTCTCTCAGCAATCTTGTGCTGCTTAGCGATGGAGAGCAGAGAGTTTATGCCTTTGAGCTGGACAAACTACCTTGCCCACCTTCGGCAGCCTCCGGGACATCGTCGTCATCGCCCTCGCCCCAGCATGGCCGAGGTAGCGCCCGTAGACATCCGGACAGTGGCACCCGAGCTCGCTCACTCTCGCTGTCCCTCACCAAGGTGCTTTCCCAATCTGAACACTCCCTTATTCCTGTGCCCTGGGGTCGTAAGTCCAGCCGGATGGCTCCTACGCATCAGCACCAGCGGTCCGATATAGCGGTGGAGAAAGTGGGCAGCTGTCGTAAATCGGATGAGGATCCCCGAGCAGGTCCGGACCAGAGCACCGGAGGAGACTGGGAGCTTGAGAGTGCCAGGGATGAGAAGGCACAGCTGGATAAAGAAGTTATACTCACCATGTTGGGAGACCTGGAGCAGGTTTTGAACCCACAGACACGCCGTAAGTGCAATGCTGCATAGCGAGTCACCTAAACACCTAAAACTGTAAGCTGTCACTGTTGTAATTGTCAGTTTTATCCTTGAACTCTGGGTCAAGTGTGTGTGTAACCACATTAGAAACGGTTCTGGGAGGTGTCGGGTTGAATTATGGTTCTCTGATTGTGCTATAGGAGAACATTTAGAAGCCAGATTCAACTGTCGGCTATGGAAGTGCTTCCATGCTGTCTGCTGCTCTGATCAATTGCTCTATTTACCCTCCCGTCGGTGTGATCCATGCTTTTATTCCTAGTCCATCTAGTGTTAACCGTCAACCATGGGGCTGTTTGTTCACAAGCCCAACACCTCATCTTATTGAAGTAATTCAGTTCCCTGTAGTTTAGTGTTATAGTAGCATTCTTTGACACAGCTTTTAAGTTGACTAAGGCAATGCTTTCAAGGCTATTTCGTACTCTTTTTAGTGGTCACTATAACTTTTGGTAATGTTTAAATGGAGAGTTCGCCTAAAAATGAAAATTTTGTCTCAAAATTAGACAAGAATTACCCTCATGTTGTCGCAAACCTTTGTGCAAAATGTTTCGAAAGAAATTCAGTGCCCAAACATCCTTCAAAATATTCTCAGAAAATAGAAATGCACGCAAGTTTTTAAAGACATGAGGGTGAATAATTGAACATTCAGTTTGGGCTAAACTCTCAGTTTGGGGTATTTTCTATGCAGTTCTCTGATGCAATTTCAGGTTTTCTTTTGTCTTTTGAGTGTTGCAAGTTGTTTTTGCATATATGATTTGTAAAGTCGCAAAAATTAAAGTCTTAAACCCAAAGATATATTCTTTTTAAACTTTTTAAATGTTTAAACGTCTGCCACATATCCATGTCACTGTGTGGGAAGATTTGCAAAACTCTGCCCAAATGTATACACAAAAAAGGCATAACTTCTATTTTAGCTGTAGTATTGTTGCCACCACAACAATGGAAGCTGAAATTCCAAATATGGTAAGGTCCATTACATTTCCGTCACACACTACCAATGCACTGGATAACTGATTAATCAGAGCTATGGTATGTGGAAAATAATCAGTTTTTTGAACCATGTAACACATTGCATTACACCAAATACACAAAATCATGTTTTTTTACATCATATGACCCCTTTAAGAAACTACAGAATGTAACTCTTTATGCACAGTATTTTGTATAGAGATGAATCATGCAGCTTTTTGAGGGAAAATGTGCTATTACACAACCTGAGTAATGATTTTAGCCTTGTAGATGACAAAAATACAAAAGAAACAGTCATAGTGACCACAATGTCACTAGCGAATAACAAAAGCAACCACTCAGAACACCTTAACACCCACCCGTGACGCATTAGCAACTGCATGGCAACACCCTATCAACCAGTAAGTCCTAGCTTCGTGGCAGTCAGATTTGTACTTTTTTTTTTCTAAATTCAGCTTTCAATAATAGTCAAGGTTTCTTGGACCAAAATGAATCATTGTCCAACCTCTTTCTTACACTGATAATTAAGCAGGTTTTTGCTACTCTGCCTTTAACACTATATGTAAATGGTTAAGCTCTTTTGCTATGAGGGTGCACAAACCTGCTGTGTCACACATTTGCATCTCCATTTGAAATGAGTGATACAGTACAACAGAGCTCTAAATTATGCAAAACACAAACCTCACAATGCATTCGATTCCGGTTTGAAGCTGTAGACTCTGAGGTTAGCTTTCATACTGCCACAATGAGGTTAAATCAGTGCAAACTCTCAGCTACTGTCTGATCAGACAAAGCCAGCGGTGTGTCCTCACGCCCTCCTTTGCTGCTGACAGGCTCAAGTGGTGCTTGCAGAAATGTGTCTGCTCACCCAGAGGGCAACAAGTGCACATTATGCCACCCAGAGCCCTCTTGATCATCACATATCTGAGTCAGAAGCTGTTATATGGTTTGTTCGTATCCAGCATTCGCATGCAGTGAGAATAGCCATGCACCTGCTATGTGTGTGTGGGTTTGAAATGGCCCTGTAGCTCTATATGTGGGGTGCAAGGGAGAGAAATGACTTCATTTGCTTTACACACTTTGGCTGAATGGTCCATTACAATCCCATAAAACAAAGCCTTCTGGGTAAAAGAGAGCCTGATACGTTCACAATGACTCGATATGTGTTTGTTTGTGCTCCAGGGTCATGCCTTTCTGTGCTGTAGGGATCAGGATGGTCAACTATTAGTGAGGTTGAGTGTTTTTTTTTTTTATTTATTTTCATTAGGTTGTCATTTTAGCTTTAATATTTGATGAAGAAGTGTGCTTTAAAAGAATGGATTTTGAGAACAAGATTTTCAGCATGGTACCTGAAATTGTCATTTAGAGACTGATCTTACTTGGCTAAAGCAATTCTCTTTACTTCATCACCACTACATTCATATTTTGTAATAAATGAAATCGTCTGCTGTTAGGAATGTAATTTTGTACAAAGTGCTCTATGTATAGTACCTATGAAAACATAAATATCTTACACTGCTTTAGCAATTTAAAACCGTTTTGATTATAATAATGCACCCAAAGCTTCTGAAAGGAATATAAAACAGCTTCAAGACCAATTTTTGTTTTCCTTCTGGCCTAGGATTGGTGGTTAGTCATGACACTCTTGCACTTCATCCATCTTCTACCCTCTCAGATGGCTTGAGTCAGGCTCACTTTCCATGATTGCTTCTGTTTGTCAGTTTATCTTCCAGAAAACAGACTGATTTGACTGTTTATCTGTGTACAGGAGAGTGTCCAGCTCTTTTGGCAGCAGCACAGATGTGCTAACACACAATATGGGGTGGCGTTTAAACAAGAGAAAAACAAGCTTTGACCTTGAGGTGTTTGACAAGTGAGAAGTCCTGTTGGGAACAGTTGTGGGTGTAAATCTTAATGTGATCCATCATGGTTCACATGGGAATCACCTTTTATATTCATTATTTATATACACATATTTTTTTTCACTTTTGTTAAAGACTTAATAAGGTCACATTAAAAATTAATAGTAAAATGAATGTGTGTTGTGAAAGTAATTATGATCAGTTTTGATGTACTGTATCACTCATTGTAGATGTCCAAATACTATATGACACTGTAACACAAATATATTTAAGATCAGTGCACATATATAAAAAAATGTAATTAGTGTTTTACATTATATGCAATTGGCATTGTATTTTAAAGTCAGGAGGTGTGCATTAGTGCCAGACGTGATTGGATCAAGAAGCAGGTCTCTGATGGGATGCGGGAGCCCTGCAGACCTGCTGTTAGACCTCCTACTGTCATCATCAGTGTATGAGTGTCTCTATGAGTGTCTTTGTTCAATGAGTTTAATGCAGTGGAAAAGAAGCACTCAACTGAACCTCTACAGATCCAGAGCCTGTGTTCTAGTCGTGTCATATTCATGAACAACTCTTTCAAGCAAAACAAACATATTCAAATCAAGATTCTTGCCTTTGCTGTCTTTTTCTGGCTTCGTAATAGTGTTTTTGCAATTTACTTTATTAAATAATCAAGAACGGAGAAAAATATAGATAGATAGATATACTTCATCCTCATTTGTGAGGAAACAGCATTTAAGCAGCATTTCTTGAGTCTGCTTTGCATCACAATTTAGATTTTTAAATGAAGCAGTTGAGTGAATGACTCAATGACTCATTAATTACTTACAATAATGCTGTAATCTTCAGAAAAGAATCACTAAATTAATTTTTAATGGAGAAGAGATTCTAATTCATATCACTGAAATGAACCCACTTTTGTTCAGAAAACAGGTATTAAAACACGTGCAGTAAAATGACTTTTTAAGTCTGTTTAAATTTGACGTATTTCTGCTTTATAAGCAAATTGTGCCCCAGCCAAACTTTGAGCCAGACTTAGGGGTTAAGAAGTGGTGTCATAGCGCATGGATTACTCCATGCTTTGCGGAAAAGTGATGACCGTGAAATCTGTCCCTTTATCCCATCAGCTGCACAGCAAGCTGTAACTTCAGCATCTGAGTTGACATGCAAGAGCAGACAGCCTCCGCTCACTAACCGCTGAACGCAGCATGTTTGACTTGTTCATATGCCGAGTCCATTCTGCCTTCCAGACTATTTATTAGCAAGCGACTTGGTGCCTGTAACAGGGTCAGTAACCAATGTTTTTTCTTCATTTCTATCGACCAGGGGAGGATCCAGAAACTAGACGGATGCGTACGGTGAAGAACATCGCCGACCTGAGACAGAATCTTGAAGAAACCATGTCAAGTTTACGCGGGACGCAGATTAGCCACAGGTAAGTGTTTGGTCAAATAGTGCAAAGACAGATTTGGTTTCGATCTAATGTAGCTGTTATGAAGCTAATGAACGAGTATGATCTGACTCGTAAAGCTCTATGTGAAAAGTTGTCGCAGTGCGCTCTGGGATTACCTTATCCACAAAGATATATATAGCAGTTGAGTAAGACATCATGAGAAGAAAGTTCATTAGCTCCAAAACAGTGACAGCTGCACTTTCCAAAAATTGGGTCTCTTTTGCCAATTTAACTTCTTTAAAGACAGAGCTCAGTTTGGCACTCATAAACAATGCAAACCCTCGCTGTGCCAACATCTTTGCTAACAAAAGATGCTCACCAATCTCATTCTGAAATGAAAAATGCTCTCATTGTGGAATTAATCATTTATAAAAACCCAAATTCCCATACACCCAATTACTGAAGAAAATACATAAGCGTAATCACATTCGTCCAGCCTATTTCAGCACCTCTCTCTTTATCTCACTCACAATGTGAACGTAATTTCACAGGAAAGTGGTTCAGAGGCAGCGCTCTGACATGACAGATGGTGTTGGCCCTCTCTCTCTCTCTTTCCCTCACGGGGAGCATCTTCTTTGGAAATCAATGCTTGGCCTTTTTGTTTTTTTTCATAGCACGTTTCTTCTCAAAGAGCCAAAAAGGTGTTAGACGCTTCCTCACCCTCCCTCGCCATAAAGCTAACCAGTAAAGAGCCCATGAATCAAAAAACTCCAACCCTTGGAGTTCATAATGGTCAGATATATATTGTTGACACACGGCTGTCAGGCTGTGCTCGAAATGAATGAAGATAAGGAAAAGCTATTCTTCACTGTGACAAACTAAACAGAGTAATTCACTAGAATATGTTTTATAACATTCAACAGATGGAAAGAAGATAGTGATCCAGCCAGGGCTCTTTTAATTGTACGAAAGAGCTCTATTTTTCACCTTTTGACACTGTTTGATTGTCAGGAAGTTGAAGTGTGGTTTCCTGAAACGTTGGCTCACTATGTGGATTCCAACACTTTTCAGATTGACTTCTATTCGTCTCCAAACATAGCATATGGTATATATTATGAAAGAGTATAGAATGTAAGTGTTCTTTCAGAAGCTTCTGCGCATCTATTCACCTCTGTAGTGGGAACGCCACAAAGCTCTATTGATCTGAGGCTGTGTTTGTGTTTTGAAGATTCTCTGAGCTTAAATATTGTATTGATTGATGATGATATATATATATATATATATATATATATATATATAAAGTCTTCTTCAAGGTCAAGACAGCATTTAGAAGAAAATAAAAAGTAAGGAAGTAAGGAATTTTTAGAGGATTTATCAGACTTTGACTAATAAAAATTATGTAGTTACTATATAGGCAGCTTACATTAGTGTTAATTTTGTCAGCATTTTTAAAATTTTGTCTTAGTCTTAGGGCTAGATTTACTAAACAGGGCAAATTAGCGTAGAAGCACAATTCCATAAAAACACAGAAAGAAAAGGGAAAATTCTGCGGGCGATTTAAACAGGTGCAGATAAAAGAACACAGATCTCATTTCCGTAATGAACAGCACAGTCTAGCAAGAACAGCGCAAATTACCGCCTGCTTTAAGACATGCTTTTTTAGGGCTGTTAAATATGCAGCAAATACCAGTAAATTGACTAGCGCAAATCTTAGTAAATCGCGTTTCATGATTCATTTAAATATTGGCAGCAACTATTTGCACTAAGTGTAAATAGTGATAGGGGTTACTAGACTTATTATTCGACTTAAGGCCCGTTCACACCAAGCACAATAACGATAACGTTCGGTGGTGTGGATGCAAATATTGTTATCGTTATCTTTATAGTTATCGTGCTTGGTGTGAACAGGCCTTTGGTCTTATTCCTGTTGTACGTTTTAGTTATTATCATATTTAATCAACCCTGCCTCATTTCTGTTAAGTTTAAGTCAACTAAATGTCTGAGCAGTTTTATCTAGTTTTAGTCAGTGAAAACTTTTCGTCAGTTTCCGTCATACTGTATAATAACGATTTTCAGATCATCATTGGCACTATCGCAATGAAGAGTGAGCGCATGCGTATGGTTGGCAGATTGCAAAAAAGTAAGCAAAACACCAGACGTAAAATATATATTTTTAACGGAGAAGCTCTGATTTGGGGATTTTAACTCCTGATATCTGGCAACCGCACATATGAAAGCTTGTGCAATAGAGGCGATCCCAATAATATTTTCTCTTCTGGTTTTGGAGAGAATAAAAATAGATTTTGGTAAAGTTAGTTAGTTACTTTTAGCACCAACAATATTGCATGTTGAAGAAAGGAAGAACCGCTTGTGTTAATTGGCAAGAATGCATGACATAATCTCAAAATGTTGACAGATTTATCAATCTAGAGCTTGTTTCATGTCTCATTATATGTACTGTGGATGTGATTCAAGATTCCAAATCATCATAAGCCGTAATGTATTAATGTGTTACTGATCAGCACCTCACTGTCGAATAGAACCCCATAGGATCCTATTCATCTAATAGGAAGTTGAAATAAGCTCTAGTCCGCTTAAGGGATAGCAGAGGAGGATGGCAGATTCAGAAAAATTCTTACCCTTTCCCAATAGCACTAGCATGTTGCTAAGAGACGGGGGTTGTCGCAAGACATCAGGAATATATATAGTAGAACTGTCAGCTGTCATGAGGAGTGACATCAGAGAGGGAGATAAACGCTGGTGACTGGGCCAGAGGGGGATTCGGCAGATCAATAGATTAGACAGAGCAACCTGCCCAAATCTGCTGCATCCAGTGACGTTAACTAACTCCAGATACATGATTTATGTTCTTAGCAAGCCATAAACCCCAGCTCATACACTTCTTGTTTACTTTGATTTGTAGACGAAAAGGAAAGTCATTGTTTCTTAGTTGGTCTGTGTTCTTTGTTCAACACTTGGGAGTTGCACATAATAGCATACTGCAGGGATGCTCACATTACACAGTTCCGGAGCCACTTTTAGAAAATGCTGGGTGACCAGATGGCTTTTAACCTCACCACATTTTTGCATCTAAATAAAATTCCCACAGATTGAAGTCTAAAACTGCTGCAAAAAACATTCAAATTTATTAACACTGGTTAATAGGTGTGATGGCAATGAACAGTGTTTTCACAACATTTATTTTAAAATATGATGAATTATATGAATCAATTTAATGTTAATCGATAGTTTTTATTCATATTTTTAATTGCCATTTATTTTTTATTTTTTATTTTAACTTTAATTTTATTGATTTAATGTGCTTTGTGCATTTATAAGTTGTTGTTGTTTTTGTTTTTTGTTTTTTTATTATTTTTAAATAACTTTTATTTTGGATTTATTTCAGTTGATTGCCAAAGCAACATTTCTCTCTTTTTATTTCATCTAATATGTATATTATTTTATTTTATTTTATTATTTATTTAATGTATACACTTTGTCCTAGATTAATAAATTGTGGAAAAAAAATGTAAGTTAATGTTAGTTTAGGATTTTTAATACATAATTGATCAAGTTGATAAACTGAACCCTATTGTAAAATATATAAAAAAGTATAAATTGCACAACATTAGTTATAAGATAAATAAATAAATAGCTGGTGTAGGATTTACTTTGAAATCATCAGTACTTAAAAAAAATTGCAAGTCACAAATAACTACAAACAGAAAGTAGCAAATTGCATTAAACATGATTTCTTAAAAATACTTTAACTACATGGTATTTTACTTTACCATTCTTCCATAAACTTTGAAAAATCATTTTTACAGTGTAACCGGTCAAAGCCCCTTTCTCTTTTTGCTTGTGTATTTGCTTCTCATATTTCTCATTTTCGTTTGTCTTGTCCACATACTGGCACTATTTTAATAAACAACTTTGACTGCATGAAGCAGCTGTGCTGTGTTCAGACTGCAAAATTCAATATTACTGCTCAAATGTTCCATCTATACAAAAACGCTGGTCAGCCATGTGTGTGACCATCCCTGGGTTGTTATCCATCCTCCATTGCTGCTGAGTCACAAGTCTCTGGTGTATTTCATAACAAGAGCATCCACACACAAACAGAACATGCTTTGATAGCCACACTTAAGCGCTGGCGGCCACACTTTCAAATATACCACGCACAGCAGAATAACAATAAGCATGAAAGCTGTTTCTGTAAATGAGAGCTTTGGATTGTTCAATACAATACAACTACTGCAGCTCACTTTTTTACAGTATTTGAAAGTGTATCTCTTTCATAGGACCTTGTTAACCAGCTTACGTGCTAGCTAACCACTAATGAGTTTCATACTGAATGGACTTTGATGGTGAGGATATTAATATACCGGCGTTGTAGTCATGACAACATCGCCTTGTGCTGATGACTTATTTGTTAAGTGACACTCATTTTTGACCCCCTGCTGTTTTCCCTCATCCAAGTAACTGGCTGTCATATTATTGTAGATTTGTTGCTTGCAGAGATTGTTTAAACAGGCTATTTTATATTCATAAATAGTGCTGAGTATTTACTTACATTCCGTCATTCTATAAATGTACCCTAGAAATGGAAAATATCTCTGTAATGTGATTGTCTGACCACTAGAGAGAGCTGTTGCAGGACAGTCTTGTTGCATGATGGGTGTGTCAAGATGGGAGCTGAGCATCTGTCTGTATGCTGTTTTCTCACACGTTCCCGCATCAACAAGCTTGTGATGTGTGGAGATGCCTTTGCACACATCAGTTCACACATTGATAGTCACACAATCAGAGACATGGACGGAGCACTTAACAGAGGCCAGGAGGTCAAACTGAAGTTGTGCCCATGCTAACATGCTTGTTGATGGGCTGCTGCTAAGTTGAAGTGGATTAGACATGACACGATAAGAATAGCTTCCTTTTATGGATAGCAGCAATCAAACACAGCCACATTGGCAATCTTTCTGCTTCAGCTGGGTCCTTCACACCACGCTGAACACTCACAACCTACAGATAGAAGACCTGCTGTGGAGAGAGACGCGGTCTAATATAGACATATTAAGGATCTGATGTGGGCAGGATCTTATAAGCACGCAACTGCATGTATCAGTGAAAAAGCTTATAGTTATAATTTTGAATTCTTTTATTTTATTTTTTGGCTTTTTTATTATGATAGGGCAGTATTTAGGCAGCAAGTGAAGTGGGAGAGAAAGTGTGGTGGGGGACTTGAACTCAGGAGAATTTTGGAAGGATCATATGATCAAAAACATTAAACAAATCTCACTGACCCCAAACTTTTGTGTTTTCAACATACAAGTCTAAGTGAGTGCAAATATCCAAGTCACTTGATGGGTATTTTAAACTCCAAGCTTTATTTCGAAACAGTGCTGCATTGCAGGGTACAGATTGGTCCTCAAACTGTCAAGCAAACTCCTCACCTTGGCACAGGTGCTGGATATTTATGCCTTTAAATGGCAAGTCAGCGACTTTCGGAAACTAGATATTGATCTAATTACCCAAATACGCCTGCAGTCCCAAAATTCTCTCTTCTAATCTCCTTCTCCTCCTCTATTTTTTTTCTTTGTAGTACCCTTGAGACAACATTCGACACCACTGTAACTACAGAAGTGAACGGTCGTGGTCTCCCCGCCCTCTCGAGCCGCTCCTCCCCAATGTCTTGGCGTCTCGGTCAAGCATCGACTCCCCGTCTTCAAGCCGGTGACGCTCCTAGCTACGCTCCTCCCAGATCCAGTGCAAGCACCACTACTCGCTATGGTGACCCCTCCAGATTGTTATACACTGCCCCCCTGAGGAGATCGGCCGCCTCAGGGGTTCGAGGGTCTGAGCCGGGAGAGAAGGGCGGGATTTCAGAGGCGGGGCCAGAGGTGGATGTGACCGGATACGGGAGCGATGGTGACATACTCGCCAAGAATGTACACGCAGATGATATCAGTGGGTAAGAAACTACGAAATCAGTAACCATGTTGAGAAACAAAGAGTGCCTTAGTTTAATCAGGTCAGTCCAACTATCAATCGCTTTTTCTGTTGGTGTATGCAATATTCACAAAGGGAAGGCTGTTTGAAAAAATTATGATCGATTTATAACATTTACATGCATTCCATCAGAGCAGAGGAGCAGTTACAGCTGTCTTCCAGTATCCTTATGTGGGTGAGAAACACTGTCATGTGTCTCTGTTTGGAGGAATAGCTCAGGGTCACGTATACATCACTGTGCGATGCACTATTGCTTCTGCCCTTGCTGTCTCTGTGCTGATGAATAGACGGAGAAAGAAAAATAACTCTAGAAATGAAGTCTGTAGAAGACTGACTCACGCGGGAAATGGAGTATTGATACTTGAACCTGGAGAAACTTGCGTGGAAATGATGGATTTAGGAATACTAAACACAATAAAGCTCCTGCAGTCAAAGCTGCAGGCAGTACATCAGCCTCAAACAGCAATCAGCCAAAGCATGATGCTAATTATCAGTACATTAATGTTTTTGGTGCTCTCTCATCTGTGACATGTTTATAACTCCCTGACTCACACCTAAGAGCATTGTAATTTTGCTCATACTGTATATACACACAAAGCAGTGTTGTTTTAGTAGAACTTTTACATTTTGAGTTAGATTTTTTTTAGGTTTTAGTAATTTTATGCAAGCTTGTAATTTTTCTGTAATTTAGTTTTATATTTAGCTATACTTTATTTCAGTTTTAGTACTATTTTGTCAGTTGCTTTGATTAAGTTGTTTATTTTTTCCTTTTCATTTTTTTCATCTTATATTTATATTTCAGCTTTATTTAAGTTACAAAAAAATATTTTTTAATAGTTATAATAACAACATGGACAAAAAGGAAAGTATTTTGTTGTTGTTTTGAACAAATATATATTTTTTTAAATTACATAATTTTTTTTTTTAATTAAATCACCCTCCATAAATAAATAAATAAAAAATTTATAGAATACAATAATTATTTTAATTGAAATAAATAAATATCCAATTAAGCTCCTTCACTGAGTTTGTTTTTTGATTGTATGAGAAACAGTCAGAAATTGAAGTCATTATTCACTGAATATCCCTTTGTCATAACTCTCAAATAAAATTTGTGCTTCTGCATAAACTTAGACATGCAGGAATCAATATAATTTGCCCACACTTTGCTTTGCTTTCCAAAAAATATATAACCCACATGTTTTATTTAACCACAGCAAATGCTCTCAGATAATAGTTCACTATTATTTTTGTTGTTTGATCATAAGGTACCACACAGACGGAGGCCTTTACTCTCGGAATGTCGACCTCTACTCTCGAAATGTTGGACGCCCACCTGAGATGCCACCTGCTCGAGAGGTCGTTCAGAAAGGGGTCAAAGAGATGCAAGGGGAAGACAGGTAAGACTTCGTCATGAATCATACAAATAGAGTTCACCGATACATTTACCTCATTATTGATTACAGCAAGAATTTTTGGACACTTCCTGCAATCTTCTAAATATATACATTCACAATGCACAGTTCTGTGTCTTTAAGCATTAGAGGTAGTGCATTTTCACACATTTAAGGTCTCTGACAGACTGACGGTTTGAGAGGAAAACTCATTTAGGAAAGTAAGAAGTTCTGACAAGATTTAAAAGAATGTATGCCACTTTCCGTAACAAAATGAAGTTCAAAACATTGCTGGTCTCCTTCGTTGTGTCATTTGATAATAGGGCCCATACATTTTTTAGCAGAAACTCTAATCCGAGTGATTTATGTGAGTGTAACACCATTTTGTGAGCTCTTTGAAGACTTTAACAGAGTTTATATCATATGATAAATGGGATTCACTGTTTGATGGACCTGATATCGCCTTTCTGTGATCAATAAGTTGCTTCCTTTTCATCCTTGTCTTTGAGAGCAGAGATTAATGACTGGGAGTGAATGTAACTGATGAGGTCCAGACAGTATCATAGCAGCCTGTCAGTCA
>JAUMHE010000046.1:10844199-10867937 GCA_032359235.1 Enteromius mattozi
ATCACATTTGCACTTGTGTGATATTGCACTAATTAGCTATTGCTCGCGTGATATTACTTAACTGTATGATGTATATATGAGACAAAAACTCAAACAGGGCATTTTTGCCCCATATCTTGAATTTTAGGGACATTCTAACCGCATTCTTTAGGCTCCATCACGCAGTGAGTTTATGCCCTGCTTCATATTTGCCATCAATCAGCTGTATGAAATATATGATAGGTCTGGGGCGGGGCAAGTACGTTCATAATTTTAACATGTTCTTTTTCACTGTAGTTAATTAATCTAAATAACGTGTTAAATTACCAGCTCTAATTTTAACACATGAGCCGTGTAAAATTGCATGATGCAATGATGAGGTTTGGAACTTACGATTTTGACAGCACTAGCCATTTGTGTGTACAGTTTGCCTTACAGTTCCGTCCATGGACTACCTGCTGCTACGCTTGGAATTCTTGGCATTCAAGCTGTTTCCATTTCCCTCTGGCGTCAAATGTTTTTCACAAGCTAAAATCCAGTAAACTGGCAGAGTCTCGAGCCTCAGGGAGGCATCGTATTTTGGTCTTGCCTCCAGGAATAGTCAGTCATTCTGTGGATAAGGATCAGCTGTGCTGAAGGTCCCCAGACCGAACCTCGCTCCCCAGACTAATGAACCCTACCTGTCCAGAGGGGATGTCGCTGAGGAAAACTGTCAGCTCACAGCCCCTGCGACTTTAGATTGGCACTGGCAAATTTCTCTCTCGCTTTCTCTCCAATCCTGATACCTTTCACTTTATTAGTATTTCATTTTAGTAGCAGCTCATTTATTTTACTGCTGTGAATTATTACTGAATGTTTAGCAGTCAGTACCTGTGTGTTTTATGGTTAGTATTTCACCGACCCCTGACTCCCTGACCAATTACTGGCTCTAATTGGCAAGATAAACATGATCCCTGTGCGCCTGTTCTCTGTGCGATGTGATGTTATAGGGTGGAGAGAGCAGAAGGTTCCAGAGGGACTCATTACAGTCGCTGCTTAATGTCGTTCCAAGTCTGAATCTGACTCTTCTCTGCAAATCACTGATAATCTGCAGCAAAAGCCATCACTTTGGTTCCTAGCTGCAGAAGTCTGAATTATACTGCAAATTAATAAAAATAAGACTAAGCTATGTGATATGAAGTTTGTAATATAAGTGGTGATGCACAGGATTATGGGTTAGGGATTTGAGCAGACTCCTGCTGATATATAATATTATATAAAGGTTTGAATGGGGACAACTTGCATTTTTCTTTCAAAAATGTTGAATATACTTGATATTGTACAGTGTTTTTCTAAAGTTTAAGGGTTAAGAATTTAAATAGACACCTAAGTTATGTTATATTTCTGTTATATCGTATAGTACAGGGGTGGCGAACGTCGGTCCTGGAGAGCCTCAGCCCTGCAGAGTTTTGCTTTAACCCTAATCGAACACACCTGAACAAGCTAATCAAGGTCTGAATGGTTACTATGAAGCTACAGGCAGGTAAGTTTTAATTAGGGTTGGAGCTGAACTCTGCAGGGCTGTGGCTCTCCAGGACTGGAGTTTGCCACCCCTGGTATAGTATAATATAATGTGATTGATATATATATATGTTTTTGTTTACATAATATATATATGTGTACTGTCTATATACATATACATACACACATATATTTAGAAAATATTCACATGTATATACATTTATATATTTAGATTATTATATTTTACATATAAAATATATGTATTATATAAACATTTTTTTCTTAAATAAATATATATATATATATATATATATACAGTGTTGGGCAAGCTACTTAGAAAATGTAGCAAGCTAAGCTACAGCAACATGGTAAAAGTAGTTTAACTACATCTAAGCTATTTTTTTTTTTTTAATTGAACCAATTTTAAATCAATGCTATCTTAGTGATAAAAAATGTCATTCAAACAGATAGGCACGCATAATTGTGCAATTATTTATTTAACAATTGTTCCAAACCAATTTGGCAACAAAAACAAACATAATAAAAAATAACAAAAGGTGTATGGTGGTGGCATCATATACTGATCTAGGATCAGTGATCCGTAGCATTTGTATTTCCGATGTGTGCTTAAGCGTCAGAAATGCTTGGGAAAATGTAACGTTAGCTTGTGTGGACGCTACCGCACTACTTGATCAATAAAATAGCTTCGCTACTGAAAAGCTATTTGATTCAGAAAACAGCGACGCTACCAACACGCTACCGAAAAATGTAGTTAAACTAGTAGCGTCACTACTTGTAGCGACGCTACTGCCCATCACTGTATATATATATATACATGCATGTGTTTGTATTTATATATACATCATAAATATTCACAGTACACACTCATATTTTATGTAAACAAAAACTTTTATTTTGGATGTGATTATTCAATATATATATATATAGCACATTGCACAGTGTGAAACAAACAAGAAATGTAGCGAGCCAGACTTGAAGTAGCATTGCCTACATGAGCATCCAGGCATAGGCTGAAGTGTTGAAATATGTAGTAGATGTTAGCAACTCATATCATCACTCAACATGCTGGAGGCTCACTAACTTTCATCCATTTGAATAAAAGAGGCCGTCAGTAGTGTGTTTGCATATTGGCAGTGTGTAGTAGTGTAATTGTGGCTGTCATATGCTTTGAGCGGCCATCTGTGTGTAGTACCTCAAAGAGTGTGACTGCTGAGATTTGGGCATTTAAACAAAGCTTACTCCCTCTCTCTCCTGCTGTGGCATGTAGCTCAGTTTGAAACCCTCAGGCTGGGGAAAATGAGATTATTTCAATCTGCTGTTGCCCTTTTAAAACTCCGACTGCTGAATAAGCAGCGATGCAGCCCGGGCCAACAGCAACACGTCTCCCATATAATGGCAATCATTTTGCCTCGTAGAAATCCAGCCTAACGTGCAAAAGTTGGCTGCTGCTAGAAAATTGCACCATAATCTCACAGTGTTGTTTTTAGTAATCCTGTAATATATTCATTAAATGGTCAAAAGACAGTGTTGACTTGCATGAAACAGGTCATTTGAAGCCTTTGCAGGCTGAATGGAATGGGAATTGAGTGTCTGTCTGACAAAACTTCTTTCATGCATCATTGTGATGATGTCTGGAAATCAGTTACCATGAGATTAATCCAATGGTGGCTAAAAGACTTTAGCTATAAATACTCCCATCATGCAACATAGATGAGGCATGGCCAGCGGCAGCTCTGAGGTTGAGAAAGCAGGACCCGTACGACAGCACACGAACATGAATAAGTAAAACCCTTCGCTTTCAGACTCAGAGAAAGAGGCTGGCTGCTTATGACAGCTTGCTCTGCATTTTTGTACTTGAAAGGAAAGCTTCGGGAATTGGTTTGTGTTTATTCGTGAGCAGGGAGTGAGAGTGAACAAAGATATGAGGGTTTGTGCGTGTTTGAAGGACTGATGTTAAAATGATCGGTGGTTTTGTTATTCTGTGGTAAACAGCAGGGAGATTTTGTAGTGATGTGATTTTACAGTCATTGATAAAGATTCCTATTAGACAGGTGTGCTTTTGTGACTGATTCAGTGGTTTTATACACAAGTCTGACAGGATTAATTATTATTCTAAACTGAAAATGATTCAAACTCCTGCAAGTCCATTTATCACACTGAAATGGAGTCATGGAGTTCTTTCAGGTTATAGATGGCCACCGTATTATCTCATTTGGTGCAGGAAATCATTCACTAATTGAGATTCATTTGCTCACTTCATAAATGACTATTCCTGCTCTGCCCTTCTCCACTATATATATATATATATAGATAGGTAGATAGATAGAGATAGAGAGAGAGAAAGAGATAGAGATAGAGAGAGAGAGCAAATTTTGTTTGTTAATATAAATGTTTTGAATTTTTTTTATTGTTTCTTCTTTTAGATTGTGTATATATAATGAATTAAAATATGCATGTATGTGTGTGTATATATATCCACATGTCTTTGTCCCCTTTGTTACAGTTATATATATATGTATATATATATATATATATATAGTGCTATATAAGCAGGCTTTTATTAACAGACGTGGTCATACAGGCTGGGTCAACAGTGGCGAACAGGGATGATTGAGGCAAAACACAAGAAGAGTCCTGAAAGAATGCGTGTGTCGATCGAGGAGCAAACAGTACCCAGAGGGGCAAAACAGCAATAATCCAAAAGGCAAGGCTAGGTCGGTACACGGGAAAACACACGGTAAACAAGACAACTAGGACACGGGAACGCTTTGTGTAAGGAAACCTTAATACTCGACGACGAACACGAACAACTTTTAAAGGGTTAACAAGGAGGCGGAGCTGATTAATCGCTATGGAAGCTAACAAGGGGCAGAGACTGAACAGGGGAAACACTGAAACAGTGGGGAACACACTTCATAATAAGAGTCCTTAGATTACAATGCAGAAACCTCTGGGGGTTGTGCAGCCACCTTCAGAGTACCTACGGCATCCGCCGACACCTCCATTGGTTCTGGGGAAGACTTGGGAACCGGTGAAGTTGTGGGACGGCAGTGTGCAGCCCACACACTCAGAATGGCGACTGCCATGACTGGGAGCACAAAGGAGACCTTATTTGCTAGTTATAACTTATTTGCTCAGTTATAATTTTAAACCATAAACCATCATTTTTAAATCTTAAAATACACTTTTTTTTTTGGTCAAAACATGATGGTGCATAATTTGCAATATATTTAGAAACATTACATAATTTAAAAATAAAAGATAAATTGCTTAAAAAGTTGATAGGAGCTTGTGAAACAGTTTTTGAGGACTGTGTTTTCTTTGTTTTTGAAGTCTCTAGTAACACTTTGCAATATCCGACCATGTTTCCCATGACTCCCGATACTGAGACCCCCTGCCAGCCTCCCGGTTTGTGTTTCCTTCCCTTTGCATTCAAGACCATCCATCAAAGTCCACCAAATCAACCAGAACCTGACTCGAGTTTAAGGTCAACCCACATACTTTCTTTCCTCAATAGTAACAGTATCATGTTAATAACATGTTCTCTTCTCTTGAGACTTTTCTACATAATTCATCCTCATTTTCAATATACAAACTTTGTTGGTATGTCAATGTAAATCTCTTTTAACTCCTCCAGGAATTCTAAGTAGTAACTAAATAGAGAAAGCTACTCTGACATTTATTTTGTTGTTCAGCACTTTTAAGTTTTGTACTTCAGCTTCAAGCGTTTTCAAAAGAGCAGAGTAATTATTGTATGTTCACCTGGGATAAACCCTCAAAAGTGCTGTCTTAGTATTTCACTCTTCCCTTTTGTCCTTTATGTGTCTTTCATTCAAATTCTCTTTAATTCAACATTTAAACACATTAGTTGCATACCTAGACAGCATTTGTAGTCTTTTTTTAATTATTAGGCAGCAAAATAATGTTGCATTTTTAGATTCGTAATCCAATTCTGATTACAAACAAACTTTTATTTCATTTTGGACTGAAATGTGCACAGCCACTTTTCCCACCGTTAGAGCTTCTGATGTGCTGATGAATACAGGACCACCTTTGAGCCATTATTGCTCTATGTATGCCACAACTATTGGCATATTCTTCTAGAATGAATGATACAGAAATCAAGCCATTCTCTCTTGCACTGTATGGGTTTTTTGGGATTCATACTCAATTCTTCATGCAGACGGTGTGCATCTGTTTAGATAATAGATTTAACAGGATATTCTGTTAGTGACAAACACTGCTCAAAGTCAGTAAGTAATAGAGCATTTGGATTGATCATTGCCCTGGGGATGTAAACAGAAACACTGTCCGCATAAACAAACTAGAAATTTAATTAGTGCCCAGGCAGAAAAACTGGCCTACATTACTTCATTATGTAATGGGTTTTTAAACTTTTTAATGCAGAAGACCTCTAAATATGAAGACTCACTTTCTACAGTATAGTCATCTATATATTTTGAGATTAATTTATATTGTGCATTTATTATGTGTTGTCATTGCATTAACATCAAAAGCAATTATTAAAATGTTATCTTGAATACAGTATTAATTCACAAAAATATATAAAGAAACATTGTTGAAGTTCAAGGCAACTTAAAAAAAACATTTTGTGAAAATTTACTATTTCTTCATTAAAACATAAACATAAAGATTATGTTTACTTGTGATATATATATATATATATATATATATTTCTCACTGATGTTTTTTTATTTTATTTTGGGAGGTGTGATAGATATTTCACAGGTAATTGATTCATTTTATTTTCCCATCACTCAGACGTGACATTCTCAGACAAAATGGAGCTGTATATATATATATATATATATATATATATATATATATACAGTATACAGCACTGTGCAAAGGTCTTAGCCCGCTAGTATTTTCACCAACAAAAAATGGTTTTAGGTGGGTTATTTCTATCTTTTGCGGTAGCGTGTCAGTTGGAAATATCAGTTTACATTTCCAAACATAATTTTTGTCATTAATTGTAATAATGCAGTGAGATTATTGAGATTATTTTTTTTTTTTTTTACATATTTTTTATATTATACATTATATATATATATTTCTCACTGATGTTTTTTTTTTTATTTTTAATTTGGGAGGTGTGATAGATATTTCACAGGTATTCATGATTAAGAGAGCAGTGCACAGCCAATTGAAATGGCCCCGAACTGCCTTTTCTTCAGCCGAAACAAATGGGACAGAGCCAGATTGGGCATCAGCACAGAATAATACTCCCTGGACATTTAGACTAGATTTGTTTAAGCACAATCCCAGCAGTCTTATCAGCTGTCTTTTCTATATATTGTCATACAATCACTAATCAACAATGCAGTTCAGCTCTTCTGTGATTGTGGGTTTGTCGGTTTGAAAACTAGAGCTTCTACATCTCTGAGTGGTGCCAGTCTATTGATTTACAGAAGTAATGCGGTGTATCTGAAGCTCAGGTCTGCGGATTTAGTGTTTCGTGGCGGCTGGTTGTCGGTTTCCTCTGCAATGCAGAAGTCAAGCACATTTTTTTCACTCAATCCAGTGGAGTGACGTTTGACTGTCCCTGATTTCATAAAAGCCATAGTCGTACTCTGCTTCAACAAGGTCATTTCTTTCAAACTGATTTGATTAAGTTTTGTTTTTTTTTTTTTACTTTGAATGACGCATTTTGTTAAGGCCAGTGTGCATTTATTTAATCATGACCATTAAAAATGTATAAATAGGAGTTGGATATTTTTATTTCCTAAAGTTTTAGCTCATAAAGGTCATTGTGCATCATTTCCCTTGTGTTACCCAGCATGCAACTTCAAGTTTGACCCTGACTCTGACTTTGATTGGAGTCTGTCTCTTCTGGCAACGCCCCAGTTGGTTGAGGATGTCTGAAGCATTTCTCAGAGTGCATGATGGGCCCAGGGGAGGGGTGAGGTGTGGGGGGTGGGGTGGAGCTGTAAAAAGTGGCGAGATGACGTTCTCTTCCCTCCAGCCCGTGTTTCGCAACCAAGCAGGTGGGTTGCATTCTTCCTCTATCTTCTTTCCCCTCCTTTTTTCCCTCTCCTTTGCTTTTCTTCTTTTGATTTCTCCTCCCCTGGAGCTACAGCATGACATGGGCAGCTTGCACACAGCCAGACAGCATCATTCGCAGGGCGGTGAGTTAGTGTTCACCCTTTCGCCTCACTCTGTACTGGTCACTGCTTTTGAGACATACTTAGGTATGTTAGTGACTCTAACAGGCCTGTCACTATTTTGTTGAATTTACAGCTAAAGCTCTAGATATTAACTTCAGGTTAGTACAAAATACTGTGTTTTCGTTTTTTGCTGAATGTTAACAAGATTTACTTGGATAATATGTATTCTTTTTTTATGTTGTACGTTTGAAAAAGCTGTCAGTGTGTCGTTTTATCAGTGTGAACATTCAAAGACTGCTAAATGTTGTAAATTTTCCCTTTGGGGATCATTGGATAGCAGACTTTGTTTCTGTAAATGAGTTTCTTTGAAATTAATTAACTTGTCATCGTGAAGAATTAAAAAGATTTAACATGTCCTTAAGACTTCTTATTGTAATCTTTGAATTTTTGTATTTCTCGTTTGAAGGTTTAGTTTGATTCATAGAAGTAGAAGAGACTAGCTGATGGCTTCATGTACTTAAAAGACAGCATTTGATCTTATATATATATATATATATATATATATATATACATATTTATATATTTACAGGTAAAGGACTTTTATGCAACCATGCAGACAATGGTTAATTTCCTCTGAAATATATTGCTTTTGCATAATTACACCACAGCATGAAACATATTTAACAGACCAATGGACACAGCTAGTGATCAAGAAATTGATTTGTTTTGATCCACGTAGAATGCAAAACTAGTTTTATTGAGTGTTATTGTTGCATGGTTCTTTCATCACTGAATATTGCATGAGAATATTACTGTATGCTTGAATGGACGTTTGCATCACACACTCAACGAAAGTAAAGTGAATGTCTGCACTCATACTGTGAGGCATTTAAATTAAAAAAACAACAATCTGTGGAAAATATTCACCCAGCCAAACACAAGTGCTTGAGTCAAAAACAGTCAGAAACATGTTTTATGTAAATTATGTGCGAATTATGGATGGGTCATAACTAGAAAAGGCATCTTCTTCAATAAGGCACAAGTGAAGGCAAACATTGCTAGCAGTTTGAGTGTGTTTTCTCAGGCTGGAATTGCTGTTATGGATGGACCGGTGTCTAAGGACATAGTCCAGAGACTGCAAGTCACACTGTTCTGACTGTCAGTCCTGTCACAAATACAAGGGCACAGGAAAAATATTCAGTACAATTTTCAGCCTATATAGGCAAGTTTCTAGGGCAGCTCTCTGGGGCTTTTATCTTGCTAACAACAAAAGAGAAAAATAAACTAAACTGAATCGCTGTGGAATCATGTTGTACAGTCCCAGTAAAACATACCAGATTGAGGTAATCAGCTGCTTCTTCCATAGCTTAGTGCTTAGATTGTTTTAACTTGATATGTATTGGCTTTCAGCACACAAAGCATAGCATTTTAGATTTTTTCATGATGTATAGCAGCCTACAGTGCATGAGAGGGGATAGAGAAGGAACATTCATGCCGAGGCTTGAAAAAATGTTAAATCACGATTCATTTTAAATAAGAATGGAACAGACAACATGTATGTTCCTATAAAATGGTGGCAAATAACATGAAAGTGGACTGTTTGTCTCTTTCTATGCGGAGGCGGAGCTTCCACCGCAGACTGTAGGGCATCACATTTCTCAAAAAAAAAAAAAAAAAATGACATTAACTGTGCCAAATTTTACTCAAATGTTGAGGTAATTATTCACTACTTCATTAAAACATTAATTGATATTTAGGTTCATTTACAATTATACTTTGCTGAATTAGCATAAGAAAATGCTATGTAAAGAAAAAGGTTAATTCTTTTAAACAGTCAAATGTGCTTTAGTCATGTGCTTTATAGAAAGCCTTGTAATGTTATCTTAAACTGCACTAAAGGAAACTCATTTTCAGCTCATTTTGCCATCATTGACAATGTGCTTCGATATATAACATTTGTCACAGTTCATTTCTCATGGTCAATTACCAGGAATTTATATTTGAAATGCTGCCCATGGCCCTAAGCATCAATTTTCAAAATTCAGGATATTATGAAATAATCTGAAACAGTCAAACGCTAAAAGACGTTTTCAACATAAATACTCAAAATGAGATCATTTGTTTCCTACGTGCAGCTTCCTGTGGAGTTTTAAAGTAGATCTTTAGGCACCGTTCTGGCTGCATAACAGTGACAGTGCTCTTTTCCTGCTGATGTCATTCTCTCGAAGCAGTGGGCACACTCAGCGGGGACAAGGGTGTGTGGAAACAAGACTGTCAAGGTGACCTTAACCGGTGAGCCCCTGCCAAAAAATGTCCCGCTGGCAAAGGATGCCCACCTAAGCTTGAGTACCACAGTTTTAGCTGTTTACTGTTACATTGTGGGAGGGCAAATGCTGAAAAAAGCTCTCAGGCAGGGTAAGGTTTCAGCAGAGTGCATATTAGGAAATTGTCAACTGGATTGGAGCATTTGGTGGTTATTGATTTGTGTAGGTGCTCTGTTGCAACACTTTGCACTTCAACTTGCAGTATTAAGCTTGATTTAACGTTTGTCTGAACTCAGGACTGCCAGCACATCATAGCACCAACAAGTCAATAACTCTACCCAGGTGTTAAAGCATTAGATGCTAATGTGTGTCGGGCCACTAGATACTAAAGTCATTTCACTCTTGAAAGGTTCCAACTAATGCATTGTTTAGACACAAGTTTTAGGCACAAACATTGCTGATGTTATCAATAGACTTTAATTATTATTATGCCTGAAAGTCTGGGAGGATCACAAGTTACTCTGTCAAGTAATGTAGACTACTTAATGTTTTGTAGCAACTTGTTGCATTAATATAGTATTTGTCCATCTAATCAGATTTAAGAAACCATTCTGTTGTATAATAGACTTTAAAGTTTGGCATCTCTAATCTTTAATTTACATCATTGTATAACAGTATCAGATCTCAAGCTAAATGTGCCAAGCGCTCCTGGAGTTAAAAAAGGGAGAAACAAGGATGTTGAAAAATCAATAATGATATTTTTAGAGTGATTGCGCACATACTCGCACCCACCGAGCCTCTTTCTAACGCTGGAATCTTCAGAAACACCCACACGCTGGTGTTAAGAGCCCTGCGGGGTCTCTCACAATTATTATCCAGTCGCTTTTAGCCTCTCAAACTTTTCTTTCCTTCTCTCTCTGTCCTGCATACATTAGAAAAGTCAAGCGGATCTTTACTAACTCGTCAAACATTTCAAGAAGATGAAATGTCCTGGACTGGCACGTCTCCTGGGTAGACGTGAATATATTGAATTTTCAATGCCAACACTGTTCTGTAAGCATTACTCAGAATCCTAGAATCGATATGAATAATTGAACTGTAGATACTGGCATCAGGAAAGAGGTTTGAATATTTCATTGGTCTCTTTTTATGTCAAAAGATGTCGGTAAATGCCAGGATGTTTCTCTTTGTCTTGTCTAAATGGATTTCATGTCGGTAAAGCTGTCAATTTAGTCTGTAGAGCCAGACAGCAAACAGCCACCAGTCATCAGAGAGTTGAACACAATATCTCTATGATCAGATCTGAAGAATTCATTAAATGTGAGGACATATGCGTGCACACACATGATCAAACACAGTTCGCTTAGCAACACGAGAGAAAGACAGTAGGTGATAAATAACAGCATATGATTTATCTCATGTAATAGACAGAAAATGAGTTTGCAATTGACTGGGCCAAGTCTGTACAATTCCACTTTGGCAGTAATAATAGCTTCATATGCATTCACACTCCGCTTTCTGCTAGGATTTTCAACTGGGTCAAAAAAGTCGAGGGTGTCAAAGCTACTGTTTAATATCCTTCATTAATTAGACACGGTCTGGTAAATGGAGAGCAATGAGAACGTAAAGGACTGGGGAAAAGAGAAATATTGTCAATAGTTAATGAGAATTGAAGTGGCGAAGCCGCAGAGTGGACTAATTAAGCGAATTAATATGAATAAGATGGTGACAGTGAGTCAACAATAGCGGGCTTTGAAATATGAATGAACGTGCATTGCAATCATATTTCTGGTGCTTGTGAAGAATGTTTGGAAAGGTCTAATCAAAGACAAATCTTGTGGGAATGAACTTCATATTTCCAGAAGATAAAACCAAAGCACGAATGGCAATTGTGTCAGCAAGAGCTCATAAATCAGACAAATAATGTACTAACTGAATTAAAAAATGTCAAAGGTGTATTAGTGATACAGACCAGGCATGATAAGTAATGGGTAATGATCAATGATTTGACACAGTCAAGGTTTGTCAACTGATGTGTGTTGGTCCATGAGCTTACATTACTTTGGTTTAAGGCTGTTTTTGTTTCTGCTTATAAAGGTTGTATTTTTCACACTTTTCTCTTTCTGTCTTTACAGCTGGGATGACAGTAGTTCAGTCAGCAGTGGTTTGAGTGATACTTTAGATAACATCGGCACTGACGATCTGAATCCACCCACGTATTCTGGCATCTCATCTCGCAAGAGCAAAGCAGCACAGGTGTGCATACACTCTAGTCTTCTGTATTTCTTCTCTTCACAGACACATTTTTATAAATAGCTTTGTATCAGCAATCTGTCAGTAGGCCGTAGCAGATTGAAGAGTTTTGGACATTTTGCTTTGGCTAGTAAGAAAAGTTTGTCCATCTGTCAGCTGGATTGCCAAAGTGAGATATCATGTGTGTGAGCTATATTCTGTGTGTCTGTGTGATTCATAGTCAAATAAAGATACGCACAGACATACCGAGCAGGATGCTAGCAGCTGGGCTGGTGCTGAGGATCTGAAGAAGGTTGATGAAGAGATGGAGCCAGGGATGGACAAGTGGAAGACTTCATCCCCTTCCTCTTCATGCCAGGGTGAGGATGTTGGCCAGAAGACAGGTTTGTCCATGTCTCAAACAGGCTCCTGGAGGAGGGGCATGAGTGCCCAGGTTGGCATCACGCCACCGCGGACCAAAGGCACGTCCACCTCTCTCAAAACACCAGGTATCAAACTCTTATACAGTTGTATGTTGTAAAAAAATAAATAAAAAGAAGCAGTAGTTCCACAGAATGACTCTTTGGCCATTTACAAAACCAGTTCTCTAAAGAACTTTTAGAGAAGCATGAAAGAAAAGGATTCCTTTTAGCTGGTTACAAAACCAAAGATTACACAATTTCTGTGATATCTGTCAGTAGGGGACCTTTTCATACATGGTATTCCAGAAAATTGCTCACCGCAGCTTCAAAAAGAAGGTGAAATCAAAAGAGTAGAGGCTTTTTGGTAACTTTAAGGGACTGTTGGGCATTTTTTTTTCTTTATCTCAGCCAACTTTTGCAACTGAACCTCTGTCAAGCTACTTTTTTGGAATACTCAGCAGGAACAAGTAACTTTGGCTGAGAGTACCTTAACTGTGCTGTTTGCTGAGTTGCAAAGAAGTGCCACTGACTAGAACACAGCAGTGTTTGGCAGAGTGGCTTTGCGTTGTATTGGTGATGATTGATTGGGTTGTGAAAGTACCAAAGTACGTGCAAAAACTGGCCACCCATGGCTAGCAGTATTGAATGATTAAACAGGAGGTACCAGTGCCATAACAAACATGTTTGTGTTGACAGGTAAAACAGATGACGCCAAAGCATCTGAGAAAGGCAAGGCCCCATCAAAGAGTCCAAGTATTCAGCGCTCACCATCAGATGCGGGCAAGAGTAGTGGAGATGAAGGGAAGAAGCCACCCTCAGGCATCGGTCGGCCGCCTACCACAAGTTCCTTTGGTTTTAAGAAGATTCCAGGTCCCGCTGGAGCCCTCATCACAGCCAGCGGAGCCACTCTGGCCAGTGGTTCTGCTACTCTAGGCAAGGTGCCCAAGTCTGCAGGCATCGGAAAGGGCACTGGAATCGGCAATGGGCGGAAGACGAGTCTTGATGGTGCTCAACACCAGGACGACGCTGTTTTGTTGGGTTGTGGAGGCTCAAAGGTTCCTCTCCAGTATCGCTCCCTCCCTAGACCGGCAAAGTCATCTAGTGGGGGAAGCAGCGTGGTGGGCCGCAGCGGGCATCGATCTAGCTCTAGCAGCATTGATTCAAATGTCAGTGGAAAGTCTGCAGGAGGTAGTGGAGGGGTGGTAGGAACCCCAACCAGCACAAAGAGAAGAGACCCCGGGAAAGTAAGCTCAGGACGCTCAAGTCCCATCACCATCAACCAGACAGATAAAGAGAAAGTGGCAGGGTCGGATCAGGAGGGAACAGGGTTGTCTACCTCTCCCAAATCCAGTCCCACGTCCACCCAATCTGGACTCAGACAGCCAGGCTCCAAATACCCAGACATTGCATCCCCCACATTCCGCAGGTAACTGACTTTCTTTCTGAATAAAATGACTGGGGTAATAGGAGGACAAGAAAAGTTAGACAAAGATGACAAAAGGCAGACATAAGCAGAGATAAGACTAAAATATGAAAGCAAAGTAGGCAGGTAGCTTCAGACAAATGGACACAGGCAGACAGTAAGAAAGAACAATTGCTTTTTATGGTTTGGCTCACTCCTGTGATGTCGTGACCTCTTGGCCAGAGCGGAGGAAGCCTTCCAGCATGTTTCCTTAGTATGTAAGCTGCCTCGGGCTGCGCTGCATGCTGAATTGGTTAGCCAGTGAGTTTAGGCTTACCTTGGAGATGGAGAAATTTTGTGATGGATTACAGAGATAATTTTTTAGTCTTATCCATAGTCTTCCGTCTCACTTTTGTATCTCTTCCAGCCAACCATTAGACGACCTGAAATCTTGTCAGCAGCCCACAGAAGCTCTGATAAATAGACAAGGATGTAATCTAAATCAGTGGTTATTAAACTGGTTTTGGTTCAAGACCAGATTTCACTTTGGACATCAAGGGATGACCCAGTGCTGTGAGGATAGGACTGAGATATGCTCAACAATTTGTAAACTGATTAACCATGGCATAAGCTAAATAGAAAAAAAAAAGGTGAATTTGTGTCTAGAATTGTGAATTGTGGTTTCTTTTATTTTTTTGTACTTTTGTTAATTGTTTATGTGGGATTAGGTCTTGTTATGCAGCCTGTCTGTGGCGACTAGTTAATTTGGCTAGCTTCTACTAAAAAAAAACAAAACGTTTTTTGAATGAACACAGCCTTTATCTCAATATAAGTTGCGGAAAGCATTTTTAAAAAAAGATTAATTCTGTTTAATTTACACAATTATGCGTAAATTGTGCTTTATCATGTATGCATTTAGCATTGTAGCTCCCTGTTGTCTGTGACTCTGCTCTCATATTAGACTGCAACCCATTTTTGAGAATCTAAATCACACTGCAGCTTTAGTAGCCTGTCTCAGCACCTCAGAGGATAGTTGCACACAAGATGGTGGTGGGTCAGATTGCCACCTGGTGGTTATAATGGATAAGTGCATATATGAAAACACACCTCAGGGAAAATGATTTGCCATTCAGATCAGATCAATTCAGAGCTGATTAAAGCAGACGTGTGAGTGTTTCCAGCTCACTGATCTCTGTTTTATTAGGTGTGTCCGTTTAAAAACATGTCTGCGTGTTGCGCTCCTCTGCTCTGTGAAGCCGAAGTGTGTAACTGGATTTGCTTGCATCACCTCTGGCTGTTAACTGTTATTGCTGGAGCCTTACAGAGATAACTATAAGCAGAACCGCCACTGATTATGATGAGTAAAATCTGGCCAGTGAAATTATGCATGCACCTGATTGAAATTGCATGGTTACATTTACATTCTTTCTCGTGTGACTAAACTGTTTGCAAAATCAACTTCATTCAATGCAACAATGCACATGATAATTTTTTTGCCTTATCACTTTGCCCAGGTTGTTTGGCAGTAAGGCCAGCAGTAAACCCAGTTCCCCTGGCACCCCTGACTCTGGTAAATGCCCGTCGGCTCTGGGCAGCCCTCATGGCACACTGGCGCGGCAGGCCAGCCTGGATTCACCCTCCTCAGGAACAGGTAGCCTGGGCAGCATGGGTGGGCAGAGCGGAGGCAGCAGCCCGCTGTACGGCAAAACGCCCGACCTGTGTACTGACTCCCCGGCATCTAGTCCGGCATCAGGCCTCTCTCTGCCCTCTAACGCCCGGCCTTGGCCGCCAAACCTCAGCAGTTCATCTGCAGGCAGTAAAGATACACTGAGCTGCCACAGTATGACCAGTTTACACACAAGCTCAGAATCCATAGACCTGCCGCTCCCACACCACCATGGGCCAAAAGTCACCCGCACGGGCAGTGTCAAGTCCACCCTCTCTGAGGGGTAAGTGGAGTATATGCAACAAATGGTATTCGTTGAGTGATAAAAGGCTATTACTTGATATGTTAATGAAGTAATGGAGCATTAAAATCTATCAGTCGTGATTTTATCTTAGCTATTTAAACTGCCTGTTTGTCATAGATAACACTCTTATTTTTCTTCTGTTTTAACAGCATGCCTCTTGACAGAAACACTCTCCCTAAAAAGGGATTAAGGTACTAATGTAACCACTCTCCATCTAATTGTCCTCATAAGTATGTTTTTATGTTCAAATTTCTATCGAGTAACTATTGGCATTACATGTGCTAATATATGTATCAGTGGTGTTTAATGCTAAATACTAAATACTAAACTTTGTCACCTCAATCTCAAATCGTGAGAGTTTGTGTGATTACTTTTCGAAGCGAATAAACCTACATTTTTCAACTGGTGAATGGTTAAATGGTTGAAATGAAATTTATATTTTTATTGATCAGGGGCATGTTAAATTACTCAAAAGTCACAGTAAAGACATTTACAGTGTCACAAAATATTATTTTAATCAAAGTATCATGAAAAACAATGTATCCACAATAATGATTAATTACTAAAATTTCTTCTAAAATTTACTAAAATGTATCAAATTAAATGACAATTAAAATGTATATTATTCAAATTATTCAAATATTATAAGAATATGTGACCTGGACCACAAAAACGTAAAAAGTTTTGAGATTTATACGTCTGAGAGCTGAATAAATAAGCTTTCCATTGATGTATGGTTTGTTAGGATAGGGTAATATAGGCTGAGATACAACTATTTGAAAATTTTGAAAATCAATATATTGAGAAAATTACCTAAAGTTGTCCAAATGAAGTTCTTAGCTATTCATATTACTAATCAAAAGTTTTATTTTGTTTTAGTTTTTATGTAATAACAGTAGTAAATTTGCTAAACATCTTCTTGGAACATGATCTTTACTTAATATCCTAATGATTTTGGCATAAAAGAAAAAAATATAATTTTGACCCATACAGTGTATTGTTGAATGTTGCTAAAAAAATATACCTGAGATACTTATGACTGTTTTTTGTGGTCCAAGATGACATATTGCTGTGCATTTACTGTGTTAATGCAGAAAGAGACTTTAAATTAAAAATTTTTACTGATCCCAAAGTTATGAATGGTTATGTGCATAGAAGGCCAGAACTTGAGTCATATCTATAGATTAGAATATCAAGAGACGTATGCTCTTTTGACCTGAGCCGTTAAATAACCGCTTAGCAACTGCATAGCAACATTCACAATGAACCACAAAGCTGGCAGTGTTGGCTAAATGTTTTGCATACTGTATCCACAGTGACTTGTCAAACCGTGTGACTCACCACTCTTCCATTTATTAACGCGTTTAGCAAAAGAGACAACCACAGAAACCACAACAGGAAAACATCACAATGCTCTTAAGAAGCAATTAAATACTCACAAAGATAAGCACAGCGTTTTAATATAATTAGACTATGTATTCAAACCACTATGAAAGAGACATGCATTCATGATGAATGATAAACTACCCAAATGCTGCATGCATGTGACCTTCTGTATGCAGTTAAATTGTGAGCAAATCAGTTATAGTCTGTTAGGTCACAATATGGTATTTTAATACTAAAGGCTCAGGTCAGTGCACTGAAGATAGTCCAGCCAGGAAGATCCACGTGATCTTTATTAGTTTTATGGAAACTGTCTTTCAAGCACGCTGATAAGACTGCCCACTGCTGAAAGCTATTACTGCAGAACAATGGATGTGAGACTGTGTGGGCTGTTATTATCATCAGGCTTTATTGCATAAATCATTTTTACACCCTATTACAGCTAGATATTTAGTGCTTTCAGTTTTATAGCATTGCATTTTGGGAAAATATTATTACCTTGCGGAATGGCTAAAATAGTCTGTTTGCACCCAATAAGGTACCCACCCTCCTCCAGACAGACGTCACACGAGGAAGGAAAGGAATGGTTGCGTTCTCACTCCACTGGAGGACTGCAAGACACAGGAAGTCCACTTTCACCACCGGGCACAACCAGCACCAACACTGGCAAATACCACTACTCAAACCTGCGTACGTTAACTTACATCATAAATGATGTTCTACTTTTTAATAGTAGAACCTAAAAAAAATGTCTTGCTTTCTCAGGATTCTGACAGATATTATAAAATGAATGATATTTTTGTGTCATCCTGATATTTGTGTGGCAGTGAGCCCCACCAGTATGTCGCAGTATAATCTTCCCAGCACCAGTATGAGCCGTTCCAACAGTATTCCAGCACAGGACTCGTTCGAGCTGTACGGGGAGGGACACGCTTTGGGGGGCAGTGCCACCTCACTGGAGGAACGGCCACGTGGGATGAGTCGGTCTGGCTCCTTCCGGGACAGCACAGATGAAGGTTAGCATTGCAGTTCTATTTATGCACAAGTCTGTTAGAAAACATTAGGCTGTTGCATTCATTTTTGTTGTTGTTCTGTTCGGTCTGCAGTTCATGGTTCTTCTCTGTCTTTGGTCTCGAGCACATCATCTTTGTATTCTGCGGTAAGTGACGTTATAGTGTTTTTACGAAAGGCTGTAATAAACAGACTGTAAAAATAGTCAAATTTCAATTTTGCAAGAGAATTAGCAAATCAGCGCAGTCGCTATGTGCAAAACTGATCAAGTATTTAATGTTTTTGTTAAAACACTGATTTATTTAACAAATGAGAATCAGTAAATTTATTTTATTTATTTATTTTTTTTTTTTTGATCAAGGTAATTAAATCAACATTTTGTTTACATAACATAACACATAACAAAACATGTAAAATTATGGTATTTGGGGTAAAAAGCACCCATGGGGGTTAAAAGGCACACTAATTTATGTGATAATAAATTTAGTTTATTTGCTGTTTTTTTTAAATGAACATATTTTATGACAATGTGTTTATTGAATAAAATATACCACAATTATTATGAGTTATGACTTTAGCCCTGTTGTACCCTGTAGTGATAAAACTCTCTTTTAAGTTTACTGTTTGAGTACAGTTATGTATTTTAACTTATTTGTGTTTACATTTTTCCTTAAATTTTTTTTAGTACACATGTTTCTATTAATCTTTTTCATTTTATTTATTTCCAAATATAATAGATGCATTTTACATTCATTGCTTGAATCATGCTTTCTATATTAAAAATCATTAGTTCATATTAGATTCATCAATATTAACTGCTAGTCTCTAAATAACAGTAACATCACACATATACTGTTTCCATTTGCCTGAGCTTGAAAAACTAATAATTTTAAAGTTTTTTTTTTTTTTTTTTAAAGTCATCAATTTGTATACTTACGAGTACAACATCCACTATTTATCAAGGCTATAAATGAAGACTAATGAGGAGATTTAGAGATGTAGTTTACCCACCTCAGAGTCTCATGGTGGCTCAGCATTGTGTCTTTGCCACTATTTGAACACACATTTTCTCACTTTCAGGTGCTGGCATTTTTAGACAAGGTAATAATTCATCATGCAGAAAGCCTGTTTGTATTTACTTTCACATTTTCAATTACATTGCAAACCCTAACAGTCTAACATTTGGCTTCAAATCAGCTGCTACTAACGGATAACCAAAAATCTGATTCAAATGGCAAAATTCTGATCATTGGATATTGTGTATGGCTTTGTGATTTATCTTTAAGTGTTTGCAAAGAGCTGGTGTGGATTTTGGCTTCTTAATTGGATCTATTAGGAGACTGATTTTGAGGTTATGTGTGCAAAAAAAAGCTGTTGGGATGTTGGTAATATTGTATTTGGATAATTTTGTGTCCTTTAATTGTTGTTCTCTTCCACAGACGGAGGAGAAGGCACATTCAGAGGTAAGAATAACTTGTGTGCCATTACTGTTCTCTCTCCTGCTAACATTTTTGTCCAAGACTGCAGACTTTTATATATGCTGTTTCATGTAATGTTTCAAATTTAACGGCTAACTTTTCCCTACAAGTTTTAAAAACTAATGTATTCCTGTTTCATGGTTAAACCTGCATTTTGTACAAACATGCATCAGAGAGTTAACTGTACTTTTCTTTTCTCAATCAAGGGCCAAACAGTCCAAAATACAACGGTAATTTCTCATTTTACATACACTCTTTCTAGTATAATACAAGAGAAAGCACTGGAAAGTGTTCCAAAGTGTTACAGAGTGCTTATCAGAGGCCACTGATTGATATACAGGTTCTTTTTGTTACTGTTAAGCAAAGACAATGCAAGTAGTTTATTCTTCATTACTTCAGTGCACAGCTCAAAGAGGTTTATAATGAGAAAACACTTCTTTTCCTACAGCAAATCAGAAAACTGCGGAGAGAGCTGGATGCTTCTCAGGAGAAAGTGGCAACCCTGACCTCTCAACTGGCAGCCAACGTGAGTGTGATGCAAAAAAAAAGCTGTTAAAATTAATCAAAATTCATCTCATCTAATATTTTAAATTTAAACACATAATATGTACCTGTGCTGCAATAAAATTCTCTGTAAATAATAATGCTTTTTTTGAAAATAATATTAGTGCTGTCAAGCGATTAATGACATCCAAAATAAAAGTTTTTCTTTACATAATATATTTGTGTATATAGTGTATATTTAATATGTGTATATATATATATATATATATATATAAACTTTTATTTTGGATGTGATTCCTAGCGAATAGTCATTTGACACCACTAAATATAATATTATATTATATTATAAAGGTTAGAGCTTTCTGTATTTAAATGCACAGCAGTGACTTTTAAAGTTAAACTGTTCACAGTCAGTATGTTTGGGAATTTGAATTGTCATAATCTAAGTTGTGCATTGAAAGCAGCACAAAATCCCTGACGTTTAATTTTTGACTCTGGTATTCTGAGAAGTCTTACTTTGTGTCCCTAAACTGTCAAACTAGGACATTGTGTTTCACAGCGTCACATTAGATTTCTGTGTGAAGGCACCACAGGAAGAGAGCAAAGTTTTGACCGGGCTGAGCTCTATTCACTTTGCTGTCTCTGGAGTGACGGAGACAGGTGTGATGAAGGGCTTTGCTCTCTGACAGTTTAGTGAGAAGTGTGACGGAGCATGAGACAGTTGCTGTCTCTCCACTCGACCTCCTCTGTGATTTGTGTTTGACAGGAATCGTGTATGGGAGAACGGCTCCGAACTACGTCTATTCAAGTTATACAATAGTGAATTGAAATGTCTGCTCTCCAGTCGGATGTTTTTGAAATTCTCAGTGTCAGAACAACTTTTAAAAGTTGGTTGGTGTTCATTGTTCAGGGATTCATAGAGATTCTTTCTTTCTGTTGAATCCTGCAAGATGATGTATTATAAAATGATGAACTAGCAACACAGAAACATATCACATGAAGATGAAATGCTATTACTTTTGTACCCAAAGTTGAATTAAACACTCAACACAGATGCTTAATTGCCATTCCATTAGATATCAAACCTTTTATTTTAAAATTAGCACAAGCACACTTTTTAAAGAAAACACCTGTGTGAATCTTCCACTATAAATCAGCTACAAATTACAATCAAAAGGTACAAAATTTGCTTTAAAGCGAAGGATAAGTATCCTGTAATGGGTATGAACCTTCAAAGTTTCTCTGTTTCTTCCATTCATAACTTTTTGGTGTATAGCATAGTTGAAAATAACTTTAATGTCAAAATGCCCACCTCGAGATTGTAGAGAGGCGAGAGTTGGTTTAGAGGGATTTGTGTGGCAGGCACCTTTGTGTACGGTTTCTGCTTGTTTCAGGTGTGCATGACTGGGCTGAGAGACTCAGTGTGGACAGTTGAAGGAATATAAATGGATGGACAAACAGGTCAGGGCAGGGCATGTCGTAAAAGTGTGTTTATAGAGGCGCGCTCCCATTAGAGTCACTCAAGCATTTGGCGTTGTGCCTCACAGTGTTCGCTTGGCTTCACTTCCTGGCAGGCATTTTAAATAGTATGTACCAAAAAGCTTTTCAATACAGTTCTGCTTACTGCTGAAGATATGATACAACACAATGATATTTAGGCTAACTTAAAATATTAAATATTAATTTACAACTGTTTAAAACTTTTATTTAAATTGTGTTGTACTTTGTAATTTGGCTATTATGTCATTTTTATCATATAGTAATGGATATAACAAGACATAATCAAGAGATAAAGGACAAGACATGCTATTTTATTTATTTTGCTAATTTTATGAAAGCTCAGACTATTTTATGCATTGTTAACAAAGTCAGTTGTTTTGTTTTGTTGTTGTTGTTTTTTTGTTTTACTTTGCTTTTTGTTTTGGGGGGTTGTTTTTAGCTTTTTGTTTTCTTTTTGTTTTTGTTTGTGTGTGTGTTCTGTTTAGATTTTTTTTTTTTTGATTTTGTTTTTTGTTGGGTTTTGTTTTTGTGTGTTCTGTTTAGTGTTTTTGTTTTGTTTTTCGGATTTTGTTTTGTTTAGTCTCGTCTCGTTTCGTTTACTTTCATTTCATGTTTTGAGAACACCTTGAGTCAAAGGTCAGATGATAAACTGTCTTGTTTTTAAAAAGATGCTTTTGGTGTATAAAACCTAAGATTGTTACATTTCTTGAATATTCGTATAGTCTCCTTAGCATTCACTGACATCAGAAGTCTTTTCAGAGTAGCTGAGGTCAGTGTTAGAGACGTTTCCTTCACCAAAGCCCTGGGGCCTTATGTTCAGACAAGCCTTAGACATTGTGGATCCTTTGAACTCCATCTCAGTAGCTTAAACCTGAAACATGCTTTCAAAGCCCTTGGCAACTGTTGAGTAGTTCACAGAACTATTCAGTTTGCCGGTGCAGTATAGATCAGAATTACCCAGTAGGAACCCTCTAGAGACTCAGACTAGGTGGATGCAAAGATATTTAATACTTTTTCGTGCTCAGATGCCCAGAGTGTGCTTTAAGTTTTTATACACGGAAGGATAAACTTAATAGACCTGTGAATGTATAATGAAGGTCTCACACTGCACTTGTCTTACACCCACTGCATTCACACTACTGGTGTCATCAGTTTGTATAGCTGACAGGAAAGCAGGCAGTGTGAGTTGCTTGCTATGTTTGAAATAGAATAATAGAAGTATACTGCTATACTAGCTTAACTGTATTTTGCATGCTATTTTAAAATAATGTTGGAAACTGAATGTATTATCTGGTGATTAATATTTTATATGGCAGCAGGCAATATGTTTCATTTAAATTAGCAAATACTGACAATTTTAACTTTAGTAGAAGTGTCTTAAATATTGTCAGTTCTGTCAAATAATCAATCTAGAACAAAATAAAGTTTAAAATGTAAAATTATACTTCTAGTTTAAACATCACGCTGAAAAAGTCAAGTGTTTAATTTAAAAAATGTTAAAGGTTTAGTATCAGTGAGATATTTTAGAATGAATGCTTTAAAGTTTTAATTAAAATGTATAATAAATGTATAATATTAAAAAAATAAAATAAACATAATGAATGCTGTTGCTTTTAGCTTTCTATTCATCAAAAAATCCTGGAGAAAAGAAAAATAATAACAACATTAAAAAATAATACTAATCACAGTTTCCACACAAAATATTAAGCCACACAACAGTTTTCAACATTGATAATAATCAGAAAAGTTTAAGCACCGAAAAAGCATGTTAGAATGATTTCTCAAGTATCATGTGATGTTGAGGACTAAACTAATGGCTGCTGAAAATTCAACTATTCAACTACTCAATATATATATATACAGCTCAGGAAAAAATAAGAGACCACTGCAATTTACTCCTAAATCAGTATCTCTCTGAGTATGACAAGCATTTCATGCCAGTCT
>JAUMHE010000046.1:10870848-10895783 GCA_032359235.1 Enteromius mattozi
ATGAAAGCGGCACCAAAGATTGTTAACACTTGTTAAATCTAACAAATAGTTTGTGCCCGATTGGACCAAACGCTACATTGTATTATGTAATCATTCATACATTTCATTATTATGTAATGATGTCCATGCATTAAATGCGACTTAAGTGTCCAAATACATTTAGCAACTGTTTTTGCAGTCTTGACTAACATTGCAAAAACAAAACAAAAGTGTGTCTTGATAATATTATAAGGCTTCTTCTACTATGGAGTGATTTTAATTTAGTCATCATTCTAGTAGTGGCATCTGCTCGACTTTGGGAACACGAAGTACACATAGCACAAACATTTCTGTCATTTCACCCCCTTCCGGCTGTCTCTCCCTCTTTCTCGCCCTCTCTCACACTTTCTCTGTCTCTCACTTTTTCACCACACTACCAGGGCAAGGATAGAGGACACAAGGTGACTATAACACACCCTCAAACTCTCCTGCATGTCCTTATGGAGGATCCAACGTGCTCGTCCCACTTTTGTCCCATCTATGGCCCTTCAAACCCCTAAACTTCTTCACCCTTCAGTGCCCTCCCTTTAGAAAACCAATCTTTATATCTTCTTTTGAGGAATGCACTAAGAAAGAATCTTTTCGTTCAAGTTGCAGTCATTACGGATGATATATTTATGTTTTTAAGATGCAATTGTGCATGTTTTTCTTCCAATCTGCTGTTCTAGTTCTAGTTTCGCAGTTATTTTACAGATTTATTATCTCCTAATGCTAGCGGGCTGTTGTTTATTCTCATTTAGGGTGTGCATTAAGTCAAGAGCACTTGAGGTAAACAGCTGTTTGAAAAATAACATTGGCATTGTGTGCAGCAGTTATGGCTACTTTTCCTCGAGCTGCCCTGGACTCTTGTAATGAGAGCTGAGCTCAAACTGAGCTCATAAATACAAATCACCTCTTTATTTATGCGTCCATTAATTATTCATCTGCATAATTTGAGGCAGTGTGGTCTCTGGATTCAAAGATTCTGGAAATGCTGCTCAAGGGTGAAAGACTGAGTGAAAGCAAACTAAAGAGGAAGAAAGTGAGACAAGTGTTTCAAAACATCACTTAATATGTCCATATATGTATTTAATTTTTTAAAAGCAGTTTTGTTTCTTGCACATAAAATACTAAATCTGGATTACTGAAAATAAATTCTAATGCACTAGTCTTGCATTGTCACTTTACTCTGTTCTATGATTGTTTACATTTCTTGGGTAAACTGCATATTTCAATTAACATATATTATAAATATAATATTAAATGTCATTAAAACATACATATATGTATGTCTGTACACATTTTATTAAATAAAAGAAAAAAGATATATAATGTTTAACACATTATTCATGTTCTAAAACATAGAAATACTTATATTTTAAAACACCTAATTGTCACTACATCTTACATTCCTTTAGATTTTTTAAATAATATTACAGTTTTAAATAAACTAAAAATTAAAAAATTATTTTATATTTAATATGTAATTTATATTATGTGTGTGTATATTAAAAAGAAGAAAATGTTTAAATAAACATACAAATACATATAAAATAAATGTAAATAAGTAATATATATATATATATATATATAGATATATACACATCTATATACATAATTTGTGTGTATATGAACTATGAAAGAAGTAACTTTTTAACTTAAATTAACTTTTTAATCAAAAACCCATAAAAATACATACGAAAAAAAAACATACATAAACACATACATAAAAAAATATGATATGTGATATTATCTGAGCAAGACCAGGTCAGAAATAAAATTCTGTGGAATGCTGTTATGTGAAATGATCTAGTTCCATACAGACAGACACAGCATCCATGAGTCATTCAGAGCTAATCAAATGAACAATGAATAAATGATGCCGCTGTGTCTGAATATTCTGGTCCAGCGGTGGACGTTTCAGTCATTGGTAACAGTGAGTGTGTTTTGTCCATAGGTGGCTGATTCCATCCCCGCCCAGGTCAGTGTTTCCACGTCCCGCATCACTGCGGCCGATTGCCTCTGATAACCTTACCCCCATTAACTGCCCCTCTCCCCCCTCCTCCCCAAATCCTAAGTGTTTCCAGAAACGTGTGCATGCCACCAGCATCCCCAGTCCCACTGACTGCCAGTATGTTTCTGCTGCTTAATTAGTTCTGCTCAGTGAATTATACGAGCAAACGGTTATCTCCCCTCTCGAAATGTTGCAGTCAACCTTATTTTTAACCTTTATCTTAAACTAACCGAAAATCACCCACGTGATGTGTTTATCTAAACAGTAACACTTTCAGTATTGAATGCAATTCTGGAGTATATGAATTCGGGATAAATACATATAACTGTATTTGAATGCAAAAGGAAAAGGCAAAAGGAATATAATATCTAAACTACTTTTCTCACAGAAAATAAATTACCCTGAAAAGCTTGCAAAAATAAAAAATCTGTTAACAGAAATGCACTTACAATGGAAATCTTGTATGTTGTACAGACTTTCATTGTAAGTACATTTCTGTCCAAACTTTTTTCCTTGATATTACCTTGTAAGGAAAATGATTTTCTGTGATAATTGGCAGCATACGAGTGAACCAGAATATTCCTTTAATAATTTGTAATAAATTGTTGCTGGAATATCCGGAGTTAGTACAGATACATAATTCTCCAGAGCTATGAATCTTTTTAATCCATTTCTTCATAATATTTTAAAACAAATGAATGTTGTCTGGCAATATTAATTCAATTTGGCTATATTAATTATATTATATTGATTTGTGTTGTTCACTTACAGTTGCGGAGCTCCTTTAAGCAGGCCTTCAGCAAGAAAAAGACCAACAAGCCCCAATCGTCTCATGATGAGATCGAAGAGATGACTGATTCCTCCCTTCCTTCTTCACCCAAACTACAACACACCGACAGACAGACCAGCACCACCCAACCACTGCGCTCATCACCCTCCACCACAGAGTGAGTACAGACACATATATACAGTACATAGACACCTCTGTGAAATCAGGTACATGCATACAAATTTACATATTTGTGATGATTTGTTCCTATTTCAATAACAAACCTCACTTGCACATTAAGGAGCACAAATCATTTTTCATCAGTGACTTCCATTTACTGTATTGTTTAATGATGTTGTTGCTTTTGTTAAGATATTTTTTACTTACCTTATCTTTTACTTTCTTTTTTGATAATCATGTTTATATTTCATCCTTTCCCTTAATCATATCTGTATTCTGTCCCTGTTCCTTAATGTCATGTGTGTTTAGAAAGTGTTTTTGCGATAGCAAGTCTTCCCCCATTTGGATGCCAAAGAAAAAGTCAAACGGTCATGTGGTCTACAAGCACAGATCTCGGTAACAGGCACAGTGTGGCATGCTGGGAAGGGTTGAAAGTGTGCAGTGACTAAAATCACCGAAGTTAACAAAAGATATCCCTTCCCCGATATTTCAGTCACATTTTTTGACAGTATTTTATGACACAAACTAATTTGAGTTTAAATTGTAATGAAAGATGTACTAAATCGTGGAAACTTTTATTAAAAACATATCTGTAATATAGTCAAGTAGGCAAACTAATAGTTTAGGAATAAAATCAGGGTTTGCCTGATTATGAAATTTTATTTAATATATGTTGCTTTAACTTCAATAATTTGTCTGTGCTTAATACTGGACAAAATGAAGGATTTCCACTTCCTGTTTGTGTTGGTGATGTGCATAATCTCTAAAGCTGCATTCTATTTAACTCTATTTCTATTTAACCTACTAAAAAGTCTGGATTCCAAACATGCGGAAATTCACAATTCTGTTTCCTTTAAAGTATGGAGACGTATGATGTCATTTGAACTTGATTGCAGGAAAATTACACAGTTAATGCTAAACATTTACTTTTTTCCCCCTCATCTTTCAAACACTGAACAATGTTTCAGAGATATCAAAAGCAAATACATATGTCCGACTTTGAATGGAATGCAGCAAACACCCCTCACAAATATAAAACACAAAGCCCGGAGTGTGAATATGTGTGCAAGTGTTTGTGTACATAAATATTCTGACCACGTCTTGTACTCCAGGAGTTTGTTGTGCATTAAACCCACCTGTGTTTTGTAGCTCTCTTGGATGTGTAACAGTGTTGTGACTCCCTCCTCCCTGTACGGTGTGTGTTTTTGTGCAGACTGTGTGAATGTACAGAGGCTGAGGCAGAGATTATCCTCCAGCTGAAGAACGAGCTGAGAGAGAAGGAGCTGAAGCTGACTGATATCAGACTGGAGGCGTTAAGCTCCGCCCACCACCTTGACCAGATACGAGAAGCCATGAACCGCATGCAGGTACACACACACACACACACACAATCCTGCGTATACATGCTGACTCACTCCAGAGCTCTGCAACATTATAACAATACCTTGTGAATTCTTATTCAATGTTTCTGTGCAGTGCAGTCATCTATGGAAGTAACAATTTGTAGTTGTTGTTTTTTTTTTAGGCTCTCATGCTTTTTTTAAATTTGTTTAAATAAAATAAAACTGTAATAATGTAAATGAATAAAACTATTTAAAATTAGTGTTTTCTATTTCAATGTATTTTAAAAATTTAATTTATTCCTGTGAGGAAAATGCTTAATTGTCAGCATCCATTGCTCCAGTCTTTAGTGTTGAAACCATGATGAATTTTAGCACACTTTCATGAATAGAAAGTTTAAAAGAGCAGCATTTATTAAATTAAATTAAATTATAAATGCCTTTACTGTCACTTTAATGTGTCTTTGCTGAAGAAAGGTATTAATTTCTTTAACACAATTCTTACTAACCCTATGCTTTTGAACATTTGTGTATATAATAATAATAATAATAATAATAATACTAAATTAATATTTGGCAATGCACACTGTTATGATCCACACAGAACACTAATAGCAGTGGTGGATTTTAATAGCAGTAATATCACTAATAGCAGTTTGTGGATTCCCAAATACTTTTTGAAAGAGCTAGAGAGAGTTGATGTGTTAACTTGTGCAATAGATGGGACAAAGTCAGACCACATCATTTAAAGTTGTAAAAAAGTGTGTTTGAATGAATAAGATCAGAGAAACTGTCGATAAAAGGGCTAAATTGCTCTAATTCCAAGATAAAACAACCAGACGGAGTTGTTTATACTTTTGAAGTATCTGTCTGAGCCTTCCCTTAGCACTGGTTTGCAGAGCATGGCACGACTAATCTAAAGATTAAAGAAATCTTTAAACAAACTTCTCATGTTCATTAAAAGCATTTAGAAACTTAGACAACAGAAAGCAAGTCTTAATCTTCTAAGCATGTCACAAAAGCATATTTCACTCAATTTTGAAGTGTGTGGGCAATGTTTTCCCTTTTTAATGTTAACAAATGTGGATTAGTGATTTTTTTGCTCACCTAATATTGTGTGTGAATTGAATATGGTTCTGTTCAATTAGGGATATACAGTATGCATAAATTTGTCAAAACTGTTAACATTACCTGTTTTTCTACATGCAGAATGAGATTGAGCTGCTGAAGGCCGAGAATGACAGACTGAAGTCCAGCGGTAACACCACACCTGCTGCTACACCTGCTAAAACAGCCCGTCCCCCTTCAGAAACCTCCAGCACATCCTCCTCATCCTCACGCCAGTCTCTGGGGCTGTCTCTGAACAACCTCAACATCACAGACACCATTATGTCAGGTTAGACTTTGTTATTTTGTTCTAACAATGTATGTGTGAAGTATTCAACAAAATGTGGCTCTGGACATTTACAGCAGAAAAGCTAATACCTCATATTATGCAACAAAAGTACAGTGTATCAGAATTAGCTGATAGTTGCAAAGTTATTATAGTTAGTAGAATGTCTAAAGTGGACTATCAAAATAAAGTGTAACCACAAAATTCTTAGGATTACAATAATGGGGCCCTATCTGTGAATCAAAATATCATAGAGACTTGGGATTGGACTCTTTGAATATCGACCAATAAGCAACCATCTATCAACCTATCAATGCTCTAAAAAAAAACTCTCTAAACACCTTGCGTCCATTATACGTTACAACCACAGAGCAATGGCCTTGCCAGCATCTGCAACTAGTCTCATGGCAAGTACAATTCATATCTCACACACACACACACAAAAGGTAAACATCTGGTGTAAAGTCCAGATTAGCCTTTATTATTACTTTTTATGACTCAGTGTTTTGGTGATACATGATAATCAGGGCTACATTAGTCTTTCCTTGTGAGAACTGATTCTATTTGGCATATAAGGTCACCATTAAAAGCATTGCAATCAAACTTGATACATATCATCTTCTCGCCATAACTGTCCATGTAGATATTTTTCGAACTGATGATTTCGTTTTCCACCAGTGCGTTCGGGCTGACGGACCGCAGTGTAGATTTGCATATGGCTGTATTATTTATGATTGTACTGTGGCGCTGATGAAAACTGGGAAAGACCATTTCACAGCTGCGCAGGAAGAGAATGAACGCAGCGAAGAGTGAAATGGCCTCTTTTCTGTAAGGGAGGATTTGAACGCCAGGCCTGTGGCCACGTCTCGGGACAGGCTGGCGGAGACTCGTTTGGGCTCTGGCTAATTAAAAGTAGTGACTTCTGTGCTCTCTCAGGACTTTGGGCTGCTTAATTGATGGAGAGATGTGTGGAGGAGCACTAGAGCGTAGGCAGACGTGCGGTTGAAGGACGTTATCACCCCTCTGCAGAACAGTGTACCAGACGAATACAAAGCGCTTCTCTTCCGCCCATTCACCGAGCTCTTCATAGAAGCCGTACTCCTCCGCTAACAGCCTTCTTCCTGTATTCAAAGCCAAACCAAACAGCTCAACTCCAGACAGCAAAGCTTAAAGCAGTCAGCGTTTAACTACAGTCAAAGATGAACATTAGCGTCTTCGCTTGCAGAGAAAAGTTCTTCTCCCCCACAGTTAATGACTCATTAGGTCTTTTGAGTTGTTCAGGCGTTGATATTTTCGTAACAAAGTGCGTTTTTTGTGCGCAGATATTCTGCTGGATGACGGCTATGAGGGCAATCTACGTAAAGAGGGCCGTAGTGTTCGTATAGTGGTCGCCATCAAGAGCGACTCCAATAAAACCAAGGTATAGAGTGACTTCTGTTTTAATTACAGTAGCTATTTTGATGTATAAACAATAGCTTATAGCATCTCATATCCTCTCATTATTTTAGGCTATGCAGAAGAAGCAGTATCTGATTGGTTCCATTGGCGTCAGCGGCAAGACTAAGTGGGATGTTTTGGATGGTGTAATACGACGCTTGTTTAAGGTGCCTGTTTAGCCTCTTGCTAAATTAATTTCAGGTGCCATATTTCAAATCTAACAGATTCATTTGCTTGGATTTAGGAGTATGTGTTCCGTGTGGACCCGCTTACCAGTTTGGGCCTGAATTCGGATAGTATAGTGTGCTACAGGATGGGGGATGTGGTCCGATCTCATGCCTCTGAGGTTCCTGAACTCTTGCCGTGTGGATATCTGGTGGGCGACAACAACGTCATCACAGTCAGTCTCAAAGGTAAGGAAGCTCAGAAGGTTCTTGTAGAGTAAATAAATGTGCTGCAAAGATTTAAAGCAAGTATCTTTTTGTTTATGCAGGTGTAAAGGAGGGTAGTATTGATGACCTGGTGTTTGACACACTGATTCCTAAACCCATCATTCAACGCTACTTAAACCTGCTGATGGAGCACCGTAGAATTATCTTGTCTGGTCCCAGTGGAACCGGTAAATCCTACCTAGCCACTAAACTAGCTTACTACATCATCTCCAAGACTGGTCAAGAGGTGACCGACACTAACCTGGCTAGCTTCAATGTGGACCAGAAATCCAGCAAGGTACATATTTCCAGTCTGGGATACAGGTTTTCATAAATAATTTTAAAGTGTGCTGCTAGTGGAAATAAATTGCATTGCAAAAGTAAAGGTCACTGAGTCCGTTAAAAAATAAATACGATCTCACGTTGTGTCAATCACATTTACACACTGCCTACGAAACATTCACTCGTCATTGAGAAAAAAAAGGGATCAGGTTTTTAATTTTCTCATCCGTTGCAAACATTTCAATAGGACAGGATGACCAATAGGAAAAAAACTAAAAACGCATAAAAAACATGCTCTGTGCGCAAGGACCTTCTGTGTTTAAAATGAAGGTTTTCCATATATTTCCCCGGTCTGCTATTGGTTGAACCAACATATAAACCCACCTTAAACCCTTCCATCATCCATCAGTGTTGCTGATTTATAAATTAATTATTTAATAGTAATTAAATGTATTTCTAAAAAATTTTAACACGTAATGGACTTTTGCTTTGCAGGATCTTCGGCAGTACCTTTCAAGTCTGGCCGAGCAGTGCAACACAGAGGAGTGTGAGATCGAGCTGCCCTCCGTAGTTATTCTGGATAACCTCCATCATATTGGCTCTCTTAGTGACATCTTTAATGGATTCCTTAACTGCAAATATCACAAATGGTGAATATTCCTGTAAATCTTAACATGTTTATTTAGCTTATTTAGACAATAATGTACAAGAGACCTGCTATACTGTGTATATACGCTACCATTCAAAAGTCTGTGGTCAATAAGGCTTTACATTGACATTTATATTTTGTATATCTTTTGAAACATTTATAATGTTTCCGAAGATTTCTGTTGCAAATAAATGCTGCTCTTTTAAACTTTCCGTTCATCATATATAATCCCAAAAAATGTATTGTGGAAGCAGTTCAACTCTTTTCAACATTGATAATTATATGAAATGTGCTTCTAAAAAATCAGCTTTTACATAATATGAATACATTTAAAATTTAAAATACGTAAAAAATTCACAATAATACAGTATTTTTTATCAAATAAGCACAGACTTCTTCACTCTTAGAAATATAGGTGCTTCACGATACCATAGAAGAACCTTTTTTGTCTAAATGGTTCCATACAGAACCATGTATTTAAGCTTTATTGACCAGTAAGCATCTAATACTGGAAGCACAGTATAACACCCTTTATTTTGGATTTTCCTTGTCTGTCAAATTGATCAAATAGAAATGAATTGCATCTAATAATGTGTAACTGTTCCTTTCACAGCCCTTATGTCATAGGAACTATGAACCAGGGTGTGTCCTCATCTCCAAACCTGGAGCTGCATCACAACTTCAGGTACGGTTCTCAGATATTTTCCATGTCAATGTACCACATGGTTGTGAACGAGACAAACAGCGTCTGATGGTGGTTATTACAGCCTCTCGCCACATGGGGGCCATAAGTGATCATATTTTACATTTGTCGCTTATACAGTATACAGTACAAAAACACACACTGATCTTTCCAGCCATGTTTTCAATCTAATATCAGACCTTCTTTTCTTCAGGTGGGTGCTGTGTGCCAATCACACTGAGCCAGTGAAAGGCTTCCTGGGCCGATTCCTGAGAAGAAAGCTGATTGAAACTGAGATTGATAGAAACATGCGCAGTAACGACCTCATCAAAATCATCGACTGGATTCCTAAAACCTGGCAACACCTCAATTCCTTCTTAGAGGCTCACAGCTCCTCAGACGTCACTATCGGTAAAACACACACCACATAAGCCACATTTAATCAGGTTATCCTGCATAGAACAGAGGCGAGATATTTACTCTGTCACTTCCAGGTCCTCGGCTGTTTCTGTCCTGTCCGATGGACGCGGACGGCTCACGTGTGTGGTTTACTGACCTCTGGAACTATTCTCTGGTGCCATATCTACTGGAAGCAGTACGAGAAGGACTGCAGGTACACAAGCAGCCACACACACTCATGTATTGAGGTTTTTTCTCACAGTTTATAGCTAAAACTTTTTGTTATCTGTTTGGCTCGTTGCTCCAGCTGTATGGTAAGAGGGCGGCATGGGAGGACCCGTCCAAATGGGTGATTGATACCTACCCTTGGAGCTCTGCCTCCCTGCAGCATGAAGGCCAGTCACTGCTGCAGCTGCGGCCGGAGGACGTGGGCTATGATGGCTACAGCTCTTCTAAAGATGGAGCCGCCTCCAAACAAGTCTCTCAGAGCGACACAGAGGGAGACCCACTGGTAAAGAGAGCTTCATTAAACATAGATAATAAATGTTTTTCTATATATACTACAAAATGCCCAAGAGCAGCAAGGTGAAATATGAAACTATAAAGCCTACAGTGCTATCTACATAACATTCTCACATACAGGGTTTTTCTAAAATGTCCGTGGATAATAAAGACCAGGGGCTCAGATAACCTCTCTGTTAGTGCGTGTGTGTGTGTGTGAGTGAGAGTTGAGCCCTCTCCTACCCTCCCTCACTGTACTATGAGTCTGAATATGAAGGCTATTATATTAATGTCCTCTAGGTGGCACCACTTAGCTATTTAGCACAAGCAGTGAGACTTATTCATGAATCATGACACATGGGCCGAACAAATGTCTTTGTAAATCATAACTTGCTTATCATGTAATGTAAAATTGCACAGTTTAAGTTGTTCACAGAAATTTGCTCTGATATTTTTTCACAGATTAGGCCCAGCATCAAAAAATGTTTATGTTTATGTCCCAATATCTATTAGTGTTAATTATAATTCATTGGATGATATATTGAATATGACAATAATAACTTCGGCTTCCTGAGGTCAATGGCACACTTTGCGAAAAGGCTTTTAAACATACACTGTTGTGCCGTCTCATCTTGCTGTCTCCTCTCATGTCTTTTTTTTTTCTGAGAACAGACGTTCAGAGATTATAAGGTGACAGAACTGCTGTTGTTTGTTTAAATATCAGTGATTAGTTTGATCTAATTGAGTCTGATAGCACTTGTGTTTATGGATTAAAGGATTTTAATGTTGTAGTGTTTCTCTTGTGTGAATGTTGAGGTACAAGCGTTTGTTTGATCCACTGTTTGTCTTTTTGTTACACTTTATATTTACATTCCAGATTTGTTAAACTAGCTATTGCTGTGAATTTGTGAATGAGTTTCTGTAAACACTTTGTGGCTGTGTTTTTGAATCTCTAGCGTGTTTGTGTGAGTTCATGTGTTGTACAACTGAGTTGTTGTTTGTTTGTTTAGCACAGAGTATTATTGGGGAATGTTACATTTCAAAGTAACTTGTTACACTGCATGTGCCCTCATCAAAAGGACTTAGTTCAAAAACATTTAATGTTACTTTTTGTGGAACGTGTGGAAGGTGTGGTCACATTTATCATTTTTTGGCAAATATTTGCAGAATTTGAAGATATCATTCATCAATATGAATGAATGCAAGGGATTAGGAAATAAAAATCCCACTGAGATTTCACAACAGGTTCAAGTTGGTTTCATAAATTCAAAATGCTGACCTTGGTTTGAAAGTGACTTTTGACCTCTTTTGCCTGTGAAATTCAGCTAAAAATTTGCTGATGTGACTGCATCTGAATATTCTCGCTTGTGTTTCTGTTTTCTTTCAGTCTATGTTTTTTACAGAACAATAGAATAAGTCCTGGATATTCTTTTTTTTTTTTTTTTATTGCTGCCAAATGATTAATCGCAATTAACCACATCTAAAATAGCTGTTTTTGTTTACATAACATATGTATGTGTACTATATATATATATATATATATATATATATACACATGTGCATGTATATATTTCAGAAAATATGCTATGTTTATATATTAATTAAATTTTTATATATAATATATAAATTATGTAAGTATAGACATGTAAATATTTTTTAAATATATATTGTATGAGTACATACTGTATATTATGTAAACGAAAACTTTTATTGTGGATGCGATTAATCGTTTACAGCATTTTTCTTTTTTCTTTTGTTCTTGTTAACAATGATCTATTGATCTAGAAGACCAATTACTTTTTAAATTCTGTTTGTATGTAAATAAATAGAGAGGTAGGAGACCTCTAAAAAAATCATTTAAACATACTCTTTCCTCTTGAAAAGCAACTTAACATTTGTTACTTGTAACATGTAACCCTGACTGTAACCCCCGTTGAGTAACATCTTCCACATATATTTTTCTCTCTGTGTCCATTAGATGAATATGCTAATGAGGCTACAAGAAGCTGCTAACTACTCCAGCGCCCAGAGCTGTGACAGCGACAGTGCCAGTCACCACGACGACCTGCTGGACTCCTCATTGGAGTCTGCCCTCTAGGCCCCGCCCCATTAGAAGAAGTCGACTTCTGATTGGTTTTAAAAACAGAGCAAAGGGCCCACAGGACTTGTGCTTATGAAACAGGCTCATGAAAGGCCTGACGCCTCCGGTGGTAAAAGGATGCAGAGTCCAGGATACGACTAATGAAAAGGTGCTGGTGGCACACACGACACTGGCGAAAAGTGTGTGTGCCCACATAATTTAAAAAAACAACAACTGGAATTTGAATTGGTTTGAGGTGATCCGTTAGTTAAACATGTTTACAGAGGCAAGTGTTTATTTTAAATTCACTGAGGTGCAAAAACCTAAAGGGCAACATTCTGAATTATGACCTCAGTCGATAAACTGGTGCTGCCGTGGTGCCAAAACCAACACGCGGTTTACACTCATCTCGCCAGCACCATTCACGAACCGCCTCTAGCCAACAAGCACAAACGTGCAACGTGTCATTACCGCTACTGTGAAATCATACGCAAATTCGCAAATCTCCACCACTCGTTTCACTGCCAAGCGTATAGTGACCTACACCACGTTTCGTTCGACCCCATGGCCATATGCATAGTTCTTTCTCCTCTCTGCAGGTACGAGGCAACCGCTTGTAGGAGAGTGTACCAGCTTTGTGAAGAAGACCAGAAAATGGTGCTTTCTTGCTGCCTTAAATGTGCTGAGCTCTGAAGACGTTTAAACGTGGTGCCACTGTCCTTTTTCGGCGTAGGACAGAACCGATCAAACACTTTCCTAAAGATGCCATGTCCACATATTTTATTTTTGTTACAATTAGTGTAAAACACGGCATTATAATGGTCCAAATGTATAAAAAGTTTAAAAAAAAAGAGATGTTTATGTAATCCCAGTTGAGCTGGGATCACTTGAATCGAGAGCACAAATTTGCTTTGCTAGCATGCCGTTTTTACTTTGCTATATGTGTGTACTTGCACGTGGAAATGTTTTTTTTTTTTCGCTCCCGTGCGCCAGTGTTCGTGTAGTCGAAGTTTCATTCATCCTTTCTTTCGTTTGCTACATGGGTTTTGCACAGTTGAAAAGGTGATTGTAAATATCCAAGTCTTGCACAGCCTCTTAAAGATGCACTCTGCCCGGTCGGTATTGCATTTCTGCTCTTCTAGTCTAGCATTACGCTCTTGTGATTTACAGAGGAAAAAAAAATCAAAAAAGAAGCAAACCAGCAACCTGTCCAAACCGTATATGTCTTGTAATGACTGGTTATTATACAGAGCTCTAAACTGTACAGTGAGAGGTGAAGTGTTTTTCAATTTCAGAAAACTTTAGTGTCAGTTTACTGTTCAAGGGCGTAAAATCATTCAACGCGATTCACTCTTTTATCTTCGCAACGCATCAGAGCCCAACCATATCTAACTTGCATAACACTGTTACACTTCCTGTCCTGCAGCTTTCAGAGACACACTGGTCCCTTTGGACGTAAACCTCACTTAAAGACCCCATGAATGTTTTGTCGTAGAACCCGACTGCCGAAAATAGCCATTATAAAGAGTATCTGATTGGACGGAAATGTGTGTACATCCTTAAACGCAGGATGAGTTTGTTTTTTTTGGATCCGTTGCGATTCAAATGTTTATGAAAGATAAATAGTGTACATTTTAAATGTGTATATCTGATTAAAGTATTTTTATCAACTTTTAAGAGCATATAAATGACCTCAAAACTAACAGGCAGACAAAAAGCCACAAAACCCATCATTTCGGATTCATGGGATTTTTAAAAAATTAATTGAATTAGATAAAGTCAAATCAAGCGGCATGTATTTAGCGAACAAGTGTTTCACAAAGTCTGTGACGTTTTTAAATAAGAAAGAAAAATGGATTAGAAGACACTTTCTGGTCGTCAAACGTAGATGAAACTAAACCTGTGGTTACTTTGCTCAACTGCTAAATTAACAGGGGACAAAATGTCTGAGAAAAGTGAAGTTGAAGATGTAACTCGGTTTGGTAATTGGTGTGTCTAATGTAATGATACAGTATTCAAGTGTCTGAATACTTCTTAGGGCCACTGGAAATCACTTACGATTGCGTTTTTAAACAGATTACCAAATTTACTGTGAAAGACTTTTCATTGGATTATATTTGCACATGTTTACAGTAAATGAATCTCTGTTTGCTTGATGTACATGGTCAGGAGATACAAGGTGTTTCATACAAGGTGCTAAAGGTGAATCATTGAAAAGCTTTGTGTTTTATACGATCAAGCCTTTACCACATCCAGCTTCACCTTCGGACTCAAACTACTTGTCGCAAAGTAATTCATCCTCACTGCCACAGTTTTACAGGCTTTAACCTTCAAGTCTTTCCGATCTACCTTTTTGTTGATTCAGGAAACCGCTTCTTTTTAATTCCTCAGCACTACAGCGGTGCTATGTATTAACCTCCAAACTCTGTGACTCTGTGCCTGATGCTTTGCTTGTCAACCATGTTCCGTGTAAAACTACTCAACAGAAGTGCAGTAAAGGTTTCCAACTGCCTAATGGTCCCTAACCTCAAACGCAAATAGTGATTGTCCATGGTACATCAGAAGTCGTCTTTTCATTTTCTTCATGTTATTGCAAACACATAACATTGAACTACTTCGGAAATGTTTCTTTTCAGGTGGAACATTTGTTGGTAGATGTTTTATATTTTGTACATTTGTAAGTAACATATCATGTAAATAGAAAGAGACCACAATTTAATTCATCTGGGGGATTTTGTAGTCTTTGTAAAGCCCTAATAAATGGTATTTGGTGTCACCTGAGCATTGAGTGTTGATTCATTATTTAAATATATATTTATCAAAATGATTTTACAATTATGTTTTGTCTTTTTTTTTTTAAACTATGTTTTATGTGTATGTCACATTTTGTCTGGCAAAGTACTATTCAGTTCGGTTTTACCAATAAATGATTCACTCATGAACCTTGTTGTGCCCTCTTGTGGTTCTGGAAGTAATAGCATCACGTCTGAATTCATTACAGTTCGTTAATTCAGAGTACATTTTTCTACAGCTTTTAGACTTTCAGCTGTATGATTTTTAATAACCCTATTGCATGCATTAAGGAAGCAATATTTAAAACGTATTTTTAAAAACATGCAATATTTAAGGTTGCATATTGTCTTAATAGAATATGTAATTACATTGCAGCTTTTACAGTACATTCTTTATGGAAAGTGCATTATATAAAGAATGAATGTTAATGTAATCCAGATGTACTGTATAAGTCTTCTATACTCTTTGGTAGCATCAAAGGCTCTTAAAGACAAGTCATGTCACTCGGCGGCCATCTTTGAAACGCCTCTCGTGCATCAAAGTGCAGCTTCTATTTCTTTGAATGGGGAACCATCAAATTCTTTATTATAGATCAGTGGTTGATGCGCTGACTTTACAAATCAGCGATTGGCTATTTTATTCAGAATTGGCGGGGCTTCCTGCGATTGATCGTTGCATTTTCCCCCATTCAAAGCTTCAGGAGTGACACGTCTTGGGTATTCTATAGTCTTTGGTAGCATGCATTAGCATTCACTGTAGTGGATCCATTGGTGTCCGCTTGCTTTCCAGACTGTACACTGTTGAGGCAGTTATGAAAAACTTGAGAGTTTAGCTGTGTATGGCTGATTGATGCTCTCCGTTCCTTCGCCAGCATCACCCTGAGCTTCAATCTCTCTGGGCTTCCACTTGTCAGATAAATAAATGGCTTATCAGTGTCTAATTTCATAATAGCTAATTATTGATCTGCATGAGTTGGCAGTGTAATTGAAATGAGGCTGGAACATTGTGTCTCGGAGTGCTGGGAAAAGAGATGACCTTGCAGTGAATCATTCTCTCTGGTAAAAGACGTCAGTAGATTTGTCCCCTCCGGCAGATGAAGAATTTGTAGTAGATTAAAACTATTAGCTATGTTGATGACATGAGGTGATTTGATTAGAGAGAACATTTTACCTGCTTACCTCAAATAGACTACACAGTATGCTGAAGAACAATTCCCAGCAGCAAAACGCAAAACACCTGTTCTTGGTAAAGAAATTTTGTGTTATAACAAATTGGTACTTTGTCAAAATAAACTAAAGAATTTCTATCTATTGAACTATCAACAAAGACAAAAAATTCTGCATTTAATTACATCATTTAAACTGTCCTCTTATTTCTGGACACATTATTAATATTTACTAAAATATCCTTCTTTTTTCAGTTTTAAGGTGATTCTAGTGATGATATGCTGTGTGTGAACATGTTCTTTTAAAAACTACTCGCAGATAAAGTTTTCAGATTAAGTGAATCATTGATCTAAAGAACTTTGGGGAAAAAAATTTATACAAATCATAATAATGATTTTAAAAAATGCTCATGATCACGACTTTACTGTGTGTTGGGCTAATCAAATGCAAAATAAATCAAGCACATTTAAAATCTCTCATTTTCAGTGGGCTGTGAGTCGTAGAGGTCAGTTGCTAATAATTATAATTTACCAAGTCCCACGAAATCATCTAAAATGAACAGCATGCAGAGTTGCACTGGCTGCATGAACGACAACGACAAAGTCTTCCCCATTTAAAAAAAAAAAAAACTTTTTTCAGAAATAATAAAAAGTGCCTTTGTGTGGCATAATGAGGTAAATTATAGCCTGAGTGGTCGGTGAAAATTACAGGGTGTCAGTCATTTCTGTGAGTTGCTCTTAAACACCCACATTAATTATATCGGCTTCACATCAGTCAAGCTTTTATCAGGTGGGTGTCTGAGAATCCTGCTTATTCAATACAATGTTTCAACGGAAATAGATTTTTGTCCCTTGTTTTTGTAAATAGGCTATTCACTGTAAAATCAAGTGCAGCGTTAAAACCATTCAGGGGGGAAAAAAACGGCTGACTTACTTGTCTCTACACTTCAGAATTTGGGGTCTAGTCCCTCCCTGAGCTGAGAGATGCTTTTTCACACAAAGAGTCTCTATCCAGGCCCGTCAATCATGCTAAACAAGTACCATCTTTAAGGTACAGGTGTCGTTTCTTCTTCCAACAAAACTCTGAGGCAGCGAAGTACATAGACTCTTCAGTGGTGAACGGGCAAATGCAGACTCCGGTGCTTGGTTGGGAACATGTATGAGGGTTGATAAGTGAAAAGAGCTGCTGTCAGGCAGACTTGTTTGCACAAGTTCAGGTCAAAGGTATTATATACAGCATGTGATCTCTGACTTCACATCACTTGTAAATCTTCTGATGGTCCCAGAGGAGCTCCGAGCTCGAGAAGAGATAAGATGGGTGAGAATCTGGATGGAAGGATAAGGCAGAGGAGGAAGGCAGTAAAAGAGATCTCACATAAACATCCAAGTTCACATCCATAACCATTAATCTCACATACCTTACAAATAAGAAGTATAAATGAGGGAAAATAAGGGGTTTTTATTTTTATTGCTTGGAAATAAACTAAACCAGTAAGCCTCAAGAAGCCGTGGTGTATAGTTCAAAGAAAATAACAAAATTGTACAGTAAATAATAATAATAAAATAATTAGCCTACAAGAAAAAAAAGAGGTTTTATTTATTTGGACTATTTTGCTTTTCAGACTAGTGGAAAGAAGACATTCAAAATATACATTTAATAATTTTACATTAATATGATATGATATATAGAACCATTCACGAATGAATCTCTCTGTTGCGTCAATCCCTTTTAATAAGTCGTTCAAACGAGTCTGAATCGATACGCGATTCAGTCAGAATCATTCTGACAGCGCATGCGCGGCTTTTAACCTTTCGGTATTTAAAAAGCTATCGAGCCATTTTAAAAGATAGAAAACAAGAAACGCGCGACAAAAAGGTGGAAATTCATCTAGAACCAATTGAAACCAGACCTGTAAAAGTGTCATAGCCTGTCGTTTGTCGGCGTTTATGAAGTTCAGCTCCTGCACGTGCAGCTTGTCAACGACTCGCCTCAGGTAAACAAATACTTTAAAACGTGTCAAATAAAAAGTTGCTTGTTCTGTGGTATACCATGGTATTCTTTGAAGTACCCGAGTCCCATAAATATTTTAAGTTTAGAATTGTTTGTAGACTATACTATAAATAAAAGTGTCATCGTGTCGCGTCTGATAAAGTCACAATACTGGAACAATAGTAACGTTAACTGTGCATAAGTCTGTTTGGAGGAAATCGTCGATAGTAATGTGTCATGAAAAGCATATCCTACTTTACTTATCTGTCAACATTAATTGAAATAATTAACAGTGAATACCTATATGGCCTAATATCCTATTTATTTTTAGCACAACATTTAAAACAATTTAACATATTTGCTTTCTTTTTCAGTGGTCGATTCAGCCTGGGCTAAAAACTTGACTGCTGCTATTGTAATCAACACATTTGTCTGCGCTGACAGTTTGCAGGTAACTTTTGAAGGTAAATCCACATCCCATTATATTTTAATATTGGGGCTTTGTCACATGCAGTACACAAGTCAATCAAATATATAACCAGCGAGTCCCTCATACTTGTGAATCCTCCAAACCGTCAGCACCCATTACTAAAGCAACCTACGAGGATCTTCGCGCAATACTTCGTAGCCTTATTGACTAAAGGCTTAACGGATTCTCGGTATCCATCATGCTCTCCTGCCTGTAAGCCGGTGTCTTAGCGATCATCTCCCCTCCATGTTTGGCCAATGAGATGTGCTGGAGAGATGAGCCGGATGACCTCCCACCCCAGACTTATCTGCCGGAGCCTGAGCTCCATTTCCAGAGCACAAAAGAAACTATTAGAGTCTAGAACCTGCACAGGGTGCAGTGCTGAATAGGAAGAAGAATTAGCAAGTCTAAGTATGGGCAGAGAGAGTGAGAAAGGAACGACTGGAGGTCTGGCTCAGGTCACCTTCGTAGATTGAAGGGGATGAGAGTCACCTGGGCCCATATGCAACAGAAATCTCAGAGTGAGAGCGCAGACGTCAGCTCCCTGCTGTCCATAAGATCAGCATTTCAGATTTATGCATTTACACAAATTTACATGAAAAGTCACTTTTACTTCTTCCAACTCTAGTAACAAAAAGTTTATTGCTATATTGGAAATCTGTTATGTTAATACAGTGCTTCTGGGTATGTAGTGTAACATAACATCACATAACTTAAAGGTGACCTTAAACATTGAGGCAGCTCAAGGAGGACTTGGCATAGTTTGCTCTCCAATCACACATCCTCTTTATTGGAAGAAATCAGCAATCAAGAGAAAATCACGGAGGAATTCATGTCATATAATCATCATTTGAGATAACTGCACCTATGCCAGTGTAAATGCAGCGTCACGCCTCTTTACATGAAAAATCCTGCAAAGTGCTTGAATGGGCTTTTATGTTAGTCAAAAGAGTTTTTTACTTCACCGTGTTTAAACCTGTCTTCCTACCTTTTGCTGCCTTTTGAGACTTTAAATATGTAAATGCATTAGTCATGACTCATACACCTTTTTAAATACAATTTTGTCTCTTCTGTGGGCACCTGCAGGTGTCAGACTGAATGACACTCAATTATAGTCAAAATCAGAAGTATCCAACCACCCGAGGCTTATATGAACAGCTGAACAGAAATGCATCTTGTTTGGCAGCCTCAGTGTTTATTAGCATTTATTCATAAGTGATTTTATTTATACATCGATTCATCTGACTTTTTTAGTAATTAGCACTGAATTAAGAATAAGAGAGGTACAGAATATGATAATTTTTAGTAGTGATGAGTTTTCACCAAATGCTAAGTGCTTGGGGAAACAGTTCTTGACCTAAGAACTTTCCTGTCCTTTCTACTCAGTCTTACTCATAAATATTACATTAGTGTTTGTTAAGAGTCTTTTTTCTTTTTTTTAAGGGGCACTTATAAAGTGGCAAGAACAGTTATAATTTATTTATTTTCTGACCCTTAGAAATAAACAGCTATTTTTTTGTGCTCTGCTTTTAAAAATGTACCCTTCGTGTTTGAAATGATCAACAGTGCTTTTGTCTGCTCACAGATGATCAGGGATCTTGTTCAACCACTCATTCCTAATGCTGGGATCCTTCAGTTGATTATGCAGAGTGTTAGCTGCAGCACACAACCAGGAACTGCTAAAGGTTTGATGACCTTTCCTATGCATTTCACTTATATTGTTTAGCTTTTCTGGGGTTTATTAAGAATAATAGTGTCTTTAGTGCAAAATCTTCTCAAGGGATTGTTGTCAAGAGACAATGTAGTCTACAAGATGCGTTATTACAGGCATTCAAAAGTAAGTTTGTCTTTTATGGAATGACAGACTGAATAAAAACCAATATATATAGAGGCTGCAAAATAAATGTTGCCATTTCTGATCTTCCAGTTTAGCTAATTTATTGTGCGATCTAATATTTAATGCAAACTCATCAAAACCACTTTGTTCAAATGCAAAAGAGGCTCAGTGTCTTCTCAGTTCCGCACATTGCATTTGTCTCCTCAGTCTTTAGCAGGCGTTCGATAACATGAGGCTGAAAAAATAAATAAAATAAAGAAATAAACAAATGCAATTACGCTCATAGCCACAACTGTCCAGTGTATCAACAGCACTGTGAAAAAATGAGTCAAAGTATAAAATGGAGAAAATTGCATCTCCATAAATATGCAATAACCTGCATAGCCAAAACATCAAGCATGCTGAAATCAATGGAGGATACATAATTTTGAGAAAATGAGGCATGGGAGTGGACACAAGAAGATGTAAACAGCCTAAAAATATCACAAGCACAATAAATCCAGGTACAGCTTCCTGAAAGACACGTTAAAGAGCTTTCAGCTATTTTATATATATATATATATGTATATGTATACATTAAACAAACTGGGCTTTGTTTTCTGTTATAAAATGTGCTGGAGAAGTTATGATTTTACTGTTGTGCATGCAGCACTGTAAGATTGGATTTGTGCCCGCCAACCTTTAATGTACACAGTGCTAAATGCAGATTGGTCTACAAGCCGCTAACATGAACATTTATTGCTAGGCTGCAGGCTACTCAAAGGTCACTGTTAAGGCAAAATTGAATCAAAAGCTCATTATAAATGATTTTTTTTTTTTGCTTAAGCCCAAGCAAGATAATACTCAGGTGGCTTATGTGTGTTGGTCTCTGCCGATTATTGGAGTGCACTTGTGTCTCTCTCTCTAACTGAAGGTGTGCCATGTGGTCCCATGGCCTGCATGGAACTTAGGATGGTGGATATGCACTCATGTGAAAAAGTTAGGACACTCTATTGAATTCCATGGTTTTCCTGAGTAATCTGGGTAATAGGCAAAAATCTTACTCTTTTGTTCAGTTTGTAATGATAAAAGTAAGACAACTCTCAAATCATTTAGATATTGTTTGGTTACTTAAGCAAGTAATTACATCTTGTTGTTTATATTGGAATCCTGTAAGCAGGCATAAAGCCAGCATTTTACATAAAAAAAAAAAAGTCGTGAAAAATAATATTTTGTATGTAAATGCATGCACCGATGTGCAGAGCAATACATTTTATTTTCACTATGAGCACTAGAAGCACTAGGTCGACTGATTATCGGCACTGATAATAAACTGTGAACTTTAGTTTAATTATAATGTACAATATAATCATTAAGGGTGTAACAATATAGAAAATACATTTTATATTTCAAAATGTTTTTAAAATATACTAATATATAAAAATGATTATGTATAAAACCTTTTTTTTAATTTTTATTTATTATAGTTTTTTTATACCGGTTTCTTCAGTGAATCTGCTGATGTACTACGTGCTGCGTTATCAAGAGAACAGCGGAAGATTTACGAAAAATTACGTCGCTCTCTTTGCCAAGTGCATTCCAAAACATCTAAATAATGACACGCATGTGCTCTGTTCACTCCAAATTCTCCACTAACAAGGGGATAAGGATGGTCATTTTGATTTGGAAAATGCCCATGAATCATTCGATACATGGTCATATTTTATTCATTTACAAAGTATGGTTCAGTGCTGTTAGTAAATAGTAAAGCACTATTTTATTTTTTATTCCGTATCCATTAAAAAAAAAAAAAAGTTGATTAATTGGTATCTGCCAGTGTGATCCAAACTAATTAGCTCGGTTGTTCTGTACTGAATAACCAGTGTCATTATGGGACAACATTATTGTTCCATGAGAGTTAGAATTGGCATCACACAATCATCTTATACCAACACTTCTGTAAAGTGCACAGTAATTACCTTTGATTATCACTTAACACAAAGCAGTAACATTTAAGATAAAGCACTGCATCATCTGGACATCTTGGAGCTTTAATTTAAACAAACACACCAGCTTCACAATCACATTCAAACGCACTGAATGTGTCTATTTGAGTCAACAGATCGATGAGGTAATAGATGACTGTGACCTAAGACGAGGCTCTGCATCCCTTAAAGAGTTCAGCAAAGGCTTTTGTTTATCTTTGTGAATGACATAGACACATGCAGAGTATCAATTCATAACACTTAAGTGTTTGAGGAAACTAGATCTTATCTAGATCCTTATAAATGCTATCAGAACGGCTCACGAGGTGGTCATTTTCTCAGATTGATCTCTGCAAATAGTGGCTGTCATGTCCAATAGCCCAGGTAATCAAATGCACAGAATTGGTCTCATTCTGTGAGAGTCACGTGTTGAGGCGACTCATCCATGTGTGAGGAAAAAGAACTTACTGGCTGCTTAGTTATGCACAGCGTTTTGCATGACAAAATATGCTGGCTTTGATCCGTATGTCTTTTAAAAATAGCATGTAGTTGGCTGTGAGCAAAAAATATTATATTATTATATTATATTTTGCTATGTGGGTTAATTAATGTTTCTCAGCTGGTGTGTGGTGTCCCAAAGATGCTCTCATAGGGTCATAAACAGGCAAAATGCAACCAGTAAAATTCAAATACCCATACAAACAACCACGGTTTCAATACCATAATAAAATGTGCTTATCTTTCATCACATCTTTCAGAAAGGAGGTAAGATTAAGAAATTGTTAATATCAGAGGTTAACCTATCAGACTCTGTCACTTGGTAAAAAATTAGACCGATGCCAATTTAGACAGGTTATCTGACACTCCATAAGCAAAACATAACTCAGATTATGTTAAATACAGATTCATTGGCAATGAGGATAAACACTTGACTATTGGCCAGTTTTACTAAACAGGGCAAATTAGCATGAGAGCGCAATTCCAAAACAGTGCCAATGGGAGGGAACATTTCTGGGGGTCGTTTACTACTGTAACAGTATACAAAAATGAAGATGCAAAATCTGATTTGCATATCAACCAATGCAATATACCAAGTGCAGAGCAAATTAGTGTAGTTGCAAGTAAAGAGTAAGATAAAGAAAACACAGTAGCCACAGTACAGTACTTTGAAAAGAAGTTTGCTAGAAATTTTGATAGACCTGGTATTGCGTGACTCTGAGGGTTCCAAGTCATCTTTTATTAGCTGAAGCAAATTAAAAATGGCATGGCTTGGCAAACGATATCTTTGGATAAAGTGTTCTTCTGGCATTCCAAATAAATTAATGTGTAGAAAAAATTCTCTCTCTTCTACCACACACTCTCTGTTCTCTGCAGAGTCTCTACTAGCAACAATATTTGCTGCCATTTCAAGCACAAAATAGTTGAAAACATGCTTTTTTGGGTGATAAATAGTGGCGCAAATGGCAGTTAATAAAACACTAATTTTACATCTGAAAGAGAAACTCCTAAAAATGCATATTCAATAAGATCAGGCGCAAAAACTGTGTCCACACCTTTTTCAACACTAATTCATCACTGCACATCTTTAGTAAAACCTGACAGTATCATTTTAATGCCAGTAGACTGTTTGCGCAGGTCCAAGCTGTTAGTAAAACTGGCCCTAAATGTGTTTTGTGCTGTGAATCTTTGGCTGCAAGCAGCATGAAACCATCAAAATTCAAGAAACGTTTAGAAACCGAAATTATCAGTTGTCCTGCTCATGCTGTCATTAATAATGTAATGTGTTGTTGGAGCTCTGCAGTACATGATGATAATTTGATTTTGACATTTTTGTTTACTTTGTATGATTAATATCTATAGCATTGTGTTGATGTCCGATAGCATCCTGATGCAAAACTATTTAAAATTCACTAGAAGCTTTTACAGGTACAGGTTAAATTTAACAGAATGTTTCCATTTAGATGTCATGTGTGAACGATGGGACCCGTTGTTGAGATGCCACTGTAAAGTGCTTATTGCGCACAAAACCAGCAACATTTGTAGAATCGAGAAATCAAAGAATCAAAAGATTGGACTTGAGGCTGTCTTGTATTTGCTAATGCATTTCGGTACGTGGGCTTTTATCAGGGCTAAAAGAGTACAAAGGAAAAAGGCTAAATTCATCATCTTGAAGTGAGTTTGTTTTTGTGTGTGTGTGTTTGGTTGCCTAAAATAAGGTCTGTGCTTAACACAGGCTCAATTTATTATGTTTTATTCTAAAACATAAAAGAAACATCAGATATACTTGATTTTTTTTACATTTTTTTATTTTACATGATTTTAAAGTTTTACATATGTTTTTTACTGTACATGTCTTGAAAAATGCAGTAGCTAAATGAGACTACATAGGTTGTTCCCATCATGCAGAATTCATCTACTCAATAGTTTGTTTTATAGCTTTCTCCTTATTGTCATGTGATTAGTAGATAGCAGGGGTGTGGACTCGAGTCACATGACTCGAGACTCGACTCGGACTCGAGTCCCAAATTTGATGACTTGCGAC
>JAUMHE010000046.1:10895963-10945069 GCA_032359235.1 Enteromius mattozi
TTTTTTTTTTTCATTGCATCATATTGGATTGTGTTGAATCGAATTGAAATTGGATCACACTTCATTGTAATATGGGTAAATTGTATCAGTAGCATACTGTATATATCTTTAATGTATTGTACTGTTGGCTATGCATCAAGATGCATATTACTGTAGCATCGGCCTGTGTTATGGAGATGCACATCCTTAGTATACATCTGATTTATTCCAACTTTCTTATTTGCTGGGAGATAAAAGAAACACATTTTCTTTAATTTTATGTTTCTTTGACTTCTCAATTTAAGTGTTTTAAGTGCTTGTTGTTGTTTTTTTCAATAAGTACTTTTGTTTTTTTCTATTTGTAATTCCCCCCAATCACTTGTTATATGAAGTTGCATCAGAATAACTCCACAGTACCAGATGCCGCTGCAGTAATTTGCCAGTTTAAGAGTTTGCCAGAAAAAAAAGGTCTATATAAATGATAAGAGTGAACAAAGCTGTAAGATTAACTGTTGGAGCATATACAAGGCTAGTAAGCTCAGACGTCTGCTGTCAAAGAGTTCTAATCAATCACTTCACAAGTTCTGAAGGAGCTGACACGATTACTCACAGGCTTACGCGCCATTTAATAGTAAGTCTGTGAAGTTGAAAATCATGATTATCTACAGTATGTCGCAGACAGAAATGTCATCAAATTGGACAGATGCTAAAACGAAAGAGCTTCTCTCCAATCGCTAGAATTAGTCGTCAGATTACTGGAAGAGTTATTATATTTCAAGCGCAGTTGTACAAAGATCACTGACATCACTGGGTTTTCCAGAAAGAGAGTCTGAAATCCATCGCATGTGTGATTACAGATGTGGTGAATTTACAATTGTTGGGTTTCATGTGAGAGAAACGGGCTGCTGGTTCATACAAGATGCATGAAGATGGTTCTGTTGCCACCGCTGTCTTGATTTTGATTGGCTGGACTTTGTGATCAGCTGCATGTTAACCATGAGGGTTATACTGTGACGGGGAGGCCGAATGCCCCCCCTTCCACCCTTCCAAAGGCTCATTTCCATGAAGATTCATAAAAGCATGTTTCTCCTTTGCTTGTCTTTCCTTTCCTCGTGTTGTTCAGCCAGCCCTGGCCTTGTCACCGGGCTCTGACAGGCAGGCAAACTGATGGACGCCCACGCGCTCTCTGCAATCTAACTTAGCCCGCAGAACGAATCAGCCACATTGAAGTCACAGTACAAGGGTCTCTCCTCGCTCTCGATTGCCTCACTAGCTCTTTCTCATTATGTTTTCCTATTTATCTCTTTCCCTTAAAGGAATAGTTTGCCAAAAATTTAAATGACACTTTTTTCCGTCATTTTGGAGCTTGACAGCCTCAGTCCTTATTCATAAATGGTAAATATTGCCAACATATTATCCCAAATTTGTCTTGTTTTCAAGTAAGAAAGAACATCATTTAAATTTGAAATGACAACAAGGTGAGTAAATGATGACAGAGGCAAATTATTTCTTTAAAATGCAGATTCTTCCATTCCGCTGTCTTATGTCTCTCTCTGTCTCTCTCTCTCTGTCTCTCTCTGTCTCTGTCTCTCTCTGTCTCTCTCTGTCTCTCTCTCTCTCTCTCTCTCTCTCTCTCTCTCTCTCTCTCTCTCTCTCTCTCTCTCTCTCTCTCTCTCTCTCTCTCACCCATTCAGTGGCAAAGATGACAGGGTAGCGGCTGGGTGTCACGCTATCCATCAGGCACTGACAGGCGTGTGACCAAGCCTCTGGTGAGGAACGCCAGTGATCTGTTAACCGGCGAATGAGAGATGCATGTGGGCCCCAGGGGCGAGGAGGGGCCTCCCCGCATGACTCACTCTTATGCAGACAGGGAGAAGCGTATCATTACATTCTCGGTGGCGAATGACTGATTTGACACATTACGGAGGTGTTAGCCTGGTTATAGGAATGAACTTAAAGTCTCGCCTTGTGGAATTACTTGCATAAAACTTTCTAGAATCCTAGAAGTTATTTTGACAGTTAGTTTGTCTGTGTTGGAGATGTGTGCTTTTATCTTTATTAGATCCTGTTTCTTCTCACTGGATTTCATTCACTAACCGCGAGTGTAGATTTTTATGTGTAACCTGTGCCCAAACTTTACTCAAACCATAAATACACATGCCGTTGAGGAGTTGGATAAAATAATGCGATCACCTATTTTTATAGGGGTTGATATAAATTATGACTCTGTACACAAAGCATGGCAAGACTTCAGTGAAGAAGGATAGTGGGTGAAAGAGCTGCAAATGTTAAAATTTTAATCAGTGGCGCCAAGATGAACTTCAACCTCTGCCCTGGCCAGACAAGTCACCTGAGCATTATCAAACCACTGTGAGCAGTTTTGAAGAGATAAGTGAGTAGCAGATTCCCTTCTTCAACATCTCTATAATGACTGCCAGATAGACAACATTCAGCTGGAGACTGCTCAAAGGTTTTATGAGTCTATTACATATGTATATGCAGATTTCATTAGTGTTTACAGCTGAAGCGTTCAGAGACCTCAGATGTTGGAAAACTGATTGGCTACTAATGGCTACATGGAAAAACAGTCCTCTTCTCTTTTAATTCCCTAGCAGGCTGAGGCACAATCTAGCATCTAGATGGTCAAAGTCTCTCCGTTAATCTTTTATTGGTATGCAATTATTTTTTGCCACTGCATAATTAATAACGTCACTTTGATTTCTATAGTCACGGTGTAGGATTACAGAGAGCACATGAATATGACATTTTTCATGGTGATGTCAGTGAATTGTTGTATGACAGCCATCCGTGTCATTGAGACTGACATTTGACCAATGTTGGGCCAGCGATTGATGGGAATTCTGGGGACGAGGCCAGGCTAATGAAGCCAGCAAGGGGTCATCGCTTGATACAAATCTTCTAAGTCCACAGGGAGAACGCCCAGGTCTTGGTACTGCTAACACTAGGCCAACATTAGGCCTTGGTTTGCTGGGAAGGCTGGGTAGAGGCCAAGCTTCTGCTGGGTGAGGGCTATTTCTGAAGGACACTGGGGAGGGTACAGCTGGTGTCCCTGCTGTTCGAAGTGTAAAGCAGCCAGCCTGCTGAAACAAAGCCAATCGGCTGCTGCTGAGAAACCGTCTGTCCTCAATGGAATCAAAGCCATCTCTTGTTCTTCTTTTTTAACCTCTGTTATGTGCACTCATCTGCAGTTACTGTCTATACACCTTACAGTACAACTTAGAATATGGAAAAGTTCATGATTTCTTGGTCTTGAAACAACATTCTTAGTAGCTAGTCAGATTTGAGGGTTAGATTTTGTGAAATTCTCCTTGATCAGCATGTTTTTACTAGAGCAACATAACTAAATGTAACCCTAAGCATTAAACAGTTTAAGTAAATAATATAGTTTGATTGTAATGCTATTATAGCCCTAACTATAAATTCTGATTGGTTGTTTAGCATGTTGTTCTAGCTCCAGCAGGAATCCAGGAACATATTTTACTTCACGGTCAATCTGGTGCATGATTGATGAATGTTGTCCTTTTGTTTTGTCATACTTGGCTAAAGTAGGCATCAGGATTCCAAGACAATTAGGAAAAAATATGAATTCTGAGTAAAAATATTGATTGTCCAATCTTAAGATTGATGTTATACTCTGTGAATGTGAGAATGTGAAATTCCTGTTTGGGTCACAGACTGCAAGCAAAGGCAAACCGACAGTACAGCATGACCAGTTCAGTCTGATCCATGAACAGATTACTCTTATGTTCCAGATATCTTTAGTAATTCAGAAACATGAGATGACCCTTTGAAATATTATATATTTTATGTAAGTCATGAAATTGTTATAATTAAAATGTACCCAAAGTAATCTGAATTGAATCCAATAATTGAAGTCAAATTGGGAGCTTGCGAATCATAATTGGATTTAATTGGGAAATCTGCATAGATTCCTAGCCCTAGATGGTATAAATAAAAGGATTAAATTACTTTATCACTAGCTGCATTTCCACCACCCTTCAAATTGCGCAAATTGCAATTGGGATTTAAAAAATACGCTTAATGGAAATGCCTCAATTTCAAACATAAATCGTGAAAAAATTCTTACGCTCACATTAGGTGGTTTTTCGAAATTCGAAAAAGGAGTATTTTGCTTATGTTGGTTAATGAAAAGTCCGTCATTTCACAATACATTTTTATCAACATTTAGCAATTACCGTCAAAGTTTTGCGCAAATCTGTAATGGAAACACGGCTACTGACATCCTGTCGGTTACTCGCTGCACCAAATCCTGTTCACTTCCAATGAAAAGGTGTGCACATGTCCTCTAATTTGCTGAAATGCATCTTAAGAGATCAGAACCTAAAAGTTATTGCTTACATTATTGCAGTGTGTACAAGCGCAGTCACAGCCACCTGCACCACACTGCATACCAATTCAAAATAAACCATGATGACTATAATTAATATTCCAGTCAGCTTAAGTGCACATTAAATTACCTACGAACTGCATCAATAATGCATGATCTTCCATTTCTGTTGCTCCAAAGAAGCATAGTGTTTGGGTATGAAATGCACATGTTTTTTGTTTTTTTTATTATTATTAGGAAAAAAAAAAGAGATGCAATTAGTGTTTGTTTTGCAGGTCTAGAGGTGTGTGTGAGTCAGGTTATCTCAAGGTAAGAGTCAGTATGCAGACACAAGCAATGACTTTGTACTTTGCTGATCACTCTTAGATGAGGCCATTTGCAGAACAGCAAACACAGAGGCATCTCTCAAGAGACTGCGGCAGGTGCAGTCACAGCAAAGTGCAGACAAAGAAAAACATTCATCATTCAGTTATTCATATGGGGTTACAAGGTTACCATTAAGTCTCTAAAGAGCTTATGCAATTAACACTCTCCCATCCTGACCACTCTCTGTCATTGAAATAGGGTTAAATTCAGGAGGGTTTCCATGGTGATTCACCAGGACACATAAAAGATCAACATGTGTCATGTCACTTTACAGCCATTCATTTCTAGTTTCAATTTGTAGAAGGAAAAAAACGAAGCAGGGAATTGCATTGGTGTGAAATGGCAGATAAAAATCAAGAATTGGTGCCGTTTTTTGTTTCATAGATGTAAGAGTTGGACAGTGTCACTTTGGACATCATGTAAAGAGAATGATCATTAGGAAAAGACATCATGGCAATGGTGAATGTCAGCATTGAGTTAGACTGATCTGGGAATGGCATTATTCATGACCAGTTGTTTGACTGAAGACTGAACGTTGTTTAGAAAAGCTGTCCATCAGGCCGTTATGAGCCGACATCGAATCAGTGGCACTTAACAACAATAACAACAGATTTTTGCACATTAATGGATGCAGTGCAAATATCAAATACACCTCTAAATCAATGCAATAATTACATTTTTATTTAAGTAGTTAAGTCTTTATTTTTTTCTTCTTAGTGTCTACGAAGATGCAATGTCATGCTCTGTTTACCTTTTTTATCATTCAAATACAATTAACTAATTACTACATTAAACACCTCATCAAATGAAACAGTAATTTAATTTTCAAACACGGCAACCATACTTCTCTTTCTTTCTTTCTAAAACTTCTTTAATAATTTGTAAGTCTTTATTACAGTTTTATTTTAATTGCAGCATTTTAAGATTTTGCATTTCACAACCACCACTTGCAAGCACAAACAGTCTGACATTTAATTTTCAACAAAAGAGATGAGTCATTTACCCTTCTTACTTTTTATATCTTTGTTCTTATGCAACAAGCTGGCCTTTTGAAGTGGAGGCATTTCACTGTGAAATTATCGAGCTTTGAGGACAGCAACAGTGTGGTCCACATAAGAGACATCAGGCGACCCGTGGGGAACCATTATTAGCTATATCCGTGGTCCAGATCCAGGCCATTTCGAAATTAATGAACATCGGACCGAATAATAGCCACTCTACAAGCATCCTCTTTCTAGATGGGAGGTCACGTTGCCCAGAATTTATCCCAGTAATTAGCACCTGCCCTTCCCTGACCGAGAGCCACCCTTGCTATTGATGGAGCTCTCTCTGGGGAAATCACAACCTCTACACCTAGACGTTCTTCTGAGATTTCATGTGTTCACAAAAGTCTACAAGGCGCCATGCCGTGACTTGCCACGTACACCATCCAGCTTCCAACCTCCTGAAGTGCATGAACACGCTCCCAGGAGGGTTTCGTAAATGTCCTTGCTCGTCCTTGCCCTGCCTCCACCCTTTGCTTAGGATGTGTGAGGATGCTAATACTAGCTGAGAGGGTCATCTTAGTTGACTGCTGCCAGAACCATCGCCTGCTGACTGCATCATCGTCCACGGTAACCAATCGCAGCCAAGGACTTAGTAATGCTGTGCCACTCTCACTGGAGGGATTCCGAAGGAAGTGCCTCGTGACGGCGCATGGTTAAACAGCCAAGAGTCCCTTTCTCTCTCTCTCTCCCTCCCTCTCTCTAATTCAGGACTGGATGCATGCACGATCTGGGTTTTAACAGGGATAGCACATTACCATGCACACTACTCCCTGCAGGCTCAGCAAAGAATAGCGACAACAGCAGCTCTCTCACTCTCTCTCTCCCTGCTCTCTCCACCTCTACCAGACAAGACTCCTCCTCTCCATCTCTCTGTGACTCTCTCTCTCTCTTGCATATGATCTGTACTTCACTTCCTCCCAGCTGAAGCAGGAGATAACAGCACGCTATACACAGGTAGGCACTTGTATTTCTCTCTCTGAAGTTGCAGGTGTTCAGCTGCTGCTGGTTTGTTTCGTATTGCATGCAATTCTAAAAGAGACCTATACTGGGTCAGAGTACAGCGTGCCATCATAAATGCCCGCCCCTACAGCGTGGCGTTTGTTTTCACGCCAACGCTGCTTTTGGCACCGTTTCCTTCCTCTTTCTGGCCAGCCGGGGAAGGTGGTAGTTTACTGGTTGGATGGTTCCTGTGAGAAACCCATCATCTACTGCCATGCTTAGCTGAGATGTGCTTATCCAAGTAGGGGGAAATGATTCACACGTTTGTAGCTGGAGATTGGAGATGTGTTTTCTTACGTGTAGGTTTGTGTGTGGGAGTGTGTGTGCGCGGGTGGACGGGAGGAGAGATGGGGAAACTAATCCCACTACAGTTCTCCGTATCTGATAAACACTCTCTTCGCCTTTTCTCCCTGTACCTTTCATGTGTGATGGGTTTATCTGTGACGGTGGATAGTAGAGAATTATTCCAGTAGAAGAAATTATTTCAGAATGGCAGATAATTCCCACAGTAAAGAGCTTCTTTCTTCCCTAGAAACCATTATTTGTCCTGCTCTGGGAATCACGACCGCCAGTGTATATTTGGAGACAGATGCTGTCTCTTTCATTCTAGAGTGGCAGCCAAAGAGAAAGTAGGTTTGCCTTGCGTCGTCCCTCAAGATTGTTATCAAACTGCACTTCACTTTTCTTCTCAACTCAATCTCTACTTATGTTTGCAATTGTTGGATTGAGGATAGATTGCATAAGAAGCTGAAATCTCTTATAGACATTATTTGATGAAGGACTTGATCCATTATGGCTAGCTCCTGCCCGCATCAACAAATGTGCCTGTTATTACCTCATATCTCTGTTGGGCAGATCAGCCGTTGCTATGCATGCCTAGTGAGAGCGAGGAGCAGGGATTGCTCGACTATAGCCCCGGGCTTATCCAATTCAGTTGTGCAGATCCTCCTCTGGAATACATTAGTGCTTGAGGAGCTGCGGTAAAACAGTTGCTAAGTGATACCGGAGAAATAGCTTCGAAACCTCCTCAAAATAGTCAGTCACTTTAGGTGCAGGTAGTGCACATGTGTAAGCTGTGGATCTTATAAACTTACCAACACTGCTTTATTTACATTTTATTATCAACATGTTCTGTACTAGAATTATTCAGGTTTCACTGTTGCATTGATTCAAAACAATTAAGTCATTGACGAGTCTGCACACAAAATCTGAAAACACTTTACACTTGTTGCTTTTGTCACTAGTTTATGTATTTATTTTATACTGTGGACAATTTATTTTTTAAAAAATTTTTTTTACGACAATGATTTTAATTATACTAGCATTTATTATATTTATGTTTTATTATAATAACATATTCTTATTGGTAACACTTTAGTATAGGGACCAGTTCTCACTATCAAGTTTGTTATTAGCATGTTCTTTATTAAAATGTTGGCTGTTTATTATAAAGTTCATATTCTGCATGATCACATACATCCCTAATCCTGCAAAATACATAAACTTAACAACTACCTCCCTAACTTTTAATGAGCAGCAAATTAAGAGTTTAAGTAATTTAATTTTTACTTTAAGTCTCGTCACATTGATAATATTCTTTACCTGAGGGAAACTGTTAGTTTGAAGTTCTATTTTGCAGAGGGTCTTATATGTAATATCGCCCCACCAGAGGTTTCCTAAAAATCACAGCATTTTTTTACTTTTCAGGGCAATATGGGATGGCAGATGTTGGCCCAAATATGTCACACCCCCTGCAGTTGCCAAGGGCAACGTCGTGCATTATCAGCCTTGTTAAATATCCATTAATGAGGTGAGATACAAGCCTGGTACTGCCGAAAGGTGGAGTTAACCATCCCTTCTACTGTCGCTTACACTCAGCAGGCTATCTCTGGAAGTCTTTAATGTCAGCCTGTGAGATTAGGATCAGTCACCTGGATGATTTTTTTTTGTCATTCGCCTACACAGTTCCCTTGTGTGTTGAGATTGAAGGTGGAGAAATAAATGTGAGCGTGTGTGTACATATATGTGCGCATCCGCAGAGGCCAACACGCTGTTGTTAGGAGTAATAGCAGACAGAAGATAAAAATAGCGGCTCTATTATGATTTGACCTTGGACAGCTGGCTGGCTGGCTGCAGATACCTGGGCGAGGGAAGTGTACGGATCACTGACGTGCTCCGTGAAGAGTCTGGGGCAGCCATGATAAATGTGTGCAATAACGGAGCGCTATGTTTTCGTCGTGTTACACAACCAGCAGGCACAGGCACCATCTAAATGACGCTCACTGTGGGTTGAGTAAATGGGACAGATTCAAAACCTGTAATATATTACAAACATGGAAAATTGATGATTTCATCTTTTTGTATGCAATCGAACTTCCAGTGACAAGATTAAACAGTCCAAGTCATAAGGAGATGTTATAATTTATATCCATTAGATGGTATCCATTTATATCCATTGGACTGAGTATTAAAACCTAGCAGTCTTTTTGGGACCCACACCAATAGTAAGGAAGTAATTCTTCACCCAGTGACTGAGATGGATAACAGAATAACAAGCCTGTGTTTGTACAGGCAAGCAGCAGGGGTCACACATATCACAAGGAGCAAGGACTTGTGGGAAATGCGGGTGAATAAATATTGTTTGATGTATCAGAGAACAGGAGCACTCTCAAGGTCAGCAGGAGAGCCATGAAACATTATGTTTGACAAAGTGCTTTTACCTAATATAATATATAATATCTATCTGTCTATTTATGTCTGTTAATAGTATGCCAAGTGCCATAAATAAATTATTGCAAATGAATATGCAGTGTTTATTCGTGAATGTTATATGCCTTGTCCACCACTAATGTAAATTAACTTGTATATTCCTAAAATTAGCCTAAAAACAGATTTTTAGATTGCAAAATATAGAAAACATATCATTCATATATATATTCATCTTGTGAATGCTAAGTTGCTAAATTCTGTTTTATCTCTCCACATTAATGTTAGGGAAATACAGTAGAAGCAGTTGCCTTATTGGGGCTGCTCACTGTTCCACATATTGCTAAGCAACGGAGGAGAGGTCCTTAGAGAATGTAGCCAGCCTTCTGACTCCATAACACAGCCTTGGCACATGCACACATACACACACAGATGGTGGTGAGCAGATCTCGTTCCATAGCGTTTGCTACGCCTGTGTTACCATGGAGGATACATATGCACGTAGTTAGCGGAAGTGATGTAATGCTCTTCTTTTTAATCAGTGCACAAGGGGGCAATCAAGTGGTGATGCCTCACCTTGAGCCCTGAGTGACTACAATGCACAGACAGTTATTGGAATTAACCATGGCACCTTTCCCAGTCTGCATAGCCATTTAATGCACACATTAATTTAAAATGAACATTTTTATCAGGCTCCTGTGTTTAGGTTCATTAATTATAAAATTTATAAGCTTTTTTCTATGCACTTAAAGTGAAATAACTGAACATAAATATACTGTAAGAGCCTGATAAAAATGTTTATTTTAGAAGAACATTTCAGATGGCAATTAGAGGCTTTTGCATCTGAACTCTTCATATATTTTAAGAGGGCTGTCAACTGATTAAAAAGTGTCATCAAATTAATTACATTGTATGCTTATTATTTAAGTGACATAATCACATAGAGAAAAGCCCCAAATGAAAATAACTCACAGACATTAGATTGTGTCTTTTGAACACATCCTTTGAGAACAACTCTATGCTTGTTCTGTGCTGCCTAATGTCAAAAATTAATTCTGCAGATATTTGTTAATATATTTAGTCTGTACTTTTTTCTAAAATGATATTGAATTGACATAATATTGAAATAATTTCTCTAAACTAGCACATAAAATCTACAGTCCAATTTTGTTTACTTATTTGTTCTTGGTCAAGCAACAAAGACCTTCTTGATCGCTGTGGACCTACACTGATAATACTAGGATTACATGATCAATACTGACTTGATCAAAACAGAGAGGTAAAGCATTTTGGCTTTACAAAAATCCTCCTCAAGGCATTGCCTGTAGCTTGGCCACAAACATAAGATGGAAGTAATCCCAGATGCTTATTGAATTGATTTATTTTTATTTATTTTTTTATGAACATGCATTGTTTTGAGCTGGACATAATAGTCATCAGACAAAAATAAATAAGTAAACATCAATGAATGAATGATAAATTAATGGTATTGGAATACTACCATTCTATTTAATTATTATACTAAGTAACAGTTATAAATAATATTGCTCCTACAACACTAAGCTTGGTTTACTCAAATTTTGACACCACCAAAAAGCAGAGCAGCCACACTGTAGGCTTGCCGCGATAGACGGTGTTGGCGGTGAAAGCAAGGTTTCTCGGTTTTTGCTGGTTTTTGTTTTATTTAAACAATTTAAATTTTTTGTTTGTTTTTTGTTTTTTTTACATCAAGGTGTATGCCGTCCATGCCTCCTTATCTTTTTACTCGTTTTGCTAATAAATGTTATACGTTTCACAATTATTTGTTCCTAAACCGAAGGAAAGGAGGAAAAGACGGAAAACTCAAACGACGCCTCCATCACGGTAATACCGGTAACTACCAGTGTTGTTACATGGCGATTAACCGGTGGGGAAATTTCCTCACCGCGGCAACCCTACCACACTGTATGTAAAATTAGGTCACTTCCATTAGCAAAATCTAACTAGATGAATTCGTGAGGAATGTTATTGAAGAATGTTAAACCCAATGACAGGCAGCAATTTAAGAAGGGCTTAATAAATTCTCTTTCTGCATGGCTTGTCTCACTTCAATTTTAGCCACAACAGTTCAGCATGAATACGCTCTAGTGACAATTAAGAATAATTGAATGCTTTCACAGAAGTCACAGCTAATAAGCATCAGCATTTCATTTGGGTGAAAACAAGGCTATGAGTCATCAGTTTGTCTTTCAGGTGTCACCACCCAGAAATGGAGGGAAAATCCACAAATCACCATGCAGAATTTCCCTTTAATGTCACGTGTCACCACACCTTCATTTATTAAATGTACAAATATTGCTCACAATCTGCTTTCTCGTCTCAAGATCTCAGAAGTGCTTAGGCAAATTGGGGGGGTGTGATTGTTGAAAGGAGAATTGTTTTCTTTTTCCTTGTGAGAAGGTTACGAGGGAAATTGCCTCCAATGTTTTCAGATCCTGGTATTCCTGCTAAAAGATGACATCCTTCACAGAGTAACTGACTTAAGCACTCTACATGTCGCATGTCAAACATTACTACAGATAAACCAATGCCCATATAGACGCCCTAGCTGTGTGCTCTAGCCCCCCGCTGATGCCCCCTACTCCCACATCACTGCTTGAAGGTGAGTGTGTCGGAGTCAGGGGGGATTAATTATTACTAAAGGGCAGACTCTGCCACAAAGGTGGACTGGAGGACATTTTGAATGTTTTATGAATCTAATAAGGGAGGAAAGAAGAGAGCAAGAAAAATTTCTGCTGTGCTACAGTTTACTCGCCGCTCATGTGCCATTACGGGAGAATTACAGTATCACAGGATGCATCAATGCATGTTACGGCAGGCATGTTACAGCAGCTAAGGGTCTTAAAGCACTGTTTAATTTAATGATCTTTATAGAACGGTAATTACATTTTATGGGTACTTTTTTCAAGTGTCACAATCCCTGACCTCAACTGAGAAGCAGAAATACAGATGTAAATATGAGGGGTATCTTAGTCAAGATTGAGCGTAAATAAATGCATTTTTAAAAATGTTGAAATAAAAACTCAATACACTGGGGAAAAAAAATGTGACTGTTTTGACTGAATTATTAAAAGAAGTGGCTCATTTGTTTGTGAAATGGACTGTACTGGTAGCACGGCATGATAGTTTTTAAACTCAGCCAGTGAAGACAATGCAATAGAAAGACGTGTTGTCTTGACATTATTTCACAGTATGCAGTCTTTTTTATCTCATCACATTCGATTCAGAAGAGCACAACTCTGGTAAAATATCATTTATTTTGCTGTGGCACTGGAGATTTAGCAAAGTAGTGCAGGAAACACAATGTGCAAACTCTCTTTAACTGTAATCAGAAACATGAGTCAGACAAAAACGTGTGTGTGGGTGCATGTGATTGAAGGAGCCGTAGTTTCCCTCTAGTGTGAACTAGTTATTGCTTTTGCCCTTATATTGAACAGATCCCACTGTCTTTTATTACAGCGGTGGATCCCCCCTCACTAGGCTCCACTGAGTCCACATGGGCACTCAGATTGAGTTTGAACACCTTGTGATGGGGAGAGTGAAATATATCTCTATTTTTAATCTTCAGTCTTGAAGGATTTTTTTTTATGCAGTTCAGTTTTGCACATAAATATTGTAATATCAGTGTATCTGTCCATCTGTCTGTCTGACATTGTCTGTCGATGACCGTAATCCGTATGAGTTTTTTCTTGGTATTTTTTGACAATTGCTTTGTTTTTTTGTGACATTGATATCGATTCTCAAAAATTCTGCTTCATCCATTGAAAGTATGACAGTATTGTCATATTTTTATTAAAGGAGACCTATCATGCCCCTTTTTACAATATGTAAGATAAGTTTCAGGTGTCCCCAGAACGTATCTGTGAAGTTTCCACTCAAAATACCCTACAGAAAATCTATTATATCATTTTAAAATTGTCTATTTTGAGTGGAAGCAGAAGTTTTTGTGTATGTCTCTCTGTAAATGAGCTGTATTTCCCTGTCACCTTTTCCAGAATAGGGCTGTGCCTTTACAGCTCATACATCAAAAACTCTGCTAAAAGCATGGTTTTGATTATCAAGTCTATTGTGAAATCATGCATTTTAACTCATATTCTATGGTTTTCTAAGCACGCACATCTGAAGCACATGCACAGAAAACGTCTGTCACATTTCTTTTTTTTTTTTTTTTTAAACAAACCCCATTCTCTTTTGTGTCTTATTACGCTTAAAATGTTTAATACACACAAGTTTAAAACAAGTTTAAAAACATGTTACATTAAAAGTTGGTTATCTATGCAGGTAAACGACTGGGAAAGAGTGTGGCAGCACTGCTCTCTTTTCTCCTCTGAGGCTGGGACTCTAACCAGTGTTCTGTGCTCATCAGCGCAGAACATTTAGCAGGCTTTGCTCAAACTTTCACCAAGGCGTTAGAACTGGTACACAGTTGTCGCTTGCGAAAACACAATGGTGGAAACTTGCAGATTAGAGCTCATTTTTTCACCAGCTTGCAGAGAAAGGCTTACCAAACATTTACTGGCTTGTTCTTGCTTAAGTTTTCTGGGTTGGTAGATGCCCCAGGGACCTGATTATATCACTAAGACAGAAAAAGTCAGATTTTCATGATATGTCACCTTTAATAGTATTAGTATTTTATTAATGTTCTAAAGTCTCGTATCATAACAGGAGCAAGGTGTACACACTGGCCGCTTCTTTCTAAATGCCTGCCATGATCTTCCTCTCATGCAAACAGACTTGCTGTCGCTATGGCGACCAAGTCTCCTGCCCGCCGTTGCTCGTCTCCATGAAGATTTACCATGCTCATTCCCTCTGTGTGCTGTCGGGCTTCTAGTGTAAAATACTGCAAATGACTGTCCACATTTAACTCACGCGAACACTAAAAAGGGTTTGTATTCTACATCCCTTGCCGTGCTGCATGTCGCAGTCTCCTTTTTAATCTTCCATCTGGTTTTGCTTCCTGTGGTCAGTTGTGAAGTCAAGTCAGTGTTTTTTTTGTCAGAAAACTAAATTGTTTGCGAGCTCAACGCAACCCAATTGCTGAAATAATAATACAGTATAATAGACCCACGGCACAACTCTCACTGTGAAAAAGTCACATCAACCGGCCTCATGCTCTGCTTCTCTCGGTTTCGTCTCCCCTTTGTTTGTTTCCTGCTCGTTTAAGCGCCTGACAAATTTGGAGCTCCCTTGAAAGACGTACCGTTAGAAGCACTCGCGGTACTGTCTGCACACGCTGTGTCGCGCCGAGACTAAAACGAGGCTTCCCCTAAAACATGTCCACCCAGCCCCATGTAAAAACACTCATTATCCACTCGCCTAACGGGCTGCGCTCTCCAGCGGGGAGCCAGGCCAGTCCTATTATTGGCTAATGTAATGATTTATAAAAGAGAGGCAGGCACAAAGATTATCTAATGAAGAAAATACAAGACTGCGAGAGATTAATTCCATGCTGAACTCCACGCTACCCTTCCATGATTGAATCACACTCGACAATCTAAGATGAGTCTTCTCTATTTTCTGTATTACATTGACAATTTTGTAAATTAACTGTCATGATGGAGAGAGCTAAGATTGTTTTGGGTCTGTTAAACAAGGTTTTTGTGTTGTTTATGTCTTGTTTTCTTGCATCTTGAGGGCCTTAGGGAGTATTGTTTTTGGTTAAATGCAACCTCAGATCTATCGATGGCATCTTTGTCGTGCTAGTGATTGCATTAAAAGTATTTTGATTTGTCCCTCTGTTTGTGTAAATGAAGGGGAAAAAATTTTACCAGCACTTACAATGACAGTTTATCAGGCCTTGTACCTTTCAAACCTAAAAGTTTTAAATTAAGAAATGCTTCAGTAAGAAATGCTTGCAGCTTTTTCCTGAAAAGTAGTCTTTTATAGACTTTTAATTAGACTTTTCTAGGTGGAAGTGCTGTATATTACTGTCGAAATTCTGGTGAAGTTTATCCCTAGGTGCTTTACTTCTGTGTCCCTTCCATGTCTCTTTCTAGAATCCCAAGCTAAAGCATCTAGGTTTACATTTTTACATGGTCATGATTTGAGTTGAAAGATTGTGTTGATGCAATCTCTCAAAACGCTCTCTTTTCAAAAGTTTTATGGTTGAACAGTTGAAAACAGGGTTATAGCTGCCTTTTTTAAATGTTTATTTGTGGGTGCACATTTGCCTGCTGGGATTTCATTTGTAAGTACATTACTGTGAAGCATTTTCATTTTTATAACCCAAGGAATGGTTCAAAATCATTCTGTTGTTCTTCAAAGCATACTGCATGTCGATAGAGCTTAACTTTTATTTAACCGAGGTCTATTTTGTAAAGCTGATGTTAAAGTCAGCATGAAATGTAAATTCAATTTAGTATATTTTTCTAAAATCTTACTGATCTCATTGCAAACAGTTCATCCATTTTACCTCATTAATTTATAATTTAACTAATCTTTTGTTACGATGAGAATTGAAATATGATATTTGTCACAGAAAAGTCAGTGAAAGTTGTAGGTCGTCAGACATTCTTTAGAACACAAAATAAAACACTCTGAGACCTGTCAGCCAATCCTTTTTGGAGACGTGTGAATCCTCTTTGAAGTTTCTGTATCAGTGAGTAAATCACTTCTGTGTTGACGAGGCAAAAAAATCAGCGGAAGTCATAGTAGACGTGCCAGATAGATATGGGTTTGTTCCAAATAGTTTGTTGTGTGTTTGTTGGATGGATGCATCATGAGATGCCAAAATGAGAGTAGATGGTCCTGCAATTTTTCTCCCTTTACTCGAGTTTACTGAGGCATATGGCAAGAAAATTGAGAGTGGAAGAGAAAGGTTGATGGAGACAGCGAGAATGAGAGGTCAGGTTGTGATCTCAGCAGGACCGACTGCTTTCTGTTCCTTGCTCTCTTGTGTCCCAGCATGGGGTACATAGTCACACATACACACACAATCACGCACTGTGTCTTGCTTCTCAGCAAATTGAGCACAACAGTCCCTCGTACACTTTGCTTTAATAGCGTCCACACGATAAAGACAATCACTTTTGGTAACCTTACGCAGATTAGATCGTGATATACTTGCCAACTGAGCTACTGTTGCGCTGAACTTAATGAAAAAACATGTTAATTACAAATGCATGAATCCTAAACCTGAGATCATTAATGACAATTATCCTTATCATAAATTCAAATGAATACAAGCCTTGCAGCTAGAGATGATGAACATGGATCTAACAGATGTTTCATGTAATCCACGTGAGGGGTGATAAATAGCATGATGGATTTGCTTTTGTCTGTAATGAAGGAACTCTCATACGAGACGTCATGATGTGAAGATAAATTGGGGGGATGCTGGGAGATTTGTCATGAAGAATGGGGTAAGTGGTTGCTTATTTAGCCTTAGTGTTGTAAATGATGGGATCCCATGAACAAAATACTTTTGAACTTTCTTGAAGAACATCATTAGCACAAGTCGCGCATTCATCAGGACAATCACTAAACTGATGCTCATGGGAAATACCATCTGTCATTGCAGTGCTTGTTCATTTAATTTCGTATTCTGGAGGTTTCATTCGCGGCAGTACTTGCCCAATTCTTATCTACCTGCCATCAACCTCTGAGAACATAAGAGACCATGATCGATCTTCTGCAGCATAAAGGATGAAGGATAGACAATCCAACGGATATGATTATACTATATCAGTTCTATTTGCCAAAACTACATCAATAACTCCAACTCGCTCCAACCTAAGAACAGGTAATCGGCAGAAGGAGGAGTAATAGACATGTGAACATGAGGAGAGGTAGGGGGAGAGAGACTGCATTTGTGATAAATGTAGGGTGAGACGTAAACGTCAGGACACGGTGTCCCTTGGTCTCTGGCGATAAGCGCCGTGTTAAAGGGCCCACTCGTGTGCGGAGCAGGAATTTCAATCTGTTTCCATTTAGTGGACTTGTCAAGGACAGCTTCAATGTCATGAGAAACCCACCACATTGAGTCCCACTCACAGATTACCAGGCTCTTCAATCAATAACCTTGCATCCCCTGTTTGCCGCTGTACACACAAGCCCCACATGTATTTAGTTTGAAGCTTTCAAAGTACAGCTGATCTCAGTTTGATAAACAACAGGACATTGTTCACATGCACAGTGTAATTTACAGAGGCAGGACCTGTTCCTATTATCAAAGAAATATGTAAGACTAAACATTTAGATTCATTAAAATGAGTCACCTTGAGCTGCCTATGCTGAGGTTATTATCTTCACCGTCAGAAAATATATGCAAAAATAATATCTTTAAGGGTGCTTGTCACTTGGACAGTACCCACTAATGGGACAACTTTGTGGCTCATCTCGTACCTGAGAGTAGTTATATGTACTCTTAAGATACTACTAGTGTAAATAACCATTTTTCTACTTTTGTTTAGGATATGGAATGCTCCTCCTTTAGTTAATCAATTACTAGAAAGACTCAGTGTAGGCAGGATGCTGCAGTGAAGGACTACTGCCACTAGATACTGCTCCTACCTGACAACTGAAACTCTCCTCTCTCATGACACACAGGTTGGCACCCAACAGTCAGGCGACTCGGCACACGTGTGCTGTGTTCTGAGGGGCTGAGGGAAATCTATGTTAAGTAGATGGCAGTTAAAAGCTGAGATGCAGAGGAAATATGTCTTATACAGATAACTGATGGTTAAAAAAAAAAAAAAAAGCTATAACCTTTGTTAATTCAGAGATAGAGTCTTGATGATATATTTGTTTGGTGGGGCTGCTGTGATCAATATTTTACCATTTCCATCTCTAAATCAAGATCTTTCTGAGTCCAGCCCATTCTCTGTCTCTCTCTCTGATCCAGTGGATTTCAACTTTGCCCACTGACTCCAAATTGCCTCAGGTTGGGCAGCTGCTCCGATGTGTTTTTTTTTTTTCTTTGGTGATATCAAAGGTTTTCTAAAGTTTGGTGGTGTAACATAAGGTGCTGTACAACCTTCTCCATGTCAAACATGGACGCTTGCAGCATTATTGACAAAAAATCCCCCAATGGTGTCAGTATGTCTTCAAATAGTATTATGTAGCCACATTTTTGACTGTAGCATAAAGTCTAGTCCATATTGGAGCTTATTCAGAGGAAGTACTTTCAGATTTACGATTAATATGCATCGTGCGGACTGTGAGCAGCAGTACTCACAGCAAGAGCTCCGAATATGAGCAGTCTCTCTTCAGTCCATGCTTCATCTCCTCCTCTCTTCCTCAGTATGACAGTAGGGCTCAGGTTTGACCTCACTCTCACAGTTGTCTCTCTATTGCATCTGTCTCGCTCTCCTTCCTGTCTCCATTTCTCTGTATCCCACTGTCTTTAGTGGTCGTTTAATCAGTTTTACTTCAAAATGCCGCGTTCTGAACCTTATGTAGGCCCTGCTTGCACATAGCCATCGGCATGTTATGCAGCCTTTGTCTTTCATCTAATTTACAGGGACACCCACAAAACAAATGGATGAGCCAAGGGAGGGGATGTTGTCAGACCGGAGACATTGTTCCACTCATTTATCGTCTCTTCTTGTTGCCGTTGGTTGCAATAGTATCGTGGGTAATGCCAGACTGCTTCGGCAAACATCCTTTGACGTTTATTTGATAAAGTGTGTTTGTTCCAGCTGCTGTTAGATCTGAGCCCGGGGACAGAGCGGAGACAAAAGTTTGGTAACTGCCATCCATGCAGCGAATGTCTCTAAGCCTGGAGCTGTGGCTCGAGACAGGTGGAGTCATCTGGGGAAAAAAAATGTTCGGAGTTATAATTTAATGTTGCTGTAGTTTTAAAAAATATTACAAATGTATTGTTCTAAAATGTATTAAAATTTCTAATCTAATGTGGCACCAAGTTGCTAGGTTACTAGCATGACACTATTGTAATAATAATATTAAAAAAATTGAATAATATTTGTTACTTTTACATTTAATGCAACAGAATTATGGAGTGCAAAGTATCTTTATTAAAATGGCAATAAAGAGCTTGATTTGAGAACAGCATAAAGCCAAATCAAAACCTATTGCTGCAGAATCCTACCCAGACATACTTTAAAGCCTCAACTAAGATATTGGTGAAAGTTAAGACCTTTAACAAATCACTTTTTTTCCACAATTAGTCTCAGCATTACATGTAATAGTGCTGTGTGTCATGCTGACAGTGTCAGAAGGTGCCGTGTAAATGGTGTCAGGGGTGGAGGTGGCACTAGGAGGTGTCTTGATCATGGAGGTTTGACGTCAGTCTGGGGATAATGAACACTCAGCGGTGACAAGATCATCTTAATCATACCCTCTAAAATACCCTGACTCAAAGCAGATCTGTACGGGTCAGGCTGTGAATGAAGGGCTAAAGTGCATCTGGACGTTTCTTACTATTATTTTTTTATTTATACACAAGAGTGATTGTATATTCTTAGATAATTCAACTGATTAATTAGTCTGATTCTAATTAGTCTGTGTGCACATTCAATCAACATTTTAATATTTCATTTACAGATGATGATATGTAGTTACTATAAATTAGCCAGAAATTTTACATTTTAAAAGAGTTTATTTTTCATTAAATTTAATTTTATAATTCCATTTCATACAATTATAAAGCTACTTTATTTTGGGTCTGTGGCTTAGTAGTCTGGTTTTTTGTAATTTCCCCATCCTCTCTCTGAAATAAAAAAAAATTAAAAAATGCAATTATCCACACATATTATAGACTACTTTAGTTGCTTTTAATTATTTTAGCTTCTAGTGGGTCACAGGATAATTAGACCTGCTGTCAGGGCTGAATATGGGGTTATATTTTCTGTGGGTATTCAGTGGGGTGAAGAATTTATGGCAATGTATGGTGTGTATACATAACCATAAAGACATAGAGAGAGCTTAACATCACTCCCAATGCTGAGCTCTGCTGGTACTGGTAAGCTCTGACAGCTGTCTGTAGATCTGTAGTATTATTGTCATAGAGGTCAAACTCAAGCAGTGAAATTCAGCACCTGCCTTGTGGACAGCTCCCTTAGAAATAGCCAGATCATGTTACAAACCAGTGAGAGGGAAAATATAAAGTCAATATATATATATATATATATATATATATATTTATATATATAATTAGTCGAACTAAACAACAACAACAATAATAATACAATAACTTACAACTTAATGACTAAAATTTAGATTCAAAAAATTGAGAAAAGAAAAAAACACAATAAGTACAGTATTGTTATGGTGTCATTTTCTAATCAGATAATCTGATAGCATGAGCATATGTTTGTTTTTGTGCATTTGCATCTGTGCTGTTGTTTTCTGCATGAATCATCACAACCCTCGTTGTGGTCACGTCAAAACAGTCATGCAAACGGCCCACACGCCAGCATATGCATCGATCAAACACAGACACACCTGTTCCAACAAGCTGTCAGTTTGCACGTGTTCTTTGTGCTTTGAGATGCAAACCCGGGAAACCATGTTGTTTTTACATCAGCAGTGTTGAATATCATGGGGATATTTTTGATAGACTTTAGGTCATACGCTCACTGCGTGCTAAGAGGTCATCCAAAAATCTTAAACCCCAGACCCCTGGATCAGTAACAGTCAATTAGATTTACTACGGAGTTTTTGTTTTGCTCAAACTTCCACAGTCCTCCTTGACTGTGCTAAAGTGAGTGCCCGAGGGTAGACAGTTCCATTAGAGCAGATGTCAAACCACTCGCCTGCTCTTGTATTGCCGGCTATCTGTCTCTTATGTCACTGACACAAAGAGAGAGGCAGTAAACTGTGGAGCAACTTGATGACTGTTCAGTCAATAATGGCTCTTTCAGCTTTTCATCCACTAAAAAAGGATGATGGTGTGAAACAGAGAGCTTTTCCTTGCTTAATGGCGGCAGCCGTTCAAAGCATCTCTAGCTATTCGGACTTCACTTGACTTAATAAGATTTGACCGTGGATGGCGGCGTTTTGTGGTGTTGCTCGTTCCGTTCATCCATTTAAATGAAGTGCCTGATGGATACAAAATCTGGTTTTATTCTAACAACTTCTGAGATTTTTGCATCTCTTTGATCCTTGCCACATTGTGATTGTCGTATTCTAATAAGCGGTCACATAGTAACTAAAATCGAGAGAGGCGAATTTAAATGTGATAAGGTTCAAAAGGAAGGGAAACCACTCATGCCCAGTATTCACCATAGCATTGTAATTGCACTTCGCCTGAGCTATATTTTTCCACTATTTTTGACCTCAGTAAAAGGCAGTGCCATCACTCACAGAATACAGAGCTGCCAGAAATGTCAGAATTTACATCAAAGAGACATGGAGTCAACAAATGTGACTGTGTGTGTGTATGAAGTGATACCTCAGGGACCTGTTTCCCCTCCCTTCACTTCCTCGTGTCTAAAGGCAGGATGTGCATATTTATGCAGCCAGTGTCATGGCTGATGAGTTCATAAAGCCTCTTGCGTTGCAAAACAATGACTCGCCAGCAAATCCAGCAATCAGCTTTAGGAGGTTTTTGTAATTGATATTAAACACCGGCTCTGTTCTGAATCTCATGAGCTGCCCCGCTGCCTTCATAGACAGCTACCTTCAAATTATGTCTTCCAACTGAAATGAAACCATAAAGTCTGAAATGCTCAAGGTAGGAATCAAAATAGCATGGAAATTGGTGAGCTTGTCGCAGTGTATTCTGGGATCAAATTAATACTATTAATTAACCACATGTACTTATTATATGGTTAGGGTTAGGATTAGGATTTGTCTTAGTGTATTGTTATTATAATAGTAGGTACATGTAACGTGTAAAAAGGACACTTTAAAATAATACCAAATATTACAAAATTTGCTATAGAATAGGCCTATTACAGAATTATCTGCTGTTGGTCTTTTTTTCATACTATACAGTATTATTTTGTGATATCTAAAGAAAATAACTAAAGAAAATTTGTTTTAATATCCGTATTATCTGCTTCAGACAGAATATTAATGTAAATGCATACCAGGTAAGGTAAGGTTGAAGTTGTTACTTTAAGATGCTAGCTGCTCATAGATTAAAATTAAACTCTGTGCCAGAATTAGCAGCAACCGACTGTGCTTTTTATGCAGTGCTACAAACAGATATTTTTTTGCACTTTATCATTCTGCATAACTTCACAGATGCCACTGGGCAAATCATTGAATTCTTGACTAATAGATTGTGGCACAGGGCATAAATAGGTGTCCATATTTTTGTATTGTCTGAGTGTGTTTGTGCATATCCCCCGTGTCAAGCTTATCAATTTGGAGTGAGCTTTGTCCGTTGAGCTGGAGGGAATGACCTTTCACAACGCACTACATGCAGATTAGCGTGCTTTGCTCTGCCACTGAGAATCATTTGCACATTGTAATAAACCGCAGGCTTACCTTTGAAAATTAATTAAACCTACAAATCTGAAAGCCCCAAAGTGAGCAGAGACCAAAGCTGAAACTGTCCACCCAAAATCTCTTTGTTCTCCCAAATAAAACACAGAGGTAAATTTGCATAACAGTTGTTGTTGGTGAGCTGCCAGAGATCAGTCACATTGGCCTGAATGTGCTCGTTCAAAACGGCGAACAATGGCGTGAGCAGAGAAAAACGGCGATGTGCTGTAAAATGCGGACAGGGCATTGATTTTCGACGGGGTTTGAGGCGAGGCGATTGTGTACTTTTAACATGCCGTAAAATGATGTCCTTGCCTTGAGTCGGCAGCTAGGCTTCAGGTGAGAGAACAAGTCTGCAACGTATTCATTAAACCCTAAAATATGAAATCACAGCCATTTAATGGCACTTTGCACCTTTAGCCCTCCTGATTTGAATGCGTGCTGCATAAATAATTCATTATTCCTCAGTAATGGCAATCCGCCAGAGTTGTAGTAACCCCTGATAGTGTAATAGACTGAGGTTTCTTTTAATACTGTGGCTTTACCGCCAGTCACCTTAATGACTTAACCCAGTCTTCACAGAACACCCTGGACTTCCTATTTTCAGGGCAGGATGGCATTTAAGTCCCAGTAATGAGTCTCCTCTGAACATGAAAGAAAACCAGCCTCACATTCACTTGCTTAAGTGTCTCGAATACGTGGAGAACTCTATACGTTAACCTTGCTATTTATCTCAATGGCTGCTGCTAAGCTGGCACAGTACTCTTCTGAAGTTTGCATTTTGAAAACTGGTGTCTTTGCTCATGGGTGCTCAATTCTGAATCCAGGTATTTATTTATGAGCCAATCACCGGAAATGCCATTTGATTAATGAACTTATGACAGCACTGATTGCTTGATCGGATCTCTAATCCGTCAAGTTCTACAGCAATATATAGGTTGCTTGATTTTGAATGGCTATCAATCGAGAAAGATGCTTTTTGCATCCAGATGGTGGACCGTGCTAACAAGCCAAACCTTGACCCCTTTTGACTACCCAGATGCTGTTGTCAAATTGTCCCTCTTTGGGCCTCTATTTATGAGTCTGCACAACAAAGAAGGACAGAGATAGACTGTCAAAATGGAATGTGTCCTGAAAATTACTTTACAGTGATTGCAGAATAATTGACAAAGGCAAGTGCTGCCAAATTGGAAAAGATGAGAGAAAGTGCATTAGCAGTGGACAATCCTCTATTATATGATGAGCTGTAGTTAAAAGCATGTTTTTGTTTCCATTTTCTATTGATGAGACAATGTCAGAGAAGCCACTGAGTGTCCCATGTTGGCCTTTCATCTTCTTTCAGACAAGTCTGAAAGCACTAACATTGCTTACCTCTCCCCACCCAAAAAACAGTGTAAAATATCCCGCTAATATCAAATTCCAATCGGTTCTTTGTGTTAAACTTCAAAAGGTTTCACTTTGAAGTACAAAAATCGCATCGCCCCAAGCTGCCTACTCAAAGAAACAAAATTTAGCAAACATACTTTTAATAATCTTTTTCATTACAATGCTCATGTTCCATTCAATATTGCATTTAAGTGCCTATTTTAATTTGAGATGCTGGATAACTCAAATATTATTTCAGCGCATAATTAAACGTGGCAAACCACAAACCAATTCAATTGTGATTCAATTGCACAATTATCTTTCACTTAAGCTGTTAAAAAATGCATTACATTGTTGGAATGCTTTATTTGTTTTGTTTTTATGGGAGACTCAGTGGATTGTGTGTTTTTGCTTCTCAAATTGTCAATAAAATATTGATAATTGGCTACTTTCAACTGGCCTGAATCCATCAGTCCATCCTTATTGTTATTCCCTGGGCTGTTAGGGTTAATGCAGGAAGAAGTGAATTAATGGAACTATGTGATGATAAATTGTCCAGCAGATGGTTTGATGAGCAGTTTTATGTGCTCTGAATGGCTCCGGGAAGGCTTCTAATTGATGATTTGTTTAAGGACTGGTGTGTTGTTTATGGGGACAATGTGCTCCAGTATAAGATGAGCTCATGGACAGGAGAGATTTAAGCTCTTCATGATTTGCTGGACTGTCTCCTTGATCCTAAACAAACCAATCTTTTATACTTTGGACGTACCCTATCAGGAAACAAGAGGAAAGAACCAATGTAAATGTTCCTGTTTGGTACATTCTGTTCTTTATGTCTTTTGATGGGTAAGGTATTATAAGTGCTTCAAAGCGTATCAAGTACAGATCCCTCTTTAAGAAGGTTTAAGAAGACATTATTGATTTTGGTGCAAAACAGACACATTTGGATCTTGTGAATTATATGCCCTCTGAGAGGAACAGCTACAGTTTACACTATGACATGCCATAGGATTTTACATCTGCTTCTGAATGGTCTTTAGGACATTAACACCCATTTTAGTTTAGATTTCATAACTGATCTGTACCACACCAACCTCTATTTCCTTCACATTTATTAAAACATTAGATGTATTTAGGATTAATGTCAAATTCCTCCCACAAAATAATCCACTGGCATATAATAAAAGGAAATTAAAGGATTAATTAAGTTGTTTAAACAGCTCATGATATTGGCATGCAACCTTTCAGCTTAAAATGAGACGACATCTTTCTTAATGAAAACATTATAGGTTGCACTCAGTAAAATTGTGCTTTCCTATTCCAAGCCTGATCGTGGAAAAAGAAAATTAAGAAGAAAAATACTAATAATGAGTTACACTGGATTTCTACACTGTGTAAATTTCTACATTAAAAACTAAATTCATTTATACTGACAATAACAGCAAATAAACTTAAGCCAAATAAATATTAAATAGCTACAATGATGAAATGGAATCTAGGCATTTAATCTTGTTATATATTTGTGTGCATTTATGGGTTTGTGTTTGTGTGTTTTTTGCCAAAACCCATTACCATCAATTTGTTCATAAGCACAATCTCAGTCAACAAGACATTAACAAAATGCAGAACAGAAACATTAGGGTGGCTAATGTCTTCTAGTGTTTCCAATGAAACCACTCGTTCTTCTGCCGACCTTTGGATAAATAGGTCCTGATGAATGTCAGTGTAACAAGTGTTTCTCCTTGCACCTCTCAGGACAAAAGAAACTTTTTTATGAAAGTGCCGCAGATATTGACTAATAAAACAAGAGCCAGTGTGGGGATATCTGACGGGGAAGTATTAATGTCTGACTGCAAACATAGCTATTTGTGGCGTAGGAATCTATTTGTAGATTGCTGAAAGAAATCAATCCAAGATGCTTGGAACTGGAGCTGGTGCCTCATGTTAGTTTCTGTCATTCATTGAACCTGGTTGGACTCGCATTAAAATTGTTGGCTTTCTCAGGGAGTTTTTCATGGTTGCTGCAAGGTTTCATTTAAATAGGAAAAACCACTCACATCAGGATTAGCTTGCGAAGCCCAGGACTGGAGTTGGCACATTTATTTTCAGCCAGTTTTACAAGGAAATGGTTTAATGTGGATTTAGCAAGATTTATAGATGTTAAGCCCCAAAAGTAGACTTGTGAAAAAGCGGCAGCCAAAAGACATATTTGAATGTTTCAATATGACGAATCATTATCATTTATAAGTAAGATTGCATGGGTATTTGTGCTGCTCTAGATGCAGGTTTTGCAGTTTAATGTAGATTAAATTATTTAAAAAGGGATATTTTGATTAAACATTAAAATAAAGAAAATAATAAAGAAACAAAGAAAGAAACAAAACATACATGGATGGATTGTGCATTTACAAAATGGATATATATGGATTTTCCTTTCATGCTGACTTTAGGTTCTTTTCTCCAACTCTATGTAGCTTTTAACAGTTGTTGGTGTTCTGAGAAATGCTTTCTTTTTGTTTATTTAATTGAGGACTGAAGACCATTGTTTATTGCGGTTAGTAGTCATAGTAACTGTTTTGAATCATAAGATGGGGACAATTAGCTTGATTCAAATTCAAACTTGTGAGTATGCAGAGTGAAATGAAAGAGATTTAAGCAGCCACAGGTATGTTGCCATGGTCAACAGTGAAGCATCCAGATTAGCAGTCATTATACAGAAATACCTGACCACTGAATGCCACAATCAGCCAATCAGAATCAAGCAGTCATGTGCTATTCAGCAAAAAAGGCTGTTGTTCATATGCTCATCAAGGCTGACACATCTTTCCTGACTGCTTCATCATGCCTTCTGTTCACTCTCAGAGGACATAATTGCTGGAAACACCATATGACCGACTGCAGGTGTTCGGGACTGTCCATATGCATCTTAGCAAGGTGAGGTGGCGTCCCCGCCTGCCCTGAACAATTGCACTGTGATACCCAAGTAAGCATGCTGAGTAAATGAACAATGTTACCTGGACCCTGATGATAACTGATTTAGTGTACCGCAGTTGTTCAATGCTATAATGGCCCATTACAGCAAGTTGACTGGTTTGCGCTTGAAAGAAGGCCTTGTTCTCGGCAGGCACAAAGCAGAGCACCTTGCATGTATCTAAGGGACTGTGGTTTTGAATTTTAAGACACTTGCAGGTCTCGTACTTGGCGTTTTACAGGTAAATCACATGTCTGTGGCTCAGAAAAGTGCTTGTAACAGTAAATGTGCTCCGGGTCATGTTCAGATCTGCCCTTTTCTCTTCTCTGTGGTGACATAAACAGGAAATGACACACACTGCTCTGGGAAGGTGAGGGAGAAAGTGGCCAGTGTACAGGCGTACACGTCAACACACAAAAACAAGCCCATATGCTCATCCTCTTTGAAACCGTTATAAACACACTGCTGCCTGTTTGATTTCCCCTGGTAGATGCAAACTCCAACAAAACTTAATTAAAAGAATGATTTAGAAGCTGTAACAAAATACACCTAAGATGCACATTTTTACTTATATAGCACGGTTGCAAGACATACAGTGCTTTTATTTCTCAAACCACTTTCTTTAGCAAGTAATGCATGCCACCTTGTGTATGTAATGTGATACATGCAGTAGTACACATTGCGTATCATGTCACGATTCCTCAAATATCTACTTCTATATGCTTGGACATATGCTCGTATGCAGTAGGATCCTGATTTACCCAAATCGAACACGTTTTTCTTAGTATCTTGGGAAAAAAATTGCAGAAAGTGAAATGCTATGGGTAACATTTTTTTTTATAAGGTTCATTAGTTAACATTGGTTAACAACGTTAGTAATTATGAACTAAGAATAAGCAAAACCTCTACAGCATTTATTAATCTCAGTTAATGCTAATTTCAGCATTGAAAACACACAGTCAACTCTAATTATATACACTACACACTTTAGCATATATAATAGCTCATCTGTTCATTCAATGCATATAGATGACATGCAATCTGTCCACAGTATACATACCGCACATGCTCAAAGGATGGCTGATCCATCCTGTCATCCTGTATAAATGTCCCACTAATCTAGCGTGGGCTGACCACCCATGAGACCAGCACTTCTGACTCTAAACTATCAAGTCTTCCTCTCTGTGAATCTGGTACTGGCTGTGTTGTGAGCAGGCAAAGGTCATAGCATCCTCCTTTCAGACCTCCCCCAAGTACGCTGCTGTAATCTCTGTCCTTGTGCCAAACCTCCCACTGCCCTCCAGTCTGTCCCCACAACACACACACACACACCTCTCATCCTCCGTTAGGCCTCTCGTCTGTCCCTTTCCTTCTGTTTCATCTCAATTCTTCCCACCTTTCTATCACATTCAGTTTGCCCTTTATTAATTTCACACTTTAAACTAATCCTAACAGCCCCTCAAATTACAATGGAGCGTGACTGGCCGCATTGGACCAAATCAAGTTGATTATTTATTCCCTGGGCGGTGCTTGAGAAATGACGTCTAGTTTTTTTTTTTTTTTTTGTGCTCTTCAATAATTTTTTTATGTCTAAAATTTGCGAAGAGGGGAAGGTGTTCCAGGAGGTTTAGGGAAGGTCCAAACTAGTTAATTTGGTGTATTAGCCTAACGATAAAAGAAATGGTTTGTCCATTCTCTGACTGTCTAATGCTTATTACTTGCAGAAATGCAAAGCACCTGCCAAAATCACAAGCTCCAATCAGAATATGGCATATGAAGTGCGCAGTTCTTGGCCGAAATAAGGTGCAAAGTGAATCAGATGCTGTCGATGGTCAAAAGTCTGTCAGTTTTAGAATAAAAGTTGACCAGCTTGTTTCAAAAGTGTTCCAAAGCATGCTTTGACCACCGTAGGCTGTAAATTCTGAAATTTCTGTAAAAATGGTTAGTTATCTTAATATATTAGTTGTTTTGTGATGGTTTTAGATCATAAAAAAATCAACCCCTGGCATTCTAACTCTTCAAAAGTGAATATAATGCTGGAAAATTGCCTGCAGGCATTCTAAACAGACACTAAACTCCAACATTTTTAGGCTTTGACCCGTCATTAGACATGTAAGTGGCACAAAGTTATTTATATTTAGGTGTGTCTGCACTCCTGCATTTCTCTGTCGTGCCGGGGCTGTTTTTCTGGGTCAGAGAGAGACGGAGTGAAAGTGAGAGACGCAGGCAGGCGGATCTTACAGGATGCATCTCCTACACAGAGGGGAAGCGGGCTTATTCAGTTGGCACCTCTTCCTCCTCGTCTTCCTCTTTGGCTAAATATAAATGTGACTGGCTGTCAGCAGGGGCTGTGGCTGTCGCTGCTGGTGGAGATGTCGGTCGACCTTGGGGAGTTACCAGTTCAAATAGCTCACTACAGAAACAGTAGGGGATGCGTAGTGCTGGTAATGAGAGAGAAGGACAGAAGAAAATAAAAAAAACAAGACAATGTGCGGCATAATACAATAGCATTTTACTTGCTTTCTCCTGTCACTCACAGACATTTAATTGCAGGGTGCTTTGAATAATGCAGACAAAAACTCGCAGTTAGCATTGCAACTTTTATATTCTATTGTTCCAGAATTCATCTGCATCGTCTTTTCCACATTTACGGTTTCTTTATGGATAAGGATACAATTGTATGATGAGGCACACCTGAGATGAATCAAACCTCATCACCGCTGCCGCGCCTCTCCTTGAGAGACTGGTCTCTTGCCCTGCACATGCACGCTGGTGTCCTCGTAGGTCCAGGAAGGGTGCGTTGAGGGATCACCACGCCGCCAGAGACACGAGCTGCCGGGCCGTTGAGTCTCCTTTCACGTACAGTGAGGGCCAAGCAGGACAAAGCCGCTAAAGAAGTCGCCGCCTCTCCCGCCCCGGACCTGAGAGGGGAGCGCATGCGAGCCGCCGGACTCACCCTCATGTCGATCCAAACTTGTACAAGTTTCTTTCTTGTGTTGAACATATATAAAATATTATTTATTTATTTATTTTTTTTTTGAAGAATTCTGGTAATCAAATAGTTGATGGTCCTATTGACTTTCATAGTGTTTCTTTTTACCTTAATATGGAAGTCAATAGGGACCAGCAACTGTTTGGTCTTCAAAGTTCTTCATGAGTTTTAAACTTTTTACATTTTTACATATTTACATTTAGCAGACACTTTTATAAAAATCGACTTACAGATATAATCATCTATTTTTCCTAAATTTACAGCTTCAAAGTTTATAAAAGACTGCATTTCTGTTTTCACAATTCCATTTTTTTTTTTTAACTCAGGCTAAAGGCAACTTTCTATAAAACCCACAACAATACAGCTGTATCTAATGAAAAGTAGAATTGACAGCATGAAAGACTGCTCCTTACCCCTTATTTTCACCAATCTCACAAAGCTATAAGAGGTCCAGTACTGAGTTCCTGTCTTCCCCAGATGAGCGGTCAGAGTAGACACAGAATACTGAAGCCTCATCTGGGCATGGAGACTGTCGGCTCTTCTGCAGCCTAGGGTCTTCACTTTGTCACCCATATCAATCATTCCAACTCCTTTGCCGATGCCTCATTGGTCATTGTTTCAACCTTGAGCATTTTTTTCCCCACATTGTCTTCATCGCTGCTATCAATCACCCACTGCACTTTCTCACTTTTTGACACGTTCAGGAAAACAAAAGAGGAAATTTCTTTTGTTTTGCTTTTTTTTCCTGCCTCGTACCCTCTAGTTGTCATTACATTACACAGTCACTTAAAATAATTTCTGTTTTTGAGCATTTGGCCACCGCTGCTCAAATTGTGCTCCAGTTGAGAGGAAGGTGGTGTACTAAACACACTGTGTTTAAAGCACTTTGTACTTATTGTTCAAAATTTGAGGCAATGACTTTCAAGAGCTCTGTGAAGAGAGCTGCGGGTGGCAGAGGTGGGCGGCTGCAAACATCATGGTGCAACTTTTCTTTGTTTTGTTCCTGCCCTCTGCTGTGCCTGGGTTACATCCTGTCCCAATGAAAAAGACAGATCCCTAAAGGGGACGTAAAGGTCAGGGGAAGATGAACCCAGCAGCGGTGACCCTCTGTCACTCCCTATTTTCTTGAGAAGTGCAGCAGCGGGCAGCATTAGCGGAAACCCTAAGGACAGCACTTCAATGAGGTATTGATCTCAAGCCTTGATGAAAACAAAACTTTTCTTAGCCTGAAAATTACAAAAGGGACTGTTTTTTAGATTAAAAACCAGTGAATCATCATGAACTACTGCAACCTGCTGACCTTGATATTTTAAGGTCTTTTTCATCTCTTACTGGTGCAATCAGTTTGAGTGTCTTCTGTAATCGACAGTTTATTTGTCTACAGCTGTGAAGCCTTGACCTGGATCGGGTAGCGATGTTCCAAGATGACAAACTCAAAGCTTTCAACCACAAATACTGCAAACCCTTCACTGTTTAGGCTTGATGAGGCAATCATGACTCCTTATTGGCCTTGCTATTGAGTGCCGGTCTCAAGGGGCAAACTGTCAGACAGTTGTCTCCAGACATTTTGAGCATTTGCCGTTTGGACTGCTATTAGCTAAATGTGCCTCAAAAGGACACTTCCATTGACCATTCAAGTTAAGACTTAACTAATCAAGCTGAAGCTCAATGAAAAAATACTTTAAAATGAATGGGAGTGAGACTGGCCAAATGCTCATGAAATACTGATGTTGCTTATGAATAATTAATAAAGAGGTTTATCTGGGATTCAGACATGAGCGTTCATTAACGCCTTGCTGAGCAGTTGAGCTTAAGGTACAGGAACTGAATACGCTTTCCAGATGCTTTGTTTTCTAAGCACTGCAGACTTCAAATCCAATTGCTGTGCGGTGTCAATCAAAATGACTGAAAAAAGCAACATGTTCTGACAAAATGCTTTGTAACAAATTTGTAAAACTGTTTTTAATAACTGCTTTCTTTTTATAGCAGTGTTTTGTGAAGTTGTGAATTTGATATGTGGCATTAAAAATACTTTAAATGCAAAAACAAATTGTTAGGAGATAAAAAAAAATTGTACAGGCTGCAAACATAAAAATGTTTACAGAATAAGCTCCTTTGAACATTGTTTTTTAAATATGCAATTTCATATTATTTGTATGAGCTTGAAAATGTTGTACCAAATATTTGGCACCAATAGTGTTTGCAATATATAAAATGATTATTTTGATTGATTATTATACTTCGTTTTGTCTGGTTCTGCTAAACATCCATAGTGAAAATAAAGCCTGCTGTGCCGGCTTGTTTCATAACCTGTCTCTTGCAGCGGGTACACAAACACACACTTTAACACACATATTCCCATCACAGGAGTGAGCCGTACTGACATGGAAGGCACAGACTAGTTTACACGACATAAAAAGAAAGCTTACATAACCAACATCCCTGTTGCGACTAGAGCACCGATCCATGCGATGAGAAATTGAGAGAGCCTTAATGCGCTGTGGTCGAGATTCTGACTCTGCAATATTCACACAATCTAAATGTCATAATGAAATCAATCTTCTAGACATCCAAAGATGGTCCTGCCTATGGAGTGTGAAATTCTCTAGCAGCTGGGAAACTGATCTAATCACACAAACATATCTGATACCTTCCGATCAGAAGATTAGACATAACTTTACAGTATAAAAGCCACGTCGGCTCACGGACAGTAATAAAAATATCGAAATGCTTTTCATTTATGGCTGATTACATTTTCATTAGGCTGTAATGAGCAATCAGTATGTGATTTTCCTGAAGAGGGCTCCATCGCACAACACTAATTACAGCATCTAAACTCCAGACGTGCAAATAGGATACGATTGGTTCAGACTCGCTTGGCTTTGCCTGAGCTCAGTAGAAACCCAGGATCTTTTGTTTACCAAGCATTTATAATGAAAGTAATGTGGCATTCGGAAATTACAGTGTTCATTTTGCTTTTGCCAATAGACATTAAATCCAAATTACAGCTGGAAATTGAGCTTTGTCAAATGAAATTGTCTGACATTGGATTCATGCACAGGATACCGCCAATCAAACTCAGAGAAAAGACATGATTGCATATTGCATAATATGTTAAATAATAGAACAAATATGGGAAAAAATAACTATAGTTAATTTCTACAGAAATGAATAAACATCAAATGATCTGTCAGTGCTTTGTCACTTTTGTTCAATTTAATGCATCCTTGCTGAATAAAACTGTTTATTCCTAACTCGTAGTATCTCCACAGCCATTAAAATGAGAAGCCTATATTGCTGCATTAAAAAAAAAAGTCAAAAGTGAAAGTGAGTTTTTTGGATTAGCAAGATTTTCAGGGAAAATCTAACTTTGTTATACATATAAAACTTGTAACATACAGTACTTCAGGTACTTCAATACCACAGGAAAAAAACATGACTAACCTAATAATAAAGTTTAAATATTATTAAAGGAATGTGAACAATAAAATAACAAATAAATAAACTATAAGCATGGACAAGTACAGTATAACAAAGTTACAAATAAAGTAAGATCTGACATCTAAGAACAGAAATGTAATAATTAGACCTAAATGAAAAATAACTATTTATTGACTAGGGCTTTGCTTTGGTCCCTTGGTATGAAACAGATGTCAAATTCAGTCCATTTTATTACAAAGTAGCATCATCATGTTTATTGTACAGCATTACTTGAGAGATTTTTTTCTTTGAGAACATTTGCCATGTGCTGTACCTGATGTATATCCAAAATGATCTATATTGAAGCATAATCAAGTCAAACAGTGAATTTCTTTGTCAAAAGTCCTAGTTTCCACTGTATAAAGTGAATACAGATTAATCTTTTCTAAAGCTGTTTTGTTTTTTTGATAACATAAATGACATTGTCGGCAGCAGGTATTCATAAACTGCTGTCACTTTAAGACCTAACGCACAGATTGAATATAATCATACACATCCCATTTCTTCCTCGACCCTTTACTTTACATGTGTTTATGAGAATAATCGCGGAGACAAGTATTTTATTGTGAGTGTGCCTGTTCAAGTACAAGGATATGTGGAAGAGGAATTAACCCTTGTTTCAGTGAGACTTGTATAGATCAGTGGTCTTCAGTAGCAGTCTGCTAATTTCCGCCAGGCATTTAGTTTTATGTGGGATGTAGTTGTTTTTCTGCTCTGGCTATTTCCACCAAGGGGTCCTTGGTTTCAAAAGAACTGTATAAACATCCCAGTAATCAGAGGTCTGAAATAAACAGCCTACTTGTGTTCCTGTGATTCACTGAAACATGATCCCTTTTGAATCGGTTTAACAAAAGCTTATTTACAACAGATGCGAGGAAGCCAATCAAATGCCACCCCTTTTGCTTATTAAGTCGAAATGAGGTCTGACCAGGAGCACTCCATTACCTGGGGTATCTTTGTAAGACACTGCCAACCCCCAGCTGGGAGGCAGCAAGCACTTCTATTAAAACCACTATCTCATGAAAGCAGCGATGGCTGGGGACCTGGGGACGAAGAATGGAGATCTACTTCCTCTTCTCTCAAACACCGCTTGTTTTTGGGGTCTCAAAGGCCTCCTCTCCTCTTGCTCGTTTGATTTACTCTCTAGAGAAATTCTGTCTGAACGGCCAAGGATGACGATAACAAATGCTCTTGCTCAGGCAAAACAATATAATGTGTTCTGGGTATTTATCTCATTAGTCAACTCGCACAAGAGCAACAACACACCCAAATAAAATGGCCAAACGTCGGGCGACACTGTGATATTGAGTTAGCATGCTAATGCTAATTCCTTCACAATGTTTGCACTGCTGAGGAGTGTAGTGCGAGCTGCGTAAATGCTGGAGGGTAATGAGCAGATAATTATCCGCAGGCCCTATGGGACCCCTGCAGTACAGACCCTGCTGAGGACCGTCTGCGTTATGAAAAGCATCCGTGTGCTAAGGTCAGTCTGGCGTAATGAGTGTATACATGGCCTTTAAGATGTTCAGATTTCACTAAACACCTTAGATAATATTCTCTAAAGTTAAAAAAGCAGCACTTAAAAGAGTATTACCTGACATTTACAAGTGCTGTAAACCTATGCAGCGACGATATTGCAAATATATTCATTGACCTCAAAAGCAGCTACATAAACCTGTCATTATATTCGACAATGTTTAGTTTCATACTGAAGTATGTTATGTAATTCAGTTGTTAACAGAGACTGGGCCTAGTTGTCACATGAGGAATAAGTCACAAGGGCTGTATCTAAGTATCCTAATTTTAAAATTTTTAGTTAGAAATACAAATATAAAAATGCTTGTATAAAAATGTATGTTGCTGAGGTAAATATTTTTAGAAACACAATGAAGCCACAAGTCTATTTCATTTTGAGGAGATTATCTCTACAACTCTTTCTAAGACGGTGTCATGTGTGTTTTAGAGAATGCTAGTAAAAGGCTAATAAAATTGATTTATAGACCCCTGTAAGCTCTCCTACAGGCTGTTGCCGAATGTCTGGCCCAGCGAACGGCCCCTTGTTTTTTATTGTTTTCACTCGTCTAACCTTTCACCCTCCCACCAGGTATGAGATGTAATCCTCTATATTCTTTTATCATTAGTCTTTTTAGTTAGTACATGCCTGTGCAGAAGTAGATTTTCATTTACCCTCAGAAACATTTACTAAACTAAAAAAAAAAAAAAATCTTGGGCTAATCTTGGTCTGTTCTATAGTTATACTACTTTCATATTGTTTGATGACACAGTGTTTCATAGGGGACAAGATGTCTGCAAATAATGCAAAATTAGTCCAATTGTAATGACAAAATTTCACATTCTGAACATAGGTACCTTATTATTTGGGAATAAAAGAAAAAGATTGTTTTTTGAAGCTATTAACTTTCCCCAAGGTTAGCAAGGCTTCAAATTGTCCCACCTCACATTTGCACCGCATGATATTGCAGATTTGATTAAAGGCAAATAGGGGTTAGAGGGAAAAATCATTATTTCTTTTTTCACTATCCAAAAGGCTGCTTTTTTTGACAGCTACCTGAGTGGTCTTAAAAACCATAGCCGCTGCTGTACTTCTGAATAGACGCTTGATTAAAATGTCAAAAGTAATAACCAGGAATGAAAGACAACACTTGTATAAGTGGGTGATCATTAGACCACCTTTAAGAGCTTGATTGCCTTTATTATTGTAAGGAAATAGGAAATTAAGCTGTGTGCCCAGATACATGCAGTGTTCAGTGTTACTGTAGATACCTTAATCAGCCAGAAACTCAATTTGAGGTGTATTTTACTGAAAATGATCACAATTTTTCCATGTAATGAAATTGGCTTTGCATTTCTAAACTTTTAATTAGAAACCAGGTTTTGTGAAAGGAAACTGAACAATAAGCTTTGCAGTATTTTCTGGTGGACTGCAGAGTAGCTTGCACACAAAAGACCACGAGAGGAAGGTGAAAGGTGAAATCACTTATCTTCTAAAGAAGAGTGTGGACTTTGTACCATAGTATTGATGGAAATAAAATGAGATGATAAAACTGTAATAATTATCATGTTTACATGATATTTACATCGTATTAACTCAGTACTATGTCCTTGCTCTCTCTTCCTATGTCAGATCTGAGCTGACCCGTTTTCAACTTCTTGTTGTCTTTTTTTGCTACGTGTGATATGTAAATGTTTTTCTAAATTTGTTCTTTTCACTATTGTACACTTGTATGAACTATTTGTTGAGGTGACAAATGCAGTTATCTTCATGTCATATCTTTGCACCATACAGTATTCCACTTCATAATTATGCTTTAGCATTTTTGATAAAAAAACTGAACAGGATAATAGCCCCTCTTAGATGTTGCTCTGGAAAGACTTTGTTATCCTTCCCGGTATTTTGAAGGAAATTGAATATAATCTCAAGCTAATTTCACCTGCAAACAAATAACCTCCCTGAAATGAAATTGTAATGGCTATGATTGCTGTGTTTGCACTAGGCCTGATCAGAGTGTCTTCTGTGGTACTTTCACCTTCAGATGTTGACTCTGCGTGGAGTGTGTTGGGATAGATAAATGTAGATGTTCATCTTGGTCCTTTGTGGGCTCCTGTTTGACTGATGTGTTCCTGTACTTGACCTCATTCTTCATCTTATGTCTTGTATGATCGGCCGCTCTATCACCAGAACTGGTGTGTCCTTCAAACTATTTCATTGTCAACTGAAGTGTTTTTGTACTTGTACCAGTAATGGCTGTAATACAGAATGTCATTATTATGCAGTATGTAACATTTTAATCAGTCTACAATTAGATGACCTTACCTGAAGCACTGATTTACTTTTAAAATTGTTGACTTTTGAGAGACATTAATATTTTATTAGACATGACTCAGAGGTTCCCATTCATTAGTCTGCATCGTTTTGTAATAATGGAGCTAATGACATATATTGGCTGCCAAATCTAGGCGACTTCTTATACATGAACACTTGAGATATGCACAAATCATTCAGTAAAATGGGGAAGAATTACAGAATGTTAAATAAGAAATCTGTAGAAAAACAGATAATGTCATACGTCTGTTAAAATTCCTTCATTTGAATGAAGCACACTTGGGCACATTTTTACTAACTTTTTAGATTGCTGTAAAGAAGAGATTTTGCTAAACAAATGATAACACAGCCAAAAGTTTGGACACAATTGAATTTGTTTCTCATTGTCTTAAACCTCAAGATAAGAGGACTTATAATTAAATGCTTTGTGGTTAAAAAAAAGTGAAAATAGGGTTTTATATTTGTCTACAAAATAAATGGGAAGTATTTAATTATAAGCCTCTCGATCAAAACTTTCAAGATGAATAGAAAGTCTAGTCTAGATTGTCAAGATGAAGGAAAAGCTGCAAGCTGACAGTGTGCATGGTGTCTTGCCTTGGAAGACAACTTTTGATCACTCCTTTATTCCCAAACTTCCATTTATTCCATTTTATAGTTCTGATAAACAAAAAAGAAGGAATGAATAAGGAAGTCCAGATGGAAAAAGAGCACTGATAAACACATCTCCACCCAGTTCCTCATACTGCCTGCTGGCTCTAATTTAATCCCCCAGACCTCTGGTGCCAGCTGCAGTCCTGAGTCTAGCCAGACCACTGTCACCCAAACCAGATTAACGGCTCTAATCTACAGGGCTTTCAGATGCTGCTGTCGCCATGCTCCTCACTAAACCCACGTACGCATTAAACATCCAGCTAATCATTCGGGCCAGGCCAAAGATAGACTTAGAAATTAATAAGATTGAGCGCCTAATCCAGTGATGGATGTTTAGATCTGGCTGGTGTAAATCAAATCACATTTGATGGAAAATCTTGCCTAAGTGCATAGAGCAGGAAAGCATTTTTGGATTTTGAAGCAATTTGCAGGCTTTACTCAACATAAAATTGTTCAAATGACTATAACTTCTTCATTATGTGCTGTTAAGATGTAGTAACTTGCTTTGACTGTGAACAGAAAACACTGCAATAGTGCAAATCAAAAACCCTACCTTTGAAATCTCCTCCAAACTTGTTAAGTCCAATCAGTTCCTGGTGGATAAAATCAGATCCCACCATCTATTTCTTAGTTGTTGAATATCTTGTTTTTGAAAAATGTGATTATTGTGGACATACAGGAAAATGAACTTCAGTTTATTTCATGTTACCCTCTGAGTGACGATCAGAAAGCTTTCTTTTGCCGTGTTGTTAGACTCATTTTGCAAAGAGGGATGGTGTGTGTGTGTGACAGGGTTTAAGTCAGCAGGAGACACACAAACCGAGTCAGAGAAACAGATGGACAAACATTTTGAAGAGCACAAACAAAGAATCCGACTAGTATTCTCAAATGGTGCAAGAGTGAATTTTCAGGGGATCTCATTAAAGGCATGGTTCACCCAGAAGTGAACAATCTCACTATTTACTTAATCTCATGTCATTTTCAACCTGTGTGACTTTCTTTTTTCCCCTTTTTTTGTGTTATATGTGAGTTGCAACATTTGAGTTATATAAATCTTATACACTCTCAAGTTACATCTTCAGTTTGGTTGATCAGTTCACAAAACTAGTTTAATTAGTAATTGATTAATTTGCGATTTGGACAGTTCTGCCGTTCAACTCAAAGACCAAGTAACAGCAGTTCACAGCACACTGAAGGAGATTTTTGTCTCCTCTTCACACAATGCTGTTTAAGCCTTCTACAAACATGGAATATAAATCAGATTATTAAAATGTTCTATTTTTCTGTTAAAGTTTGGTCACATTTGAATAGGAATCAACATGGTCATAACAACATAATCAAATTGCAACATAAAACTCTTTTGTTTGAAAAGTACGTTACTACACTACTGGACCTTTTTTTTTTTTGGCTGGGAAGCTGCTGCAAAGTTTTGCTAATGTGACATTTCTATGGCTTTGAAACAACAGGGAGAATAAATAAAGGCAGCTATTTCATTTTTGAGTGAATTATTCCAGCCTTGCATGTGCTTTTTTTTCTGCTTCTCCAATCACCACCAGTAGACAATTTCACACATGTATTGAAGATCAGTTCTATTCTGGATACATTATTCTTTTTCACAACATTCCAAAGGTCTAATCTTGCTACTACAAAGCTTATTGCACTCCTACTAGAACACTACTTGTTCTGCACCTCTCCTCTGATATCTCTCTGTATTCATGAGCGCACTCAGGGTAAACCACATGCTAAATAGCAGGGTTGGGTGCGTATTACAGAAATTTCATGCGCTTCGGCGGGGGGCAGCTTTTGCATTGAAAGCGACGTGCTTCTCCATTTCAAACGCATTGTGGTTCTTTCACAATGGCTTCTGCTAAGCGTACCTCTCATTCCCTTCGCGTCTATCAGGCCATCTCTAATATATCCCACCCTCTTGCTTTAGAGAGAGGCAGTCTGGGCTAGATCAGCTGTAAAAATGCATTTCTTTCCATGCTTTCCATGGACTAACAAACAGTAGCAGATCAAACCATAATGCAGAAGTGTTTCATATATTGCAAAGGAAAATCTAGCAATCACTCCTAGCTGTTGTTAAGGTAATACATTTTTTTCAATCATGAGGTTGCTTGTGGTGTTCAGCCAGGTGCACTTGAACCAAGACAGCCATGCACATCTCATGAGATGAAAGTATGAATATGCTTATCTTCTCTTATCCATTTCAATTTCTGTTAAGGAGTTGCATAACAGAGTGGATACTGTATAGTAACAACATATGAGAAAAAAGTAGGATAAAACGTCATTAAATTACATGTAGATATCACATTTGATGCATCTAGGAAGATATATTTGGTTAAATGATTGTATGTTCAGTTGAAATGATGCTAAAAATTGAAGCTGCATCCGATTCCTCACATACCACACCGAATTAGACTAATGAGGGTTGCCAAGCAACCGCTGAGGCATCTCTTACACAAAGTTAGCTTCTCAAGGCTTTTCAGAAACGAGTCGTGCCCAGTATATTTTTTTTCGCCTTCTCTGTTACCTTTTCATGTGCCATCTGTCACCATTCAGAAATAATCATCTCTCGTCATCCAAAAGGCAGCTATTACTCTGTAAACACAAGCACAGTGCATTTTTAATCATCATTTGCATGTTAACTGTAATCACACATTGCACTCAACTCTAGGAATCTATCCAGTTTGCTTCTCATTCATTTTACATATTAAGTTAAATTTGTAACTTTTACAGTTTTTCTAATTTTGCATCATTTTTCAAAACTTTTTAATGAGTTAATGCATTTAAAAATATATTTATGTATTTATTTATTTTGTGCAAGAACCACCAATGTTGTATGAATAAAAATAATGGTAACTTAGAAATTAGCTTCTAAAATTAACTTAAATTCAGGGTGTGTTCACACTTGTAGTTCAGTTCATTTAGTTATTTTGGTCCGGACCAAAAAAACAAATTAAACATTTGATCCTTTCCACTTAGCGTTCACATTGGCATTTTTAACAACAAACCTAAAGGTGTAGTGATACGTTCACAACCTGGTCACTTTGAATGACGTTTCTGTGGCGGACCCTGCTGAACACCCCAAACAAAAGGCATGTTCAACTTAAAGTGGCAGTTTGGGTGTGTGATATCAAACCCCCTATTAACTGATCAGTCGGGTCAAGTCGAACACACTTAATGCAGTCTACTAGACTAAGCTCATTTTACTCGGTCTACTAATACTTTACTAACACTCTAGATATGTAGGTGCAAAGATACTTATAGTTACATATATATATATATATACACTCCCTAATCGCTAGTCACTAGGTGACTCACTAGTCAAACGGACCGGGCACTGGGGGTCAAACACACTCGGGCACAGTTCAAACTACCTAGTGTGAGTGCACCCTTAGTTAACTGCAATAGCCCTGATGACACCCCAAACATACCACATTCCACATTATTAATGCAGGAATTTGAAATTTAGTTCATAATCAGGCCTTGTGTTTTAGGAGACAATTTAAAACTTCTGTGTGTTTAGCTTTTAAAGAGGCATTGGGTCCTGAACAAAAATCTAATTCAGTTTTAACCTACTCATCATGGTTACATTCAGAATAAACTTAATTATACAGGTTAGAATGAGCCACCAGGTTAGCGATTAAACAAAAAGCATTTTCATAGCTTTAATTATAGACATTCCTGCTTTATCCCTTTATTCTGCTTCTGTTATGATAATGTCCATCTGAATGATGATTTCCACAGAGACACACAAGGACAGAATGAGCTCAATTGGTCTCAATTGAGTACAGTGCAAGAGGGGCTGTACTCATTGCCGTGCACCTGAAGAAGCCAAATAATGCATTTTGATTGCGTGATTATAGCTGCGGCTGATTCTGAGTGCTGTCATTCTGTCTTAATGGGCTTGCAGAGAGGACTGCGCTCAAATTCATATCTATAAAGGGCATAGTGCTCATCAGGGGGACGGCAGCTGTAGTGTTAATGGTACTTCAGGAGAAAGAGAGGTTGTGATGTAGATATCTGGGGCCTGCTGATGAACAGCAGAAGAACTGGCAACCACTTTGTTGATGTGGCTCATGTGAAGATCTTGCTGGAGCTTGAAAGCAGATTACGCAACATAGATTAGTGAGTGCCACTAGTTTGGGATTAGGTGCACCGGTTTAACCAGATTAGAAATATGGATGGATGTTGAACTAGAGCTGATGTGGTGCGTTTCAGCAAGCAGGTGAAAGTAGGTTACGAGGTAATAAATAATGTGCAAAATGCAAATTAGTTTGCTTAGTAAACCAGGACACCAGAAGGAAAAGCTATATTACGCTCTGCACATTTAATCAAAGGATCGGCAGCGTGTGGGCTTTTCCAGTCACTCTAATACCGCGTTTCTAAACGTTCAACAGTTTTATGAGTTACTCCCCAAGGCTTTTACAATACGATCTACCCCTCCTAGCCAGGTAGCTAACATATTTCTACCCAGATGTTTTCCCTCCTTAATTATAGTGATCTATATTTATTTTCAGCCATTGGATGACAGCAGTCTGGGCTATAAAGTAATGCATGGCTTGTAATTGCAGGTGGGCACAGTGATTTTTCTGTGCTGTGGACTGTGCGCTATCTTCTATGATTGCTACCTGCAGGAAGAACAGCTGTGCTTCTGCTGCTTCGCTGCTAGTTTGTCACCGAGGCTTAGGATGAGCTGGTCAATCAGACCAAACCCCACACGCCCTATTCCATTAAATTTTTGCCATGACATATTTCTTCTTGGTCATGGGACATAAGACGTTGTACTTTGTACATAGTGCGTGCTCTTCATTTGTACACACAAATATGGCCATGCACACTGTAGCCTGTATCATTTCATATTAAAGCATGAATGGGACTACATGCATGCATGTCAAATCTGCGTCACATTCACCAGAGGCAGTTCTTAAAGTAATAGCAGCCATAACCTTATAACCCAGCTGCTGTGATGTTTGTTTTTTTATGTCATCAGTATGGTGTGGTGGACAAGTTTTCTGTTTGAGAAGCAATGCAAGAGGAGTAATGTTTCATTCAAAGTTTTTTGAAACTTTTGATTGAAACTAGCAGAAAAACAAAGTATAGTTGAAACTAATAAACGTGGACTGAAAGATGTTTTTATTGGGCCTTAAAACACTACATGATATCGAATTTGACCCTATTTATTTTCTTAAAGAAGGAAGCATGTAATTTCTCTCAATATTTTTGCAGTTCTGTGTGGTGCAGGAATCACACCCTTCACCTTTAATAAATGTTGGTAGTCTTACTCAGGGGAAATTAACCAGCATTCATCCATTATTCTAAAGAAAAAATGTCCTATTATCTTTATCTTAAAGCTTTGTCCACTCTGTATGTTCTCTCTGCTGACAAAAATAACACTGCATTGCAAAATAATAGCCAATATTTCATATCCTAATATTTTTCACCCCTTTCTAATCGAGTCCAATCAAATCCCCATGAATAAAATCATCCTGTGTTTTTCCATCTGAATGCTATTTTTCATTTGGAGCTGTCACATTACAATATTAGAGAAGTTAAATGTGTGGTCCATGCCATTTCATATTGTTTTTTAGGATAGTTCACAAAAGAATGAAAATTCCATAATCATTCCCCCCGGCGTGACCGTCGACCTCAGAGAGTTAATGTCATTCCTAACCTGTATGGCTTACATTCTTCTGCAGATGGTATTTTTTAGATTGTTGGTGAGTAAACAGTTTTAGTGACAATTCACTTCCATTGTATGGACAACAAACACAAACACAAAACCTTTTGTGTTCGACAGAAGAAATAAAGCCATAAGGTTTTGGAATGACATGAGGGTGAGTGAAAAATGATGACAGAAATGAAATTTTTTGGATAAACTATCCCGAGTAAATGTATGTATAAAATCAAGTTCGAGATTTTAGATCTAGTAGTGTGTCGATCTATCAAAATTCAAGTTGCTTTAAAACGACCAAGAACGTTCCTGCTGGTAAATGGCAGACGCTTTTCAGTGTGATTTGCATGTATTCACTGATTCTGGAATCTGCAGGTAGGCGTCTGAGCCAGTCGGTTTTTGCTGTGAAATGTCACACAATTGATATGTATGACAAAGCGAGCGTTCCAGACGGCGTGCCTTGCCATCAGAGCAGACCGCTGGCTTGTTTTTCTCCTTCATCTGTAGCTGCATGATTATCACTGCATTTTGATAACGTGCGAGCATGATACTGAGTGACAGCTCTGGCTTCTCATCCACGACCGGATCAAAACTGACTAGCTTCTGTGGGACGGTCCCTTCCTCCTTCATGTGTCTGAGGACACACAGCCTGGAAAAAATGAAGGAAGGGCGACACTGAAAATGAGTCTGCATTTAATTATGCCACCGGCTTCAGTAGACTGTAAACTGGAATTGATGTGTTGAATTTAATCTTCGCTAAAGTGTTCGTGGCTTGCTTGTGGTGTTTAATAAACGTGACTTTTCATGTTAGCACCTTTCAGATTTCTTCCGAAGAGTGACATTTGAAAGTGCTTATGGTATTTATGACCTGACCAGTAATCTCAGAGGGAATAAATAACACAATTTTGTAGTTTTACGGAAGTAAAACTTGAATATACTGTATATTAGTGACACTTTTAAGGCTGTTCATTTGACTCAAAGTACAGTTTGTTACCTCACAGCTACAGTCACACATCTTTCAATGTGATATGTGTCTCACTTGATTCACATTGGCAGATGTCAGTCGATCAACACTTTCCATTTGAAGAGAAGTAAAGTTCTTGGCAATGGTTTTACATGCAATTGTACTGTATAAAATCATGTCATTTTGTGTCAGATGTTGTAATCTAATCAAACTTGGCATCATCAAATCCACCAGTAGCCGTTCCCACCATTAAACTCGGTTTGAATAGTCCCAAGCTCAAGGCTTCGTAATTGGATGTTAACTTTCAGGCTGGCGGTGTGAACAAACTGCAATCGTGAGATGAAATTCAAAAGATGAGGTCTGAGATTTTCATATTAATAAAAGCCACACAGGCTGTTTTCTAGGTTATCATCAGAACGCCGGATATTATGCCGGTGTTCCTGGTTCTAACCGCTCCAGCAATCCATTGTCCAGCCCATTACTCCTATTTACCACTTTTATTGAATAGATTGTGATCACATCTTATTTAGAAATGCATTTACGGTTTGCTCATTTACCTTGTTTGTGTTGCATAACATGCACAGCAAAGTAGCTTTTAATGGAAATGAGGCTGGCTATCTCCACAAAATGGGTTGCTTGAGAGATGTAAGATTATGGAAGCCTCCATTTTGTTTTTAGGTAGACTTTCCCGAGCACTATACTATTCACGATGTGGGCACTAAGTACCTGCATAATTAACTCGTTCAGCTAATATATTTCAATGGATGATTCATTTGCCGTCCTCTGTTCCACAGAGTACAGTTTGCTTTGTAAGATTCACGTTAATATAGGCAATTTTATCCAAGAAGCTGCAAGCTTTGAGCATCTCAATGCCCTCTCAACTGCACGGCCCCTTGTTGTGCTTTCTTTAACCAAATGAAGTCAGACCAGTCAGGTCTCCCACTGTGGCTCCGTCTCCTCCCAGCCTGTGCCACTTTGAAGTCTGGAGTAATTAGCCGCTGCCTGTGAAGTAGCATCGCTAACCGTGATGTGCAGACTCCATTTTCACTGATAATGATCTAGGAAATGTTCCAGCACATTTGTTATCAAATGCATTGAAACTCATGACCTGAGTCTTTGCAAAAAAAAAAAAAAGTGGCATCAGAAGGTCACTGCAGTGGATTCCACTTTGACAGTTTACACTGGCATATATATACATATTTATATACATTTTCAGTTTTTCGAAATACTTGATACTTATTTAGCAAGTAAAGATGTTTAAAATATTACAAAAGATTGCTATTTTAGAAAAAATGCTGTTCTTTTGTATTTTCTATTCATCAAAGAATCATAAAAAAAATATCAGGCAGCACAACGGTTTTCAACATTGATAAAAATTAATAGGTTTCTTGAGCAGCTAACCATCACATTAGAATGATAGGATCATGTAACACTAAAGACTTGAGTAATGATGCTGAAAATTCAACTTTGACATCACAGGAGTAAATTATATTTTAAAACACATTATTGTAGAAGACCTTTAAATAATAGGCTTAGGTAAAGGCTTTTGTTCTGTAGTTTGCATGTTTCTTATTTCTTTTAAGGAAATAATCATTTTTATTAGATCAAATATTTGAATGCAGTATTAGTGTTATATTTTCAGACATTTGCTTTGCTTACTTTTAGGATTTCCGGTGTCATGCAACTTCGACCATGAAACCATGATTCACACTCAGTTCTATTATATGTGTCACACCAGTTTTAACAGTTTTTAGACACAGTCTGGGGTGTGGCCAACATTTTCTATGCATATGATCAGGCATTGGGTTTGATGACATAAGGTTGGGTGACATGTCTTTACAGGCCTGGGTTTAGGAGTGAGGACATGCGTTTCAAGTCTAGCAGAAATCGCTTACAATTCCTTGACATCTAAATTGCTTGGCGCTAAACAATCACCTCTACATTTCTTCTTTGCTCACTGCCAGTGAGTCATTCATGAAGGTCATAGTCCGATTGATTTCTGAGAGGTGGATGGCAACATGCCAGAAAAACAGTACATTTCCATTCCCACTCTTTTTTTGGCTGTTATCATCTAGTTTTTTTAGCTTGCTGGACATTTCTGCAGGCCTGTGTCCTATATGACTTCATGGTAAATTGATGATCATCCTTTAGTTGTCCTATCTTACAGCGCTTTTCCTTAAAAGGATACAAGACAATCACGATCTTTCAGCACTGTTGTTGAAACAATGAGCTTGTTGATATCCATCGATCATTGGGTTAAATATGGCTTTTGATGTCTAATAAAGAAAGGCCGTGTTTACTCTCTCAAGAAACCCTGCATCATTAATCAGGGTCCTTAATTGAGCCTTTTTCAACCATCTTGCAAAGAGGCCTTGATTGTTACAGCACACAAGGCAGGAGATCTCAGTTGAACAGTCCTTGGCTTTCTGGCTCATCTCAATGCTTAATGAGAGCCATGAATAGACAGAGACCATTGTTCTCTACTGATTGTCCAAGTTATACAATCTTCTTCAGTATAATGAAACACAGAGGGGGAAAAAAGAACTCCTCACGTGTAGATTTGTGGATTACCTTCCCTATTAAACAGAAACTCAAAAGTTGTCAAAGAAGTAGAGTCAGAGGTATGGACATTTACAAAGAACTTCAGAAAAACAAAGGATCCTTGACATTTAATTAGGATCAAGAAAAGTGGCACAACATTTTGAGAGGCGCATGTGAAGGTTTTGCTCTTTATATGAATCTAAATGCACTGTAGTAACCCTCGACACTGAGGTTTGGGAAAGTTTTGGGAAAGCTTGCTAGATGTATGGTCGCTGGTTTGTTAATATCTATCTATCTACCCATCCATCCATCCTTTAAACTGTGTTTGTGTTTGTGTGTGTGTGTGTGTGTGTGTGTGTGTGTATATATGAATATGAATAAAAAAATGAATTTCTAACATAATTGTTAGATACATATATCCTTTGAGATAAATGCACACAATATTCCACTATTTTCAAAGGGAAATCTTACTAGATATGTTTACTTATATTAACCATTTACAATAAACATTTTCTAATTACTGTTATATTTGGAAACATCTCCACACATGCACAGTAATTAGAACTGTATGCTTGAATATCAAAATATTATGACCTGGAAATGGTTGTGGACCCTTAATCCCCCTTAAATGAAAGTGCACAGATGAAAATCTGTTTCTTCAACAATACCATGTGTCAGAGCATTGCTAAAAGTGCGCTCTGTATGATTTATGAAGAGTAAACAGCCCCTGCTGTCTTTATAAAGGTGTGCGTTGTTGTCTCAGAGCCACAAATGAGCCTGAAGCCTGCGAATCCCACCACTCTTACTGACAGCACCTGATTGTGTTGGCCCATCTAACCGTCCGACCAGCTCCCCTGATACTTATTTCAAAATCATGTCGAAGCCAGACTCATTTTAGCTATTTTCCAGAGAGACTCGAGCGTGTGAGCTCAAATTGCAGCTTGTTACATTTAGGCAATGTTGACTCTTCTAATTGCTGTCTGTCTGGCTCTCCTCTCTCTGTTGGCCTGTACCAGAAAGTTCTCTCCAGCCGACGCTGCCCCTCTGAGTCATGTGCATTATCCAAGATGCAATTGCACCCGTGTTTAACATTAACTCGCTTTAGAGGCCGTCGCAATCAGTGGTTCTGCTGCATCGCTACAATGATGTACATCACACCTCTGCCCAGATTATGTTGTAGTTTTTGGCCTCGGCAGTCAGCTGGGAGGTACTGGCCAGTGGGACCACAATTATATTGCTATATCTGGTGTTCGCTCTCTCTCTCTGTGGCTCTCCACAGCTCTTTGCGTGACAACTGAGCGCTTTGGGGAATTTAATTAGGCTTTGTGCAAAAGCTGTGCAGTTGCTCGCTGTGCCCTGAAGAGTTGTTTCTTAATGAACAGTTTGCTTTGAATGTTCAAAGCTGCATTATTTGCATTGCATCAGGGGTAATATTTGATTTTGGAGGAGTGCATGTTGCTGTTCCAGGGTTTTTGCTCCTCCGGGATTATATTACTGAACTGTAGTGGATTTTTGTGGAGTGACAGACCATTAGTGGTAAAAAATCAAAATCAGAAAAGTGGAAGGCGTCAAGGCAGTAGTTTTTTGTTTTTTTATAACTTTTATATTAGTTTTTATTAACATTCACACACCATACATGTTGAATTGCCAAGAAGTTTTTTTTTTTTAATTTTTAGTAAGAAATAAGATTTATATATTAAGAAAGGTAGCATATAATATAATATA
>JAUMHE010000046.1:10945169-10955901 GCA_032359235.1 Enteromius mattozi
TACGACGCATGCATGCACCGAACCGAGACAAGCGAACCGAACGGTTCGTTTTTTTTTCATGAACCGTGCCATCCCTAGTCCACAGTCTCTAAATAAACTGCAGTTTGAAATAACATGCATATACAGTGATCTGTTGTGCCAAATCAAAGCGCGCAAAAATTAATTGTTTGAATTTTTCTAAAAAATTAACATTTTCATTTGAAAGATGGGACTTCTTTTCTCATCAAAAGTAACAGTATATAAAACTTGAAGATTCCATTCGTGCAGTGTTTAAAACAATGCTGTAATATCTGTAATAATCTAAATATCTATACTGAAAATGTTCAGAAAGAATATGTGTACCATTCCAAACAGAAAATTAACCAAAATGCATTGATGTACTGTAAAAGTCTGATTACAGCATTTTATTATGAGAAGTCTATATTAAACCCTGGCAGTCTCTCTAATGCCATCATCTTGATTCCCGGCTGATTCATCCAAGTTAAGTACCCAACTCCAGTTTACAATCTGAGGTGTCAGGGATGTTTGAAGCAACCAGTAATTAATGCTTCCACTGCTACTTTGCTGAGCTGTGTGGGTCCCCCTCTCTTTCGTGATGAATAGAGCTCCTGGACCCTGTCCCAGCTGTCATCTGTGATTGATGCACTGTGCTTGTATTCGTCCGGGTTTCTTGCGCTCGGTACCTCCCTTCCCCCATCCGATCTTCAGCTTCATCCTATTAGCCACAGTATTAATCACCGCCAGTGCTGCTAATTGCTTTATAATCCCACCCCTGAGCTGTACAATGTGTTGAGAGAAGTCACCTCTGAATCCCATCACTTTCTCCGTTGTCTTCGTATCTCTGGCTCCGCCATGCTTGTTTTTGATAGCAGTGTATTACCCATGATTCCCTTCCCACCCTAATCCTCTTCCGATTTCCTCAACAGATAATCTAACCAAGACACTCGCCGTAAAAACTGCACCGCCGCACACATGCTGATGTAAGAGACAAAGGGCCTGGTCAGATTTGTGAGGAAGGCCATTCAGAGGATAGGAGGCAAGCGGAGGTCGACCTCCAGCACTAAGCCTAAGCCCTTTTGCTCATTCCTAAGAGTAACATCTCAATTGGATTTCACTCCTGATTAGTCTAGGTCAGGATTTCTCAATACATTTCCAATGCACATTTTTAGAGATCTGACTAATCGAACACACCCGGGTTAGTTCATAGACTCAAGAGGGTCTCCATAGAGCGACTAATGACCCGAATCAGGTGTGCTAAAATTTGGGAGATATCCGAAATACATCTTTCAGGGCTTGAGGAACCCTGGTGTAGGTCATTCAAGCATTTTCACAGAACATAAGGGGGCATTTGACGTTCACGCTTCATTCCAGATGTGGCTTTGGGTAACTGTACCATCATGAGAGAAGACACAGTGCATTGAGCATGGAAATGGAGGATTATGGGGAATAAACTCAAGCTTGAGCGATTGGCTCAACCAGGCAACCCCGCGGTCACGCTTTGATATTTTTATTTATTGCCTCCCTCAGCGATAGACAACATCTTTTCTCTTTCTGAGAGTCAGCGAGCATAAATTCTCCAGAAAGCGAAGGCACCTTGTTTGGCGCTCCTTGTTGACGGGATAGATTGACAAGCCACTCAAGCGGCCCTCGCTAATCAGAACTCCCATGTGGAGAGCAAAGCCCTGGGAAACTCATTTAAAGTTGTCGGACATATTGTTATGCAAAGCACATCAACGTCAATAGAGAACAATCAGGAGAAATATGAGAAAAATCAATCCATCTGTGAAAATAATCAACACGCCGGCCTTCTCGGCTTGTCTTTCATCTGTCTATATCCAGGCATCCGATTATGGATAGAAATAATTTAGAGATGTGAGGTCCAGTAATGGAGGCGAAGACCGTTCTGGAGATATTTGGATATTTGGAGCTTTTACAGAGCTGTTAGTTTGCTACGTCTCGTCCTCGGTGCTATAACAAGGTGTACATCATCCCTCTCTAGAGTGCATTAGGGGCACTTTGTGCAGGCTTTTAGTACCCCCATTCCGCAAGCAACCCTCTTTCCTCTCTTTACTTGTGCTTCCTCTCTTTTGCCACACTTTAAACAGCATATTACCATCGCTAACCCGTCTCCCTCATTTTCTCGACAGATAAGGCTGCTTTTTTTCAGGCCTGTGCCTAACAGCACAGGCTATGCCCAATGTTCCTCTTTTAATCCATCACATTATACTATTTCATTTCTTCTCTAATTCGTTAATCAGCGAAGCGCCCAAGCTGATATGACCACAGTCATACCAGAAGCAATTTCACATCTCCGGTTCGTCTCTCGATTTCTGCCTGGCGAATTCTCAGATTGTTCCTTTAATAACCTTGTCATGGATGTATCACAGCTTTTGGCACATGACTAACGTTAATGCATCGGCCCATTAAGAGGAAAATAAGGGACAGACTTTTGCATAGGACTGTCTTATCAACAGCTGACAGATGGACATGTCAGGGAGACATGCCATGGGGTTATTTGGATGCAGCGGTGCATACTGAAGAGTTAATCCTGTTGTGTGACCTCTAATAAGAAATTAGACATGAAATGCTGCAACAATATGTGGGATTATTAACAAGAAAAGTGTTATGTTTTCAGAAACATTGCGCATGACTTTGAGGCTGAATTAGCATATCTTCCTTTGAGCAATGTTTATGCAGGGCTAATAATAGTATACTATGAAGCATGGTTTACACCCATGGAGTTTAAAGGAAACTCTGGAAGGTCTTCTACAAATGGCAGATTGCCTGATGGTTTTTCACACCATCTGGGGTTTCTTGCATGCCACATTCTATATCAAAGATGACAACACTTACTAAAGGTGCTCAGACTATTGACAGAAGTTGGAGGAAATGCTTATTTAGGGAATCCATTAAATATTTGCAGATATATCATGGTTCCAGATTATTCCATACATCGCATACACATACACATGCAGTACATACACGTATTATGTAAGCAAAAACTTTTATTTTGGATGCAATTAATCGCTATTAATCGTTTGATAGCACTAATTATATTTTATTATATTATTAGAATTAAAAGTAACATTTCATGGACAGTAACAAACATTTATGAAAGTGAATGTTCTCAATTCTCCCACTATTGTCCTGTGTGGCACACAGTTAATTGTAGACCCTGCTTGCACAGAGATTGAGAGGTCTACTTCTGCAGTTTAATTACTCTCATCCCATTTTCTTTTTATGCCTGATCTCATGTTATTGTACAATGGAGCAGTGATGATGTTAGTGTCAGGGACACATTTTACATCCATTTATAATTAGAACAGAAACCTAACATGGCTGTTCAGACAGATGCTAACAGTATCACTTTCATGCCAATTTCTCCATGGTAACAGAGCCATGTGACACAGTTATTCCGCCGGCTGTCAGTGAAGCGGAGCCAGCGGGGGGGCTCAGAGATGTCCAAAGGTCTCACGTTCACTCAGTCATGACACTGACTTCAGGTCAGGTGATCTCCTGCTTTTACATGCTCTTTTTGCTCCATTTCTATTGGGTTAAAGATAAAAGCCATTGGCAGAGTGTACGTTTTCAGATCCAGCCTATGAGATGCTAGGCACATTCCTCCGTATGGCTCTTCTGTATTATGATGTTTATCCCAAGAGAGACTGACTGAGGCTTTGGAGAAGCTTTGCATTAGATGACACACACACATCACTCTCAGACATTACCTGAATCAGAGGCTTGGATTCCTCATGATTCTCTGTCAGTGCTGTTTAAAGGAAGCAAGGGAAAGCAATGGTCATGCATTTCAGCCAGACCTCTGCAAAGAGAAAAACAAACACAGCAAATTACCCATGGGAAAGCAAAAGTCCACTACAATCTGCTAGACATCGAAGACAATGTACTCTGCTGAATGCCCACAAATAAGTATTCTCAGGCCAAATAAAGGTGACTGGCACCTTGACTATCAGCATATGAAAGCTTCTCCGTTCAGAAACAAGACGGGATGAAATTTATCCTGAGCCACACACGCAATGGCATTTTGCCACTTAAACGAAATGAAGACTAATAGAGCAGGCTTTTCGCATCCCCTCAGCAATTATAGAATGCCTACCGGTGCTGATTATTTAGACAGGGTGGATCAATCAAAAAAACACACATACTTTGATTCCAATTAGGTTTGGTGAGCTTGAGTTGGCAGTATTGGTAATTTGAGGAACTTAAAGACCTCGCCGACCTAACTCTGCCTCTAAGCTGCATGTGACTCGCAAGTTGTTTTCGTCCCCTTCGTGGCTGCTCCGCTGTGAGTTGGTCACGATGAATGCCAACCAGCCCCCAGGGGCTTTGAAGTCAGATGCTTGCATTAATCTCCAGAGCTGCCCATCATCTTAGTGGCGCAGTGGAGTGCTGTCCATCACAAGCTTACCTGTATCTCCCCAGGTTACGTTTTTTTTTGTTGATGAAATTGAAGCCTTACAGAAAGGGCGCTGCATACTAACACAAGACATATTTATGCAAGCTGTCTCTGTCAATGATTGTCTCTGCTGTGCGTCAACACAGCTTGCATTTTGATGCATATAGAAATATTTTGCTCTGAATATGTTTTGCATGCAGCTCGTTTACTGATAAGTTGTAAGTAAATGTGCTTAGGTAGCAGCTAGTGTCAGTGAACCGGCAAATTACAGGTGGCTTATTCATTTATTACTTAGACAGTATTTAGTGAAATAGCCAGCAGCTGCTTTCTATAAGACGGAATTTTGTTCAGAAAATCTTATATCTCTATAATCTGACCCTGGAACGATGCTGCAAAAATTTACAATTCTCAATGAGAATCTCAAATGTTGTACCAAAAACATAAAACATCCCTAAAACAACAGACATTTACCTGAGAAGATGGCATAAGATAGTGAGACTTGTTAAAATTAGTTATAAAAAAATCATATTATTATTACTATTACAACCCGATCTCATGAAAAAGAGAAACTATTTTACAAGATGTGGATTTTAGACAAATGTTTTGCATAATGTAAACCCAAACCCAACCAGTCAGTAGGGCAAAAATTTAAAAATTAACCAATTTGCTAAAACATAAAATAGTTGAATTGTCATTTGAAGTGTTGTATGTGAAGTTACTACATACATTTCTGAATATGAGGCATAAAATTGCAATTTTAGAGTATAAAGTCACAATTACAAGACATGGGTTTTATTAAATTGCATTTGTATTCCAATTGTACTCGTATTCAAGACTTATATTGAACATTTATTATGTTATTTAATTTAGTTTCTCAAAATAATGTGTTTTTTATATATTTTACTGATAAACAGGACAAAGCTACTAATTATTTTTTGTGTCTATACTCTGGCATAACCTAGATCGGTATGTCTATGTTCTGGTCCCACTCTCTTATGTAACGCACATGATCTCTCACCTTTACAGTTTCAAAGAGCCTTATCACTATTCTTTACTTCTGTCACACCTGCAAAGTCATAGCTCTTATCTGCTTTAAGGCAAAAGTAGAAAAAACTATAAAAGGAAGGGAGGAGTAGGAAAGAGAAGAAACCCACGCAGTGAGCTGACCTATGCCCATCGCAACCTAATCATGTTGTCCACAGTAGCACAGCAGAAATGTTTCGGGATGTTGCATTAGAGGGATCAAAGCGAGAGCATCTTAATCTGTTCTTGAACTGTATGAAATATCTAGGGCAGGTTTTTTTCCCCTTCAAATTGCACTAAGATATGTTGTCGGTGAGTCATACACATCATCGAGGCTCTAGGCGCTTCCAAAGCAGTGCCACGTTAATGCAAAGTAACATTTGGTTAGTGTAAAATATTCTAAATCACATAAGAGAGACGCAAAAATAACTGGATTTGTGCAGATGGAAGGGTTGCTGTATGCATTGCTGACAGTTTTTGTGTGAGTATGTGTGAAAAAGCAACATATGAGTGTTTTAGGTAGTAACTTTCATCTAAATCCTTTTCCCGTCATTTAACATGCAGTGTAGGTGGTGTGCTCGGGGATTATGTCTAGCCTTTAATATGTATTCGGCAAGTGCACAAGCTGTAGACCAGTGCAGCTATAGAAACCTCCTAAAAGAATCCAACTTTACCTGTTGAAAATGTATTTTCAGTTCTTGAACACCCATATGGCATTTAGAAATGAGCAGTCCTATTTCGATACAATACAATGCAAGCAAGCACAGAAAAATTCTTCTATCACAAGTCACAATAGCCAATACAAAGTAAATGTCATCTTATGGAGGGTAAAAAAAAAAATGTTCAAAGCAATCCATCTCACTTCTTACTATGTTCCTTTCTATCTTCACTTCAGTTGAACCAATGCTGTTCCATTCAGCACATAATATTGAATTGGCAGTTTACTACTTGTAAAAGTGACACAGAATGGCAATCAACAATCTGGTTCCAGAAGTAGAAATCCTATTCATTTTCTCCATAGGGAAATAGTTTTTTAACGAGAGACCCAAAGTAAGCTATGAGTTTGTTAATTTATGGTGATTTTTCACTTCCCTTAAAGGGTCATGAACTGTACTTTTCAGAATTGAAAACTTTCTTGTTAGTCTGTTAGAACAGCTTATGTTCCACTTCGACGTAAAAATGTGGCAAAACTCTGGCAAAACTGCAGAAGATGATCAACGCCTGCTTCTACATTGCTGCCTGTTTAGCCCCACCCACCGATTCGCACATGTAGTAGGTAAATGATAAAAGCGGCAAATATAGGTCTATAAAGAAACCAAATGAAAAAGATGGCTCAGAAGACAAGAGAATTCTGTGCAATGTCAAGTTGTGGAAAAACACAGTATTTGTATTGCATTCCTTCTTTTCCCAACATTAGGAAAGAGTGAATTATTTTTTTTTTATTTTTGCATCTTTTTGCAACTTGGTCCTTTCTTCTCTCCTTTTGACCATGGATCCATTTACAATCAAGGCAGATTTTTAGAGAAAAACAAACACTGCCTGTTCAAAACAGGATGGAAAATAGCCTGTTACGTCTAAATTTTGTTTTTGACGTAAACATATGGATAATATTATAAGTGGACCTCAGAGAATGGTACAAAGTATTAGAAAAGGCAGTTCATGACCATTTTAAGCAAAAAAAGCTAATTCAAGCATTACAGTGTCTATATATGTCATTTTTAAAGTTTTAGACAAGGTTGAAAGGGGGATATCAGGTAGAAATATTCCAGATAGTCCACATACTGAATCAAATGCAGAATGAGATAACATCCACTCAGTTCAGGTAGGAACAATCTTGTTTTCTCAGATAGCATGTTGATATAGTACAAAATTGAAACAGCGAAGGCTTTTGTGGCTTTTTCATTCTAAGTAATGTGACTCAAATACAGAAACTTCTTGGACTCAAGTTACTGTGCACTGACGGCTCTACTAATTACACACAAATTGTGTGTTCAGCAAACTTAATCGGGCAGAGAAATATTGAAACAGTACATGGGGTGAACTCAATCACACAGTAATGCCTCTTAAATCCACTCTTTGCAATCAGAGCTGGGCAATTCCAGGAAAAAAACTCATGGACCTCTGCATTGATGTTGAAGGAATGCTGCTCTTAACAGCTTCTCAACATGGTTCTTTAAATGTTGCACAATACAAGAATGTGTTTCTTGTACTGCATGTGCGTGTGTACATTTATCCAATAGTAATTTACAGTTTAGCATAATTACCTTAACTGTAGAGTAAACATGTAATCACAATTGACCCTGTTTAGTTTCTTAATGTGTGTATTTTGTCCTATTGTTTATAATTCATTAGTGCAGGTTATTCTAGAAGAAGAAAAATGCGTTGTGTGACTTGCTCAGCATTTGAAATGACTGGTTTTTGGCTTAAATCAACTACAGTAAGCCTTGTGGCCTATTGGTATGCTAATTAATAATCAAATAATGATTATTTTAGGCTCCTATTATACTGTAAGTGCCAATACCTTAATTCAGGTTATTGATTATTTCTTAGATCTAAAAACATTGTGTGTTCTGTGAACACTTTGTAAACATGAAACAATTTTGAAATGTGATTCATAATTGGGTGTCTCTGATATATGTGGTACAGTAGCAGCACACAGGATCTCCATGCAAAAGGAGATGGGATTCTTCTCAGGTTGGCCTACAGGAGCGTGAGCCAAATTGCCCAGATGCTTATTAAATGCCGCTTTGGCTCACAGGCGGCTGTAAATTGAACATGTGAGCGTAATTCTGAAAGTCTGTTTGTTGTGTTCAAACACAGACAGTCCTTCTGCTACCCTTCCTTATCTGTACACATTCCTGAGATTAGCCCTTTATAGCTGCCCGCCCATCCTGTTCAATTATGGCTGTTCCTTAGGTGAAGAGTGAAGAATATTTCTGTTTTATCTTTAATATTTTACCTTTAAGCAAAAGAACACCTTCCATTTCTTGCCTTTGAGGGGACAGTAAACATAAAAGAAATAATCCAGGTTCAATGCAAGTTATGTTCATTCGACAGTACTTACAATGGAAGTACAGTAAATAGGTCCAATTTTTGTTCTTCACTGATTGTGGCCCCATTCACTTCTATTGTACTGTAAGTGCCTTACTGTAACCCAGATTTCATTCTTTATTTTAAGAAGATAAAGAGTCAAATAGAAATTAAGTGCTGTCAGTTGAGGTTAACTTGTATTGAACCTGCAGTATTCCTTTAGATGGACCTGGGGTCAGTCCAAGGGCAGCCACACAAAAAGCTAACTCACAAAGAAAGATAATAATACCTACAAAGAAGCAGCAGTCAGGTCACAGTGCGTAATTTTTTTACAGTTCTGGATGTGTCCCAAATGATTTATTATTTGAAACAGCTGTCAATGTTATCAAAAATTGGAGGCCCCATGTGTGTTGTCATGTCTTTTGTTCTTTGTGTTTTCACTCTCTGTACCCGATATATGCCTTGTTTCCTAAATGACCTTAAAATAACCTCACCATGTCCTTTGGGATTGCACAGCTTAAGAGCTAGTGTTCCTTGATAAGGCCATTCACAAGACTGTGTGACTGAAGCTACGCCAATTATGTCTCCAGTGGTTGTTTGCACCATTTTTATCACAGTTTTTCTTCAAATCGATACCAAGATTTGCCAAAAAAAAAATCATACACATGAAGACTACAGTTCATCATTTTGGCAACAAAAATAGCTTTTTGAAGAGTTAGTGCACCTGCTGAGAACAGTGTGAATCAAGACGCAAGAGGCAGAGGAAGAAAGAAGTTTCTCCAGGATCCACAGACAGTTATGTAAGTACCCACAACCTGTCAAAGCCAGAAAATCCCTTAAGAAACATCATAGTCTGTGCAGGAGATGAGAAGCAAACACCTCCAAATCGGACAGGAAACTTCACACGAAAGCTGCAGATCAGTACACGTTTTACAAGTGCTTCAAGCCTAACGCCGGTTTCACACTGCGTGCATAAGCAGAGCGTAAGCAGCGCATATGCAGAGCAGGAGCAGCGCGTGCCGATTGTGCTTTCATACTGGCAGCATTTGTGGCACGCAGCTGAACCGCAGCTTGTACTGTAGTAGGCTACAGACGAGTATCTCTGTCGTATTTTCCAGTGTTCTCCTCCAAACACTGTGTGCCATGTGCTTTGATTTATGATATTGCCAACATATTCTGTGATGTGACCGTGTCCCCCTCCCCTCCGTCCAACATAGTAGTCTACATACAGTACAGGCCAAAAGTTTGGACACACCTTCTCATTCAATCTGTTTTCTTTATTTTCATGACCATTTACATTGGTAGATTCTCACTGAAGGCATCAAAACTATGAATGAACATATGTGGAGTTATGTACTTAACAAAAACATCTTTTATATTTTAGTTTCTTCAAAATAGCCACCCTTTGCTCTGATTACTGTTTTGCACACTCTTGGCATTCTCTGGATGAGCTTCAAGAGGTAGTCACCTGAAATGGTTTTCACTTCACAAGTGTGCCTTATCAGGGTTAATTAGTGGAATTTCTTGCTTTATCAATGGGGTTGGGACCATCAGTTGTGTTGTGCAGAAGTCAGGTTACTACACAGCCGACAGCCCTATTGGACAACTGTTAAAATGCATAAAATGCCTCTGGATCCACGAGCCCAGTTCAGCCCATTAGCAGTAACTACTCCAGCTGAATGAGTTGAAGATGGCGCCGATGTTTCTGGCATGCCGTCTGCACTCTCCCTTGCTGCTATGTTTTGTTTTTATTTTGTTTTTATTTACGTGTCTCCCAGTTTTAAACTGTAGTGCTACATTTGTCTATGACCTTGCGACGCTATTGGATATTCGCAGTACGATCACCGACGCTATGCACACGTGTAATGTGTGCGGACCGTATGTTACTCTTCCACCTTCACATTTTCCCTATGGATATCCTTGCCGGACTCAAGCATTACTACCTCGCCGAAGGCGCCGGAGACGCCGGAGAAGACGCGGCAAGCGTGGGGGTATCACCTTTCGGCGCAGAATCCTGCTTCGGACCTACTACCCGCAACCTGCTTCTTTCCCATGGGGAACCGAGTCCGCGCATCTACATATTGCTGATCAGCGTCCCGTGGATGGTCAATATCGTCATCTTCGTCCTATCTTCCCTGGGTTCTTCTCTACACCTGTTCGGATTTTTCCCCGTCCTCGTCGCGGTGGTGTGAATCTTCACAATCTCCGCCCGGTGAGCCGCGAAACACAGACGGAGAAATCTACATCACAGCTGAAGTTCGCTCT
>JAUMHE010000046.1:10956001-10978316 GCA_032359235.1 Enteromius mattozi
CTCCCGACTGCATCTCTGGAGCTCAGCCACAGTGATCTTTGGGTTCTTCTTTACCTCTCTCACCAAGGCTCTTCTCCACCGAGAGCTCAGTTTGGTCGGACGGCCAGCTCTAGGAAGGGTTCTGGTCGTCCAAACGTCTTTTATTTAAGGATTATGGAGGCCACTGTGCTCTTAGGAATCTTAAGTGCAGCAGAAATGTTTTTGTAACCTTGGCCAGATCTGTGCTTTGCCACAATTCTGTCTCTGAGCTCTTCAGGCGGTTCCTTTGACCTCATGGTTCTCATTTGCTCTGACATGCATTGTGAGCTGTAAGGTCTAGACAGGTGTGTGGCATAAACACAGAAATTACATACAATGAAATGACTGTCAATGAAAAAATGGTTTAAACATTTAATTAATAATAATAATAATAATAATAAAGATTTGTTTCGATACTATTCATCAGATTATCTCTTCTCTTGTCCCAGAAAATGTCTGAATTTTTAAGTCATCTTGCAGACAGTCATTGTAAAGGTATAGTTCACCAAAAATGACGATTGTGTCATTAATTACTTACCCTCATGTCATTCTAAACCTGTAAGATCTTTGTTCATCTTCACAACACAAATCCAGAGTTCTTTCTAAAAATGGGACACGCTGGTAACTTGTTGGTCAGTCCATTGGAATGATTGTTAGTTAAAATGGTCATTACTGTAGTTAATGCTGATGATATTAAGGTAATTAAATCTTGCAAACAATATGAAAGAGCTTTACTTATTTTTAACTTGTATATCGATGAAGGACAGTTAAGAAAAGCTTGTTTGTCTTTCTCAAATAGCCTCGGTTAAGCTGTTATTTAATTACATTTATTCAGTGCAAATCGTGACTACTGATATATAGGACCTTCACCACAGATTAAATCTTTGTTTTGCGAATAAATAGACTACTGAAAGACCTGGTCCAGTTTAAAAGCTTCATTGTGCTTGCAGAACATTTTAGCAAGGGCTGGAATTTATTGTGTACACAGACATTGCCATGGTAACAGATGTGCCCATGGGAATTGAGCTATCATGCCTTAAAAGCGAAGAGAGTCTCAATCAATTAGCCACCCAAGAACAATCTGACCTGAGATCACCGTTTGGAATGCTGTTTGCAAGGTGGAGGTCATCTTATTGTTTTAAGTCTGGTTCAAAGGTCATTCGACAGTATGTTCATTTTGAGCCAGCGTCCCCAAGAGGGCAGTATTATGCTCTGTGTAAACTGCATAATGATCAGCCACCACTGATTACGCAACGGGATCCATCCTGATTCTTAGCAGCAACTGATATGTGAAATTTGATAATGTTGCTCTATTGTTTTACTCCTTGAGCAATCCATCATTTTCAGCGGCAGATCTCTGTGGTTGAGGAGAAGCGTGTGCGCTTGCCATGCACATTCAAGCAACACAGGGAGTACACTTGCATGTAGTGGAGAGATATGGGAGATAAACCCAATGTAGCATGAGATAATAACGGCTTTAGCAAAACACAGAGATGAAAATGTGGAAAAATCCCCCCCCCACATTGGATCAATAAGCTTACATTTATGTGACGAGCATACTCACAGGTCACTGTCATTCTCACCTCTCCTCTAGCGCCAGTTGGCTGACTCTCAATTTTCTCTGTCAAGGAGCTGAATATAAACTATCTACCTGCAGTGCACTGTGAGATCCAATACACATCTGTTTAAATAAAAAAAGACAGCAAGAGACACGTCCCCCTCTAAAGGTTTGCAGTTCGGAGCAGACGGCTTAACAAGGGTAATCATTAAGCTTTGAGTCTGTTTGCGCTGGGTTTGATTTCCTGCATGGCTGCCTGTGTAAGCACACACACTTCCTGTTCCATCAATACCATCCCAAACACTACATCATACACATTTAGGGAGATATTTGGAGATGTCTTTCCCTAAAGGGTTCTGCATTCGCAACTTATTGTGCGATGCTGAAAGATGGTCTCACTTGCACTCATTCCAGTTCCCTTATCTATAACAGTTGTTCTATACTACTTAGTGTTGGGTTGTCATTGTTCTCTTAAAGATCAAGTGTGTCATTTCAGTTTCAAGATAATATTTAAGTTAAATGGTAAAAATAATTTTCCCAAACACTGGCGTTGGTGAGATAAATAGATGTTCTATGTTGATACGTCTCAAACAGGACAGTGTTGATGGTGCCAAAAACAACCAAAGGATGGTTTGTGAATGGTTTGCTTAGCAATATTGCCGTTAACCAGTAGTTAAATAGCATAATTTGAATCTCATGAAAATCTAGATGACACAGCCTGATGGGTAATTAACGCAAACGTTAAACTATTGCATACACAGCCAATTAGCTTGCTGCTTTACATTTAAATGGCTGGTTAGCATTCACTAGTGCCTTTTGAAGCACTCATTTAGAGTTTCTCAGAAGACCTCCACCTTCCCCAGCTCCACCTGTATACACCTGCTACAGGGTTATTATATATGCTATTTGTGCAGCAGCAGTATGTCTTAAAGTTCCCGTGCTTGCATGTCAGTGACAGAAATCTACAACAACAGCAATAGCAGCAGCAGAGATTCAGCAGTGTAATTCACTAATTAACTTACATACTGTCTGGTACTGTTCTGGTTTGTAACAACCACTTCAATCACAATCCAATCCTAATGGACAAAATCAAGTCCCACTCTACATGTATTGTTGTGGGATGTCCTTTTTCACTCATATATGTTGCATTTTAGTTAAATAATGAATGACAGTTCTCATTGACTGCAACATAGAAAAAAAGAGGTTGTAGAATTATATTTAAGATGCTGAGAATGTACACAAAAAGCATAACCTGACCTGTATCTGTGCGCTTTCAGAAACTGAGTGGATGTCATTAATGGCCAACAGCTTATTCTATTGCTGAGAGGCTTTGCTAATGTAAACTGTCAGATAGAACATATTGCTGCCTGGAGCGCACGCGTACAACGGAAAAATGAACCGTCACAGCATGAGAGCGGTATTAGACGGAGTGTGAAAAAGAGAAGGGAAGAGAATGAGGTCAAGAGGGAGAGAGAAACGGAGAGCGAGAGAGAGACTAATATAGCACAAAGGGAGCGATCCTGGTATTCCATGCATCAGACCTGAGTGCTCTGAAGTGTGTAGTGGAAGTGCATTCAACTGGCAGTAACTCCACCCCCTTTACCTTTTCACTGATTTGCAGACTCAGGCAGTGATGAGTGTTTCTCACCGAAGGGCATGACCTTGACGACAATTCAAATCCAACCCCTCCATTTGGTAATGCCAAAAATCACAATATACGAATCATCCGATTTAGAAAATGCCTGTGTTTAAAAACTCATCATTAGCATTAATGTTGTTCTAAATTGGTTTGCTGACAAGCTGAGCTCAAGCTGTGTTTATTGCGGTGGCTTTTTGTAGTCCCTTTAGGCCACCGATCCGCCCCCCACTCCCCTCCCAGGCCGAGCATCTGGACCAGGGGAGGGGCCAGGCAGCTGCTCTGGGCTCACTGTGCATTTGCATACAGTTTCTTTAGGAATGCCCTTGACTGACTCCTCAAGGGGATGTGGGCTGCAATTACACTACGAGAGAGAGAGTTGGGAGAAAGAGCAACCTTAGGAGGCATTCACACGGGATGTGTGCTTCTGTTTTAATGGCTCTGTTGCTTTTAAACTGCAATTTTATGTATCTCATGCACAGCAAATGGTTCTGTTCACTGCTTTTTATCAATATAAGCATATCTTAATATATACTAACAATTTGATTATTAGACAGACTATTGTAGTCCCAATGCTATCAGTTATCAGCTGTGAACCGGTGTGTCAACCCCTGTAATGTAGAGCATCAGTGGCATGTGTGTGTGTGTCTGTGTGTGTGTGTGTGCAAAAACATAAACACAAAACATATGTATAGTTCTAGATTGTATTAATATAATGGGTTTGGTCTTCAGGACCTAGATTTTTGCATTTTACATCATGCGGCTGTCTCCAATCACAGGGAAACTGACCTGTGATGCATTTTAGGTCACATCCCACTGGTTAAGAACCTTTCAGCATGCACAGTTAATAACAAGCTGGTATTCCTTTACAAATATATAGCCTTAGTCACGTAAAAAAGAAAAGAGATGCTCATCCCTGATCGTGAAAGACAAAAGCAGAGGAAAGGGAATGTTTGTTGAGTAAAGAAACCGAATGTATGTACAAGAGAGTGCTTGTGTCACAACGAATGAGTGAGTGCCTGGAGAGAGAGAGAGAGAGAGAGTGCGCATGTGTGACGAGAGAGAATGACAGTGTGTGTGAAAGAAAGAGATAGGAAAAGGGAGGGTGTCGGGGGTAGGTGGGCGGGAGGACGAGTAGGAAGGCTGCGAGAGAGAGAGAAATTCAGTGCTGCGTGTCAGAGCTGTGTGTAAGAGAGAGAGAGAGAACGTGTGTGCACAGGGCATCCATATTTCTACAGGACAAACGGAGGTGTTTTCACTCAATTCTATTTCAGCCTCAACCTCCTGCTCTTCCTGCCTTCCAGCTCTAAACAAAAACCCAGGAGTGACTACTGACCGCCAGGTAGGGACACTTAACTGTACTGAGAACTGTGTTTCTCTCTCTGTGTGTGTGTGCGTGTGTTAGTTAACTCTAAGCTCTCTACTGAACTGTTTTAACTGTTTTACTTCAAATGAGTCGCTGCTTTGGGATTTAAAGTCTTGAAATGGCTTAGATAGCAATATCTGACTCCACACAATGTACCCTATGTGCATGCATATGTGTTGTGATTACATGCTCAACCATGTGAAAGGCTTTTGCATTTCTTTACCGAGTGAAAACAGTCCATAATAGCACTCACTAGAGCGTGAGACACACTGCTTCCAGTGCCTCGTGACGGCTGATTCCAGGAGGAATAACTTCACTAGCTTCCTGCCGTCTACTGCCGCTCTCACTAATTCTGACACCGGCGACAAGGAGGGCATCTCCAAATGTCTCTTGCCCTGCCTGGACGTTTTCTTTGAAATGCCCTTGTTTACACAGCGCATTTAAGAGGATGGACGTAAGTGTAGGCAGGCAGAGAAACGAGGATTGAAGTGGTGAAATTGTTATTTATGTGCTTTGTGATTGTACCCTACACACCCCTTCCCCCACATGCCCACACATAGCTCTCATCTCATACGCCTTATTTACCCAGTGGAGTTTGCAGCCCCTGACGTATGGAGTGATCAAACCTCAAGGCGCTATCACCTTCCGTAAAATCATTTTTCCCCGCCTTTCATACTCTCAGTGATGTCAAACCACACCTAATTGACGGATCTCTTCTGGTTTCACAATTTTTCAGCCCCTTCCTCCATTAGTTCATGAACTAAAGAAGGAACAAAGGGGCTGCTGGATTTGGGTTAACACGCACAGTTGTTCCCTCATTTCAAAACATGAAAGAGAGTAAGAGTGGCTTATTGCGGAGCTTCAAACAACTTCTCTCCATTTGGTTCCATTCTCCTGCCTGGCATAAACCTCAAAAGCCACTGCATGCCATCCGTCTCTTTTTTTAAAATTGCTCTTTTCTTAATCAAAGCAAACTGCACTCTGATTCCTTTTCTTTTTCTCCGAAAGGCTGTTTTTACATCAATTTAGTTCATTTGTCCTTGATTTTGAATATTAATTTGTACTTTTAAGGCATCAAAGATAGTCATTTCTGTAAGTGCAATTGACCACCTTGGTCTAGTTAGAGTTTAAACTGCCACCCCTCTTGTTTGGTTCAGTACCATGGAGACTGGTTTGTATTGAGTCCATTGTCAATGAGTGCAGAAATAAACAATCTGTGTGTGTGTGTGTGTGTGTGTGTGTGTGTGTGTGTGTGTGTGCGTGTGTGTGTATCCAGCTGTGGCGCCAGATCTCACACAGCATCAATAGTTAATGAGTGATGCTGGCAAGAGCTCTATTGATATGTCTGTTTTTGTTTTCCTAACGGCTGTGTAATTTATATGAGCTTTATATTTGACAGAAGGTAGAACAAAACATGACCGTAACAGGGCTGTAAAACCAGCATAGACATGGATGGGGACAGGGGTCGACTTGTAGGAGTCAGTGAAGAGTCGTAAAATTTGTCGTTACATCCTTGATTGAACAAATCAATGTCATTCAGAGAAAAAACCCCACATGCTTTTCTGAGAAAGAAAAACCATGTGAGAGGTTTCTTGTTTGTGTGCATATGCATTGCAGTGACAAGTGTGAGTCTGTATGAGTGTTCCCCCTTTTTGGACTGCATTTGAGCTTCACTTGTTGTTAGCGGAATGTTTTTTTTTTTTTCTCCCACTCCTCACGAGCTCATGAACTGCGCCTTGTGATTGGTTGTCTCTCTCACACTCCGCGGGAAGAAATGACAGAGTGGAATTAAGGTCACATGATCAGCGATTCGGCACTCACAATCTCCTCTTTTTTAATCTGCCTTATAGACTCTCTCTTTCTGTATCTCTCTGTTGCTGCTGATTTGGATTATCTGCCGGATTTATCCTGCTGTCAAAAAATTAGCTGTATGGTTGTCTGCTTAGTGTATACGCTTACCAAGCAGCTGGTTCAAGCCATAAATCCTGATAAAAATAAATAAATAGAGAGAAAAAAATACATATCTGCAGATGGCCATATTGGAGCACAGCACTGTGTGTAATCTTAACCATGTGTATACTGTACAGCTATGGAAGCTAAGAATTGTATTATAGTTGCAGGAATTAATTTATCTGCTCTTTTTTTACTGTTCACTTTTCACTGTAAAATCCAATGGGATTTTACACAGGGGTTGCTCTTGCATTCAAAGAAGCAAGAGTGCATAGAATCCTATAGTCAAAATTCAACAAGTAAATAAATTATTTAAAAAATAATTATAGTGTTCCTATTAATTTTTTTTGTTAATTAACCAATCCAAAAGGATGTTGCTAGTAAGAATTGTATGTAAATCAAATGAGATCCTGTAACTGAAAACTGAATTCTCACTGTTTTGAAGGTTACATTGTTTTTTGACTTAGCAGTGCTTATGGCATAAGACGTCAGTCTGATGCTTACATAAACAATTTTAAAACTGCAACAGACGAAATGTAAGAAACGTCCTCTTAGGTGCTGAGGAGACTGTTGACAGCTCTGAGCAAACGAGCCTCATAGCCGCCCACAGAGTGTGCGCTTTTCCACACTCTTCAACACGACACACAGCTTTCAGCACCTCTTGCTTTTGGACAGCGCCACCTGCCTCAACGCTTTCAGCACCGGACAGCGACATGCTTCCAGGCTTTAAGTGAGTGGGCTGTCTTCAGAACCACTGTTCAGAGGACAGTGACAATGTCAGCATCCGTTCTGTCACAATACAAGTTCCCTTGCATACCTTTTACTCTTTCCATACCAAAAAGGTCAGAAATAAAATCTTGGGAGGAAAAATGCCATTCAAAATTTTAAATGCGGTTGCAAACATTTTCAGATGTTTCAGCTATAACGTACTTTTCATTCTTATTAGTTTGCTGTTGTAAACGATGGGCCCTTCAAAGATTACATAACGGAGTGACGACTGATGTTGACTCATGCTGCCATTCTATAGACTCTAAGCAGGTTGAAAATCACTGGCACCTATGAAGTGCATATGTGTTTAGCATGTTAGCTATATCATGTTGGTCATGCATATGTATGGGACATGCTAAATTATGAAATGCTCTTGTGTAAGTTCAAGTTGCTGCACACAGAGCTAAAGCTATTACTTTTAAGCCAGCATTTCACGCTCGGAATCGATGTAATTAATCCGACCTTGGTCATACTGAATATGATGTATTACTCACCAAGCTTCTGACAATTCACCCTATTGATTTTAATACCTAATTTTTTTTGGTACATTGTGAATACGTGCTAGACATGAAAGCCGAGCAATAATGTAGACCAGTGATTCAGATTTATTGTGCAGTTAAAAGTTCCCACCGATTCCAAAATGACGACTGGAGTAATTTAATGCATGTTGAGCTTCAATCATTTGATGATTTTATGTTGTGGAGCTTGACTCGTGTCTCCCAGAATTGTTCAGTTTGATCTGTACAATAAGAAAAATAAACGCATGTGACATAAGCTGAATATCTCTTAACTCCCCAAAAGCTGGACTAAAAGCGGCAGTGCTGAAAGAAACCAGTAAATATAACATGTGAAGACGCACGGCTACAGTCTCCCACACATGCAAGTCGCACGCAAACAGAATGTCTCCTCTCAGTCTGCGAGTCAACCCACCCTGCTGATGTCTCATGATCATAATCACAGGTCAAAAGCTGTTTGCTTGTAGACGGATAGCAGGACAGTAATCCGGTCGCTCTCTAAAGCCAACCCTTGTAAGCCTGTCACCTAATTGAGACAGCATGGTGTTGCGGACTGTGGTCATTTGCATGTGTACATTAGCATAATTGAATAGGCATGAGTTAAGTGCATTTCAGCAGGCTGTTCTTAACATGGCCCTCACACCGCCAGATAAATTCATTCCTGGTGTGTTTTTCCTCCTCAATACCACCATGAAGAGATGCTTTCAGTCCCCCTCAACTGTCTCTTCCATTCTTTTCTCGTTCTTTCTGTGTCCTTCACTCTGTCGGTGAGCAGAGTATAGTTGAGGTTGGTTTCCTTTTCCCCTGAGGGCGTCTAATGCCGTATATGCTGCCCACAATCTGCTAGATCATTCTGACCACTCTTACTCAAAAAGCTCTGCAGGTCTTGACCAGTGCAGTCGACTGTGAAGATTCAAAGGCAAAAAAGACAATGGATTATATCTGAAACAATCGGCTTACTGATTTTTCAGCGGCTGCACTTGAGAACGTCTCTCAAAAGGTCCAGGTGCATGTTCACTGGGTTTGTTGCACAGGTGGAGCAACCAATGCGTCTAACAGATGAGGCCGATAGAAAAGAACAGCAAAATGTTGGATGGAGATTCTTTATATGTTTTTTCTTTTGCTCCAGCTGTTGTATAAACAGGGCATTGATGGATTCTGTGAGCATAAATAGAACTACTTGTTTTTTTTTTTTACTTCCTGTTCACTGCCAATGAACTGACCTCTGTTTCTGTTTAAACATGTAATCACTGTGTCTTCAACCAGTTAGATGAGATTTCCTACTGCTTGTCCTTTTTGGAGTGGATCACGAACATGCAATTATGCATCTGCTTATACACTCCTAAAAATAAAGGTGCTTCACGATGCCATAGAAGAACCTGTTTTGTCTAAATGGTTCCATAGAGAAACTTTAACATCTGAAGAAGCTTTCTGTTTCACAAAAGGTTCTTTGAGGCGAAAGAAGGTTTTTCAGATTATAAAGAAGAGATGGTTCTTTAAAGAAACTTTGTGGAGCCAAAAATGGTTCTTTTATGGTATTGCTGTGAAGAACCTTTTAAGCATCTTTATTTTTAAGAGTGTACTATAAAAATTCTATAAAAAAACAATTATTATTTAAAATTTTAAGCATAAACTTCCATTAAAATATCTGATAGTCCAAGTCAGAAAAGGAACTTTAAATGGAAGTTGAACGCATTGCATTGTGGGATACAAAATCTCAAATAATATGCTCTGTTTATGTTGTCTAGGTATTCATGCATGAAAATTGCATCCTGTGAACATTTAATATACGTACTATACTGTGGCAGTATCGGTAGCCTTGTTATCATTCTGTTTCAAACATAACCATGCTCCACTTAATTAGTTTGATTAAAAATTATGCGATGTATGCAAGCAATGTTGCCATATGTCTCCAGAGTAATTTTGGGCTATACATTCTTATTCAACACCTGCACACATTAATTAGATTTAAAAAGCAGTGGCTTATGCATGTAAGACATATTGTCATGTCTCAGGAGTAATAATTTTTTGTTAGGAATGTTGTTTGTACGTATAGTAGACAAATATTTGAAGCCAAAGATGTTGACTATGAGGAAGTGCACCTTGTGTGTGATTACTTCGATGTTTAGCAGAGGTCACACAGTGTGCATGAACCTCTCAGATGAGTCATATATTGACTTCCTTATGGGTCACTGAGCTAAATCACTTCATTCTACACAGTTGACACGGACTTCCTGACCTCCAAATAACTCTAATGACCTTCCGATTGTAGGATCTCTAATCTCTGACACCCTCCAGTCTCCAGTAGCTTTTATAGCTGTGCATTTACAATGGCTCAGAGCTGCATGTCAAATAAGTCAAGATCCTCCAGTCACTGTGCCCTAATTAAAGGCAAGGGAGTGCTTTTTTAAGAGCCCAGTGATGGATTGAAATCTTAAGAGTCATGACTGTATCGACGAGAGGAAAGGAGCCCTTCTTATCTCTAAATGTTCTCCTTTTTCTTCCTCCGTTTGCGAGCACGCTTCTGCTTGCCGGCATTGACATGTTCACTGGGGAGAAAGATTATGCGGGAGTGGGGAGTAATTACGACTCTAAGCCAGCCATTTGTGAGGCCTTATCAGTCAAATGATCGCGGTGTGGATCACATTAAAACACAAAGGCCGAGACATGTCCTAAATGCAGTTTTCCATGACCCGTTACTCCATCTTATCTTCTGATGGCAGAATGTTTTCTTCTCTATCACCCTTGACCAATTTCCAAAAGGATATTTAGAGTGTGAGTACGTTTATATGACAATATAGCTATTTTAACCCAGAAATATTGCCTGTATGCATACTTATGGAACATCAAGTGAAATAAAGAAACATTTTTCATTGTATTAGATTATGAAAGCAGATTCACATTACATAATATACATTTTGTATCACATTAGAGAAATCCATTATATGATTTGACATGCCTTATTTGATTCCATTGTGACATAAATCAATAAGAAGCAATCCTATGCTTAGACAGAAAGTTTGATACTCTTACATATAATACATCTACATGTGGCTTATCCACAACTGTTATAAATGTCCTTTTTTTGTTTTCTTGGCATTTTGTCAAATCCTTTTACTTACATGGGTCATCTGTGTTTTGATGTATATGAAGAAGTCATAACCTTGTCATTTCTGCAGGAGCTGGTAATGGTTGAACCAAAAATTGAAATTCTGTCATCATTTCCTCACCCTCATGTCGCTCCAGATAACATAACGACACAGGGGTGAGGAAATGACGGAACTGTCATTGTTTTTGCTGAACTGTGCCTTTAAATTTAATAGCAATCAGAAGCTTTTTACCTCTCTAAAGACCTTGATTCTGACTCCAGTGTCTTGAGCTGAGCAGAGAAATGAGTAAATGAGAAAAAACACATCCTGAGGCCACATCACATCTCGCTCTCTCTCTTTCTCTCACCATCTCATCATGATTAACGGCAGCAGATAAATTTCATGCATTATTCATCCACTCTGCCACCTTCACCTGCAGAGTGGAGGCTGATTTTCAGGTGCTGCTTTGTTCCTAAAAAACTTTAGCCACAATGACAGTTTGATAAAATCAGCTCCCTAAGGGCCAGTGTTCTCACTCATTTAGCTCTTACTGGCAGGCCGTGTCACTCCTAAAGCTTGTGGATCTGCCCGCAAGCTCTTTTCCATCTGGAGAGATAACCAAAAAAGATCAAAATCGAAAGCATGCATTCATCAGCTTCAAAATATCACACACATCACACACATCATTTGTGTCATTTTATTTGAAAACATTTAGTTTAAAATAAAATATATGGGTTTTCAGTACATATGGGTTTGACATCAGTGCAAAAAATAGCTGTATGTAATGTAACTCTTCAGTTGAAGGTTAAATGTGTCAATCACGCCACAAAATGGAATTGCAACTCTTTAAAAGTTTTATTTATTTTTATTTTTGCCATTCGTCAGACAATATATACAGTCACATATAGTCATGGAACGTATAAAATAAGCCCAAATTTATTGTTTTTTGACCCAGTTTATTATGTATGCCTCTATAAATCAATTACTGTAGATTCAAATTGATTAACTTTGTCCCTTGTTAACTTAATACTCACCTAACAGTTCATGCTCAGAACAGTTTTGTTTAAACTAGCGCCGCAGCTCATAGCACTGGGTCTTGGCTTGGCTTGGCTGTCAGTGTAAATCATTCACTAGCCCACTGAGATGATAAAGCCCTGGGAGAAATGAATTACCCAGGATGCAATCCGTGTGCCAGCCACAGACAGGATGAGATAGTGGCTAGTGTTGCCCACCTACCCGTTCCACAATCTCTGGATTCACCCAGTGCAAAAAGAGCCAATCACTGGTACTGTAGTAGTGCGGTCAATAATGAAATGAAAATGCGGTGGGGTGTGTATGGCATGGCTATAATAAATGCCATGAAAAACCTTGAGCTGAAACGGCACAGGTGAGGGCCCAGCCTTACCTTTTAATGGAGCCCTTGACAGAAATTTGCATTAGTGCTGCAGGCGACCCATTCTGTGTACTATGCATACAGTAATGCAGTCTATTGGGGACATGCACACGCATGACTGCACTCATAACAGTCACAGAATTCAGACATTTAGCCAAGCATACTGCAGCTGCATTATTGATAGTGTCGATCTTTTTCAGTTTCCAAAATGCGCTGCAATATAGGGATAAAATATTATTATCCATGTTTGAACATAAAACGCTAGAGTACAACTAGTAAAACTACAATATATTTGTTCACATGCCTGATTACCCTGTCATCTTGCCCAATTTTTTTCAAATTTTTTGAGGGCCAGTCCATTAATCAAACACCACCCTGCAAAGTCCAAAGATGGGAAAGACATTCCTATTGGGCTTAGTGAGAGAATAACCAGACTGAGGGGACAAGCAGGGTGAGACGTAACCTGCGCCACATGGCCATTTCTGCTGTCATTCCACCATCGCCAATGGCTGCAGTGCCATGCCAGGATACTGAACGCAGCAGCAAATCAGAGGTAATCTGGAGGTTGAGGACAATGGCCACCCGGGCTTACATTGTTTGCAGGAGCTTTTAGCAAATTTCTGGCAGGATTTTTTTTTTTTTTCTGGATACGAAACCGCAGTCTGCATGAACAAGCAAAAATTCTCACATGGATATTTATTTTTTTGAAAGAGAAACACAATATAAAATAGTAGTAATAATAAATCTGAATAATTAAAATAAAACATTTCTTTAAAGCGATTGTGTTCAGCTATTCATTGAATGCTGATCTTAAACTTAATACTGGTAGCAATTTGCAGTATTGCAGTAATAGTATCTAATGTTAATTTGTAATGTTAAAATATATTAATGAATGTAGAAATGCATATTAATTCAAATTAATAAATGCTGGAAAAGTATTGCTAATTTTTAGTTCATATTAACTGTATCAGTACCAAATTTAACCTTATTGTAAAGTGTTACATTTATAAATTTCCCCCCTGGCTTATACATTCTGCTGAACCATTAAACAAAAACGCTGAAAATGAAATCCCTCTGAGCTTGTATTTACTTCTGTAGCAGAGTCATCTCTGTTTGGCCACATGTGTGTGTTTATGGGCACTGAAGCATGCTGGGAGACATGAGGCTGCAGGCAGCACAGTTGAGCTGGCAGTCGGGGATGGAAGGGGGAAGTGACCCAGTGTCACGTTTCACTGCACACGACGCAGGGTGGACTCTGAGTATTGGAACACCCAATCAGCAGAGAGGAACTAATAAACATGAGTCACCGCCATGGCCTTGTGTGCAATCCGGCAGTCCAAACCAAATGAACCTGGGGTTATGTTGTGGAAGAAAAAAACATTAAGAAAATTGTTTATTTGGTTATGGTTGTCATTGGATATAGATCTATTCAACAAATATAATTTCTGTTTACTAATGTAAATGGTACTTTTGGACTTGACAACCCCTGTAAGCAGCTTGCTTTTTTAGTATGTGGGTGTAAGCGAGAAAGCCTCTGCTAGCTGCAAACCCCTAGAAATTGGTAAAAGCCTCTATCAAAGAGGAAATCGACAGAAAATGGCCTAAAATTGTAGGTAAAGCAATTTTTCGCAAATAATATCACAGAAACATAACCTGAATGTCCGACATCAGTTTTAGCTTCACTATAATATTCATCCCAAATTCTCAAATAGACAGACAGTCAGACAGATAGATAGATAGATAGATAAATGGATAAAAAAATATAAGTGTTTATATTTGAAGTGTTCATGCTTGCATTGCTGTTCTTCTCCTCTCTGTTTGGTGTGGGGAGGACTATCAGATAGCTCTGCCGCTGGCTTATCTCCTCTCGCAATGTTTACAGATCTTGTTTTTCTGTGTGAACGATTCGCCACTTTAGAAGCACAACTTTGAGCTTCTCTTTAGCAAAGTGTCACTCTTTTATCTGCTTCTATCTGAGCCATGCCCGGGGAGCCCATAACAAAAATGTTTACTCTATACGTCACAAACAGAATTATGGCTGTGCATACATTGTCTTATGGTCTTTACACCAAGATCTTTTGTTGCCATGGCAACAACAATCCTTCGTACAAGGTTGTGGTAACCATTTACTAGGTCATGGAATTATGTATCGATTTACCTCAAGGAATTTCACTCTGTAAACATGAGAGAAAAAAAGATGCACTTTGTAGTTCAGCTGACCTATAAAGGCAGAGCTGCTTCAGGTTTATTTATAGAATTGTGGTAGAGGGAGGGTGGATATGTGTGGGTTGAGGGGGGTGTCATTCAGATAGACGCGACTGCACTGATGTAAAAAATCTATAAAAAGTGTCAGATTCGTCTTCCAATTCTCCACCTAGATTGTTTAAAAGATTATTTCAAAGACAAGCTCAATTTCCAGCATGCACATCTTGAAGGAAGAAGGATGTACTCTCAGAACGAATTAGATCATGTCTTGTTTGAGGAAATGCACGAGCTACATAATCTAATCTAATGTTGCTGCAGTTTCCTCCACAGAATGATTTGATGGCAGCAAACATGCCCTCTAAAATACAACTTCATTGAAGTGTTTGGCTTGCCATGTGCCATTACGCGGCGGGGGGCCGTGTCCTTGCCATATTACGAGCACTGAAAAAAAAAATTTCCAGCAAAATCCTGTCTCCTCTCCGTACAAATCTGCCACCCAGGGTGGAGTTGCACCCTTCTAGCTATAATCAGAGCATTTTCTCCCATTTCATTCTGTCCGCCTGACTCGAAAAATGACATTATTGGTATTTAGAAGATTTTTTAGCTGCAAATGCCCGCTGATTTGGTGCAGAGAGGGGAGAGGTTCTCAATGCCTGGCAGGACGTTTTCAGCAAAGTTTAGCCTGTATCTGTCACATCCATCTTATGACAAGTAGCGATCCCCACCTTCAGCACAAGACGAATGGTCTTATTATTGGAAGGAGTCATTCAAAATAGGATCATGTCAAGCATAGCAAATACCCGCTCAAAAATATACAGACCTGTGGCTTGAAGTACAAAGAGTTTACAATATATTTTGCACACCTTTGAGAAATTGTCAAGTGGCACTGGGCACATAAAAATAAATATGGGTAGATTCAGGATTAAAATTGCTCCATCTCATGTGAGAGGTTGGAATTTCCCATATTGTAGAAAATCTGTATTTAGTGGAAATATGAATTATTTTTCAGTGTACCAAGTGTCCTAGAGTTCAGAAAACATCGTAATCATGCTGCTTTATTTTATTTTATTTTATTTATTTATTTTGCGGTCTTCAAATTGGGAGTATACCGACAATGCCTAAAAATGCTTCCTGCATAAGCAGTTCAGTTAGTAAACAGTCTTAGAGTTCCATATTTATTCCCTGATGTAGCACAGCACTACCTCAAACATTTCCTGAACTGCTATAGCTAGTACACATGTAAAACAAGCTTGAGGCTATATTATATAGTTTGTTTGCTTAATATTCAATGTGATTGTTCTAGTGTAGTAAATAAACAGTAAGGGAACAGAAAGGGAAAGAGAAAGATGAGCCAGGCACACAGTGTTCTCCCTGCTGGGAAATTAGTGTCCATGTGCATAATTATGGGATTAACTAGATGAGGAGTGATTACTTTCTATTTTGTGTATGAGAGTCAAACAGCATTGTGTGTACTAGAAAACATCCCCTCCCGCATTGACCATCTGCAAACAGCCTCCATTTCAATTTCAATTACACCAGTAAACACACTGGTTTGTCTCCCAAGAGCAAATAGAGGATGTAACTGATGAGAATTCACAGAGGTCACACTTCAAGCTGACCTAAACGCCAGAAGGTCAGGGATATCGATATGCAGTTTGTTTAAATGGTGTATTTGTTTGAGTCTTTTAAAGAGGTTCACAATTTAAAAAAAACAACAACTTTTAATTTTAAACAAACAAAATGGTAATTTATCAATAATATAGACACTCTTTTTTAATATAATGAATATATTCCAAGTACTCTAAAAAATAAATGATTGCTATATCTAAAGAAACTCTCATGTGGGTTTGTTCACATTGGTCCGTAACATTCAATATTGATCATCATCAAACATTCAAGAACAACATGTCACACAAAGCTATTGTTTAGCTTTGAAATTGTGCTTTTCTTTTGGTCGTGGAATGCTTTACTTTGGAGCTGATTGGACACTCTGCAAAATGTTTAGTTTTATTTTCCACAGAAGAAAAACACATACAGGTTTGCAATAGCATGAGGGTTAGTAAATGATGAGTTTTTTGTTTGTTTTTTGCATGAACTACTCCTCCATATGTCAAGTGTGTGGTGTGGCTTGGGGCATTTTGTAATATAATGTTTTCTCTTTGATGGTTATTTAGTGCGCTGGATGCCATTTAAGTCACTTTAGGAAACTCAAATGTAGAGTTTGCCTCTGACCTCTCATAGTGTTTCTCTCACTCAGGTGCTGCTGCATGCTGGCACATAGGTTGCCCGCCCTTGGTAACAGCTGTGAAATATACAGCTCATTTCCGCTGCGCTGTTGTTTCCTTTTTCTTTTTCGCTGAGCTTGTCCGTGGCCTTCAGGGCAGGCAGCTTTTCACAGTGTGTTTATGCAGCCTGTCAGCACCTGAGATCCGCTGAGCTGGCAGCTCCGGGCTCTTGCTCCACACAACCCAGCAACGGTCAGTCTCAGCCAGATGGACCAGAAGGTTGCGACAAGGTCGTGAAGGTCAAGAAGTTCCCAGCATGGTGTTCTGAAGTAAGATTGCTATTTACATAGACTACAGATTAGCAATGGTGGCATATACAGAAGGATTGACAGAACAGCGCATGGAAACTAAAACAACATGGTCGGGCCGCTGGTTGGCAGATCGGTATGGCTGGTGGACTTTACAGTGGCATGAGAGAAAGATGCAACGTGTCACAGTGTGACATAGATGCACGCTGATGGAAGTGAGACTGACAAGCTTGCAGGCGCACACAGACTTGAAATGGCAGATTGCTCCTTGTTGAGAAAGGTCTATTTTTGGGGCTACGCCGACACCCACTCTGCGGGTGACGAATGCAGATGACTACATTCACACCTTATGGAATTCATTGAAGTATACAAAGCTTTGAACTTTGTTAACTCATAGAGAAAATACACTTTTCTTGGTAATTGGTAATTTGTAATGTCAAAAATATAAAATCTGTCCACTTATTTTATTTTAATTCAGCATTTATGTGCCAATCAGCAAGGCTGATAAAATTTGCTCAAATCCATTTAAAGCAGGCAGCACCGTTCTAACCTTCCGTCCCCTATTGTTCAGAAACGACTTTGCTTCTTCTGCTCAGCAGTCTTCAAAAGGCCGTGGACAGCACCGAGCTTAAAAATACCCCTGCCCTAAGTGTGTTGGGAGAGATGCTTATCTCTGGTCCCATGTTTTCTGCTCCTGTGGCGATCCACTGGAAGCGATACCCTCCTGGCAATACTTGCTTATTAGCATGCAGATTTAGGCCAGCCTCTCCTGATAACACTTCTGAAGCTATTGAGTTGATTTTTCAATTTTGCACTGCTTATCCCCCGCTTCCCTGCCCATAATGAAAATTTCCATCTTGACTATCACCAAGAGTGTGTGCGAAAGAGCCGTGTCGCTAATAACTACCTTTCTCTGAGCGACACCCTCTCTGACAAAGGTATGCAATCACTTCTTGTTCTTGTCTAGCATTGATTGCGAGACATCGCTTGAGCTTGCAGTTGTTCTATCATACAGTATATTTACTGTCATAAAGTAAATTGCAACTTGAGTAAGGGAATGCAGGTTGCTTGAACAGCAAATCTCCTCTTTAAACATGTTTAAAAAGACAGTGTAGAATTGTTTGAGTAGCAAAAATGCTGGGTTTAACATTTTTTATTCAGAATGGCAAATGGTCTTTAAAAGGCTTCTCAGTCCTTTTTAGTTTTGTTAAAGGAGTAGTTCAGACAAAAAATTCAATTCAAATTCAGAAATTTTTATGAAGTCTGAAAGCTTTCTGACCCTGCATTGACAGCAAGGGAACTACCATGTTCAAGACCCAGAAAAATAGCATGGACGTTGTTAAAATAGTCCATGTGATATCAGTGGTTCAACCATATTTCCATGAAGCATTTTGTGTGCAAATAAAACAAAGATAATGACTTCGTTCAACTATTTCTTCTCCTAATTTGTGTTCCAAAGATGAACAAAGCTCTTTTGGGTTTGGAATGACATGAGGGTGAGTAATTAATGAAAGAATTTTTTGGGTGAACTATCCCTTTAAGAAACCAGGTTGTTTCTTTTTTTTTAAATGATGGTCTAACCAGTAGAAAACTGGCTTAAACCAGCTAACATCAAACACTGGTCTAATCATAACTTTTCAGAAAGAATATGTAGAGTATGACTAAATAATACTGGTTGTTTATCAATTTCATTGGGCATGAAGAAAAAGAGCAAATAAATATTACGTTATAGCTGAGGCTGTGCATTTTTTTTATTTGAAAGCAGTCATTTGCAATTAGTGTGATCTGTGGAGGAAGCATATACTGACTGAAGGAGCCATTTTATAGCATGGCTGATTTCTCTCTCAACTCCCTCTCGGTCTGACTAACAGCTTGTTCAGTCAAGGGTTATCAGCTGCAGATGGTTTCAGACAATAAACATGATCAAATACGGGGGCGGTTTCACCGAGGCGCCCCGGCTGAAACATGGTTTTGACGATCTCTGGTCTCTATACATCCCTTTTCATTCGGTTTATTCATTCGTCTTTCTATCCTTCTCCTTAATCAACCCATTTTCTGTCTGTTTTTTCTATCCTCTGGATTACCATTATATAATTTGTTCTATTCATCACAGGACATCAAGAGTTTGGACAGATAAAACACATCAAACCTGAAAGAATGAACTCTAAATCTGCTGTGTTTCAGTCTGTTACCTGCTTTTCCACTCAAGGCATCTTCTAAAGCAAAAACCTTTAAGTGCAAATCACAATTTTCCAATATGACAATGCAGTAAAGAAGCAACAAGGAGACCTTCAGCGCAAGGGAATGGATTCTGTTCTTATTATTCATCATCTTTGAAAATAACTCATTCAGATTGTGAGTCTGGGTAGTGTACTGAGTCTGTACTGACTATTGACAGTTAAAGGACTTTTTAAGCAAAATCTAAAACATCAGTTGCATCCAAGTCTATTTAAACATTTTGGGTGTCATGCTGTGTTTGATGTAAGGGATTCCAATTTGCATTGGTTCTCAAATTTTTGAGTGAATAACTTTTGACTTCCTTCCTTTGCAATATAGCATAAAATTACTCTTTTATGGACCATCTTTATGATATGTTTGTGGTTGAGTTTAGTCATTTTTGGAGCTCCATGGTTTCATTTACCACTCAAAATCTTTTAATGGAAAAGTGTGCCTAAGACATTTTCTGCACTTCTAAAATCTAGTTTTCGCAATCTGATACTCAGCAAGCTGTAGTATAGTCTCAGCCTCAGACGTCACGCCCACAGACTGTTAGATAAATGTCTGATGCATAAAGCACACAAAACTAGAAACACTTCAGGATTGTCAAAGTCATTACCAGACTGGTTAAATTATATAGGATTTCTGGTATATTTGTGTGCTGTGTTGTTTAACATTCCACTTGGAAACAAAGATGCTGTGATGCCAAAACGCTCATGGAAGAAAGTCGTATCAATGAGTGCTTATCAGGGTCAACTAAATGCTGGATTTTCTAAAGTTAGTGAAATATTTGAAGTTCTCAGCACAGAATCTTTAAAATATGTTTTACACACCAGTCTGTTATTGTGGGGACATGCCTAGTAAACATGACGTGGCACAAAACGAAATGCGATTGGTTGCTTTGCTTTGCCTTTCAGTTGTATGGCCTCTTGGGAAGGTCTTGTCCATTTAAAGCAGCTTAAGGTTCCCAGACATTTTTCGATGAGTCTGAAGGTTAGGCTGTGTGAGACTAGCTGTAACAGTGCTTGCTGTAGCAGTTGCAGCACACTTCAGAAATCCCCACCTTCCCCAGCTCCACCTGTATAGATCCCGCTGCATTGTGGTTTCATGTATGTTAAATATGAGGGTTATTTCAAATATGTTATATGTGCTGCAGCAGCATTTTTGTGGATGTATTGGCAGCAGTACTTGCTCTGCCGGAGCAGCACCATAGCAGATCTGTTCCACCAAGATCAAACACATTGTGATGTACATTACCATGCTACAATTCTCAAAAGTTTCATGGCAGAACTAGTTTGGAACGACATTAGGGTGAGTGTATGACAGAAATGAAAGAAACCTTAATACTATTTATTCATCTACTATATATCAGCCTTTTTAAAATGGAAATTATCAGTTATTCAAGGAGTTTGTGGAGCAAATCCTAGCAAGCGATTTAAGTGGGTATCCACTTATTTCCTCAGCTTTTACCCATTGTACACATTTACAGTGATTGACTGTGTTTACCCCAACCAATCAGCACAGAGAATGGCTTGACTAATTGTGGTGGACTTTGGCTTGATTCTCTCAAAGGCTGCAGTTCTCCAAACCTCAATGGCCTCTCGACTGATTAAGCCGTTTTGGCTCTAGTGAGAGAGTTCGCTGATTCTTTACAAATACAAATACACATCACCCAGTTAGTCAGTGCTAATCATGGTATTCAATATGCATGAAATCATGTAATTCAGTATAAAACATGCTTTGTCAGCTCACCACAAAGCAGAGTGGGGCAATCCATCATTGTCTGAGTATTATCTACCAAATTGTGTTATTGTGAAATCGGTTCTTGATTATCCAGCTTCTTATAACGTGTTGATTCATGTTATGTAGCCTATGCATCAGCAGTAAAATACTTAAACATTGGCTGCAGATTCATTGTAAAGGAAGAGAAGCATCTCGTTTTGTCCCATTTGGCTAATGATCATACGGAAGCAAGGGTCTACTTCAGCAACGATGCTTTCTGATTGAAAGCCACTCGGGAATGAGAAGGCATCTGATGAGGTCAATTGCAAACCTTTTCATACAGCAATTTCTGCAACACAAGGTTGAAACGTGCACCCCTTCAACCCCCTTGACTGACTTCCTCTCTACCTACTTCATCTTCATTTTTCTCTTTGTTTCATTTCGACCTACCCACAGGATTTCTTTCAGACAGTATTAAAACTCATTCACCCTACCTTAGCAAGACTGATGTGCAGCCTTTACAGTTTTTGGCCAAATTTGCCAGTTCTTTCTCCAGCAGTCCATTTGTTTATTTGACATGTATTGCTCCATATAGATAGTGTCAGGAACGTCTGGCATGAAATTACAGGCATCCTCAGTCAGATGCTGCAACCATGCATGATAAGGATTTTAAATTCATCTCGCTGTAGTCTTGAGAACTAATTTCCAGTTTCATAATTTGAATATGAAAATAAAATGCAGTTCCAAAAGAGCCAACTTTTCAAATAAGAAAATGAAAAGAATTGTGGTTCACCTTTGACTGCTGAAGAGAGAAAGCACATTTTATGATACCATGTCCGAACAAGCTGGATCTCTTTCCTCTGAAGATGACAAGATTATTACTTTTGTGAAAAAAAATGATTCTGCTGCTTCAAAAGTCTCTGTCTCGCTCTCAACGCTGACCCGTTAAAAGGAGTACATTTTCAGTTTGATAAAATTACATGGTGCCTTTCTACTACTGCAGTAGTTATGCTATTGAATGAATAACTGGGATTTCAGTTGATAGCTTAATAAATCCATCTTCCATCTTTTTGCATTTATAATGACTTCCACTGAAATGGAATACAGGAATAATGAAGGGTTGAGAGATGCTACTTATAATTCAGAGTTTCTGAAAGGAAGTATAAAGATTAGTTCACCATCCAAACTCCTCTCTCGTAATAAATGGTAGCGACTAGGTCACTGAATTTTTCACGCTTCCTGCGTTTCAAAACAAGATCCAAAATGGTGAAGTCACGATGCAGGTGCCGTGTCAGTTATGATGTCCTAAAAAACCATCAGAGAAATATTTTGGGATAAAGATACT
>JAUMHE010000046.1:10978416-10995934 GCA_032359235.1 Enteromius mattozi
CGTAATAAATGGTAGCGACTAGGTCACTGAATTTTTCACGCTTCCTGCGTTTCAAAACAAGATCCAAAATGGTGAAGCCACAGCGGAGGAAGTCACGATGCAGGTGCCGTGTCAGTTATGATGTCCTAAAAAACCATCAGAGAAATATTTTGGGATAAAGATACTGAGATTGTGGCATAAGCCCATATATCTATCATCCCCCCGTCTCATTCACCCAGCTCAAACAGAGCTTCCTAATGGAGCAATTTCAGCTGTGCCTCTGGCAAACCCTCTCTTTCGTTCTCATCACGCTTTCCTCCCTCCCTTTCATACTCTCTCTATGCAATCCTTGGACAGGGCAGAAAGGAGGCCTCCTGGGGAGCATGATGTGAAGCGCCGACCTCATGGTGCTACTGATGCTAATGGCCTGTTTAGAATAGCTGACACGAAGGAAGAGAACAAGTAAAAGAAAAAGTGAAAATAATTCTGCAGAAACTTCTGAGACACATTGTAATTATACAGGCAAACTTTGCTGAGTGCTGAAAGAGTTTTACATAAGAGGCCCGCGTGAGTGTTAAACCTACTGTAAACTAGAACCATAACTGTAAACTACTACCATTACCCGACCCATCCAGATGTAGGGTAGTAGACTTCTTTCACTGGCTCACAGATGTGTAAAAACAAAATGTTTCATTATTCGTTTATTATTTATTATTTTGTATAATGTAGAGTACATAATAATAATTAAAGTTTGTTTACCAAGGCTGCATTTATTTGATTTTAAATGCAACTAAACATTAATATTGTGAATTAATATTACATTTATCAAGTCAGAATCTTGAAGAACAGCATTTAGCATTTAACAGATTTAGAAATATTTTGTAGTTTCTTTATAAATGTTTTTACTTTTAATCAACTCAATGCATTCTTGCTGAATAAAAATGTTTTTATAAATGAGAAATATTATTTTTAACAAAAACAAACAAACAAAAAACAACTTGCTGTCCTCAATATTTTGAATAGCGATATGTATAATTATTCAGTATTTTCACATGTAAGATCTCCCAGTCCGTTTAGTTTGCCTTGTTCAGTAGACCAACTGATATTCTCTTGAACAACCCACACACAAATACAATTTTTGTGACTATATTCAGCCCTTGAAGCAGTTATAGTACACGCTATCTTTAAACGGGAGAGAACAAAAACGCATAGATAATTTGAGCATGAACAACTGGTTCATAAACAAAACAAGCCTAATCTGATCCAAATTCATCATTTATTGGGTCTCACTGGGCTCAGTTCTGGTAGCGGGCCTCTTATCTGCATACAGTAGATCACTAGAAAGAAAGCTATCTCAGTGTTCTGGGAAAAGCACTAATAGCCACTTCTGGAAATGGCTTACTTTGAACCAAGCGAAAGTACATTAACGTTTTCAATGGCTAGTTTGATACCAGACTTGCACACAATGGTGGTGTTTACACAAATGGATGTATCCAAAGGTAAAATTAGGTCAGATTGAGTGTGTAGGACATAATGGCTTAGTAAATATTTTCTTCGTGGTGCGGCACAAAGACTCTAGGATTTGGAAACAGCGATATCTTTCCTCTAAAGCAAACACGCCCTAACAGAGGTCAGAACATACTCATCTTGGCTTAGTCTTGTCTGTCTTCTGTCTCTCTGTCTTATTCAGTTACTCCCATTTCCAAAATACCGCTCAGCCATGCTTAATTAATTAACAGGCTTGCTTAAATTTCCCACTGTCTGAATGCTGCATGTTTAGAGAAATCAGTGCAGAAGAGACCCTGCCGACGGTGCTTATAAAGGAACGGCTAAGCCTGTCGCCTCACAATTCATTTGTTGGGAATTAGCAGATGGCTTTATTTGACAGACCAGCCATCTGAAACGTTTAACACTTGTTTTGTTCAGTGACGACACTGCTGTGTGGAACCGTTCGGAGCTTTCACACCTGAGTGTGGTGCTGGATTGAACTATTTTGCACTTTTAAAGGTAACACTGTGGCTGTCCATGTGATGCTATGGCGGTCAATTCTTAGGTCTGACTGCAGGTGGCGCTCTCACTTCCACATTCTCTTTTTACTTGTGCCCACCCTTCACTGGGGCAATGTCCCAGTCACTGAGCTGTTAAAAGAGGTAGGGATCGATAGGAATTACATTTCTCCTGCCATTTTTGGCATTGTAATTGGAGACGAGCCTGACGAGGTTATTTTTGTGGAGTCGATTGACAGGACCTTTTAGACACTGAAGCATCAAGACACCCTCCGCTTTTGACAATCCAGTTGCTACTATTACCAGTACCATCTCAACAACCCTATTCAGAAAGAGAGTGAGATAAAAAGAGAGAGGAAGAGTGGGAGATCTTTCTAATGTTTTGCACAAGCAAAAATCCTTTAGAAAAACGCTTCAACAAGATCGATATCCCCACCCCCAGCATTAGTCAAATGGCATCTAAAATAGCATTTGAACAGAGGCTAGATATGAGCACACACAAAGTCTTTCAGTGCAAATCAATGTTTTCAAAGTCAACGCAGCGGAAATCCTTTAGTATGCTGTTGACACATCTTTTAAATTTATATGTGACTCAGTAGTTTTGTAGTGTTTGTATAGATTTTTTTTCTTTGTGTGTGCGCATGTGTACTTTATTTTACCTAGTATTTGTTTGTTTACAAATACGGAAAATGGTTACAACGTCTTGTTGGTCAGCAACGTATTAATTTCCTTTCTTAAATGAATTTAATAATTTGTCACCTATGCATAAGTACAGTTATATTATTGAAAACACTTCCAAATGATCAATTCTATAATAGAATTCTGAAAGATGTTCCCAATTCTCAAAACTGGGAAAAGATTGTGTTGCGATGAGCAGTCAACAAAGAGGAAATTTACATTGAGACGTCTCTGACAGGTTTGTTAGTGTCAGTCGTGGCTTTGCCTGCGCAATTGTAAATGATTGTAATGATTCTTGACTTGAGCAATGAAAACAGTCTTCACTTGATGAGCTTGACAGCTCTTACTCTCTCTCTCTCTCTCTCTCTCTGTTTCCTCAATCTACTTATAATCGTAATACTAATTAGCTTTGATGAGTAAAACGTCAAAGCAGGACAGATTCTGCTGCCTCAAGTCCTCTGCCTTCTGCTTTGAGCATCTTATAGTTGTGATCATAAGTTTACATACTGCTTCTGGAATTTGTACAATAACATTAAACAAATAAATAGAAATTAAAGAAAAATCCACTTAATTTGATCATTAAAAATTACTTTTTTTATTTTTTTTATTTCTGATTCTGAAGAAACGTGGAGACTTAAGCACAACTGTACACTGGTTTCAGCATTTATGCTTGTTTATTTGGTCTTCGTTTTTACACTCTCCATGAGCACAGTTTGTCCTTCACAGAAGGAGAGAGAGAGTGAGAGGGAAAAGGAGATGTTACAGCTTGTTGAGACATGCAGGGAGTGAGAAGTGGAAACATCAGTCAGACTGTCCTGTGACTGTCAATTCACATCAGAGAGGAGAATGCTGATCACTAGAACCACTGCACTTTAGATTACCTGTCAGAATCCAACCATCACACACATATATACACACCATCACCAGAACCCTTTCCATCACACTTCCTCTTCTTTCATCCACACCTCTCTCTATCTTCGTCTATCACTTTTCTGTTAGTGTGTGAAGAAACATGCCAGAATTGACTTTATTTGCGAATAGAAAGCCACACTAATGTGCTTGTGCCTACAGCAAAGACCAACTTAGACTGGTCACTGCTGGTTTGGTGTTGATCCAGCTGAATGTCATGCTGTTCAACACAAGGAGTTATGCACTAATTGCATTTCATTACAGGCAGAATTCAGAAACAGTAAAAGGATTTTCAGACGTAGAGTCAAATTGATTACCTTAATGTAAATGAAACTGCATTAAAAACACACATATATATGAAAAATGTTACTGAAAGCAAATCTGAAATGAAACAAAATTTTGAAGCCTTAATCTTAATATATACTATCTCAATATAAGTAGCTGCCGATTGACACCAAGTGAACTGACCAACCTAAAAATCAAATACAGTACAAAACCAAAGTCTGTAAATTTAATACAGAATGAAAAGAGACAGGTGAGCAGTCTGGATTGAACCTTTCTGCTTTTCTTCTAAATTAATCAAGGGGAAAACCCGAGGAGGTTTTGGATTAGGCCAAAGCCTTCTGAGATTAGAAGAGACTCTCAGACTGCCTGTGGAAGTATGTAAATCACAAAACTGGAGAATTCAGAGTGTTGCCAGCAGCGGTGGATTCATCTTTTTCATAAAGCCACTCCGTAGGATAAAGTCCTAAAATGTAGAGTGTTACGCAACGCTCAAATATATTCAAATTCACACTCTCAGGACAAACAGCCCTTGCAAGTACATACCGACTGCTTGTGTGAGTGTGTGTGTGAAGTGCCAGCTGCAAAATACCCTCTTTATCTGCAAAAAATGAAAGACTCGCCAACGTGGGAGTCAGAGAGAGAGCAGAATGAGTTGTTAGGAGCTGCATCTTTGGAAGAAGCTCAGTGCAAATTAATAGATATATAGCGTACCAAAAATCTCAGGGTGCCCCAATGAATCATGAGACAGGTGGTGATGTCATTTATGAGTGTTTATATCAGTTTTGAGCCACTTATTTTATGGTCATTTGCCAGTTTAATGTGTTTCTTTCTAAAACCGGTGTCTTTTACTCTAGTGGTATTGGACGGATGGTGTCCTGTGCATTGACAGTTTAGCCTGTCCCATTCTTTCCTTTTCAATTAGAGAGGTGTACAAGGCTCTTACAGGCACTGTAAATCACAGGTGAGAAGGGCAGGGAGAGGGAGAGAAAGAGAAAGGGTGTGCCCTACTAGCACACACTGCATCACATCTGACATCCACCTATAAAGAATAAAAAGTGAAGTAATAGGGTATACCAATCAATGCGCTTTTTCTCTCTATCTCTCTCACTCTCTCTCTCACACACACACACTCACTCACTCACTCACAAGCACAACCATAACCTGGCTACAAATGTAATCAAATTGCTTCTGTTGTTTAATCACCCCTCTGCCCTTGTATGACATTATTAGCTGTTTAGCACTTGCTCGAACACACATTAAAGCTTTTATACAGGCTGTATTTATCAAACTGTTGTGCACGTCAGGGCTGTGCACGGTGGAATTGAATTTTAGAATACCTAAAAGTCAAATTCTGTTTGAAATTCAGGTTGTAAATTGTGCATAATTGAAGTGTGAAATTGACTGTAAGGAAAGAGTTTAAAATAAAAGAAATTCAAGTATATGCAATAACTGATGACTGACTGTTAAATTCTTAGAAAATAAAGCACACCCGAGGTAATGTGGTCACGACGGAAGTGGCTTACCTCTTTGACTCTGACTTAGTTTTTAAGTTGATATTAGGGATACAATCGTCAGAGTAGCGCTAACAACACTAGCACATATGTTAACGTGTGTGTCTGTGAGAGAGTGGTAGAGATAGAGTATGTGCTTTACATACATAATAAAACATAATTTTGTAGTAAAACATGGAAATGATCTGTCGTTTTTATCATATTGATTACTATATTTATTTGTCTGGCCGGTGTCATTGAGGTTTTGGTTATTTCACTCTTGTAAGACCTTTAAAATAATAGAAATCATTTGGCGAAGTGATATGGTCATGTAATGCGGTCAAGAACTACCTAGAACTACACTCAGCATGGGTTTCCTTGAAAATAATTGCACACCTTAGAACATTCATCCACCAATCAGATTCAAGCATTTAGCGGACCTGTAGTACTGTATAAATTTATATAATTCAATGGCTCGTTGTCAATTATTCCTTACATAATGTCTTCATATAACACACTCACATACACTGCATGCATAATTCGTTGTAAAAGAATGCTTCTAAGTAAAGGAGTGTTTTGACAGTTCAACTATAACAGATCATTATTATAGTTCGCTTGCATTTAAAGGCATATTTAGTTTAAAGGGTTTGTCTGAGAACCACTGTTGTAAAACCAAACATCCTGTGTTGAATTTATTTAATTCAGATTCTAGTTAATCATTGTTTGTTTTGTAGTTGGTTCGGGTCAAATTGCAATGAATTAAAAGGGGTCAGGGGGAGATTTCCTAAATTGAATCCTAAATATAAAGTTTCTAGAAAAAAATAGATCCCGAAATTATGTAACTATGTTTAGCAGTTCATGCTGAATTAATTACAGGAAATTGTGGAGGTGAAGAAGCAGCGTAAAAATAGACTGAATATCAGTACCGCACTGCTTTACAATCTCTGTAATAAATAATGTGCAGTCATTTCCCATTTTCCTGTGAAGTAGCATGCTCATTCAGTCCCAAATAAGATGAAACATTATTTATTAAGTCAATTCAAACTCCACCACTGGCTGTTTTAACATTTTGCCTTTGTTAAGGTTGTTTCTGTATTTTGCCTGTATTGGAGATGTATCTGTATCTGTTGCTGTATACATAACACTTATATAAGCCTCCTCTCAAAAATACCAAACAGGCAGAGTGGAATCCCATCATGCTCTGCTTCACCTTGTCACTTCTGATCTTTCAGAGCGAGCTTTTTTCCCTCTAGCCCCAAGGGTCCTGCCCTCTCCAGTCCCTTTTCCCCCCTTCACTGTCTGCTGTTTTTTTTTCCCCTCATTCTGTCTCTTTCTCTGTCCTCCTTCTTGTTTTTTTTTTTTTTAAAGATATCCTTTTTTAACCCACATAGTCACATGTGTCTGTTCACCTCAGTGTCGTAAAATGGCAGCAGGCATAGTACAAAATGGAGAGCTGTGTGAGATGAGTTTCACATGGTGGATAGACAAGGCACTAATTTTGTTCGTTTTTTCTTTCTTGCTTATTGTTTCATGGTGTTGTATGGTCATTATGACCTCTTAATTACAGCACATTCTGAAACATTTGAAAGGCAAATTGAAGTTGATCCATCAGACCTTTCTCAGATGATATTAAAAATAACAAATGTGATATCTCAATTGTTTCACCTGCAGCAGTGACATTAAATAGATATCAAATTGAGACTCTCCTGCTTCCTAGATGTTTCTCCTGAAAAAAACACTCTCATGAGTCTCATATAGAGTTGACCTACTGAATATTTTTTTAGGCAAATTTATTTTGTGGTTACGTATGTTTCCAAACCTGACCTTGTCTTTATTGTGAATGTTTGTTTATTCAGTTGTTCTGTGCAAATCTATTCTTTGACTTGCTGACTCACCTGCCCTCCTATACACTACAAATATATGTGCATACACCCAGCGTGATCCCAGTGGTCCTGACGCCAAGCTCCCGAAGGATCTCTATTTGAGACATCACTCCCTGTCACTTCGTACCACTAAATGTGTGTGTGTGGGTGTACATGAGAGAGGCTCAGGGCTCCTACAAGCCCAATTACTCCAAAACAAGAAAAAAACATGATGAAATAAACAACAGACATCCTGGCCTGGGGCCATTGCCTACACTGGATGACTAATAGCATTTAATGACGGAGTATTTGACTGGTGTCATGTTAATGAACAAATGATCGGTGCTTTTTGGTCGGGGTGTTAAAAAAACACAGTTGGCTTGAACTTGAGTCTCCATGCAGGCGAAAGTTGTGTGATGAAGCAACAGCTGACTTCCTACTCTTATGAATACGCTCAAAACCTGTCACTCCTCGCTTCCCAAATATACCCTCTTTCCCCGGCAGATCTGCCCTGCCTCAGCCAAGCGTCCATTATTTACACTTGTTCAGGATTTAAATGAGAGCAGCTGTGAGCCGATGAGCGAGCGATGCCCTGAGGGTTCCTCACACTCGCCTGGTTTTCGGCCCAAGCTGATGCGATTCTGCATTCGCTGTCTAAAGTCCTTTTTCTGGGGTAGTTTATAAGCAACAAAGACATCATCCTCCGCGGTAGTGGTAATTGAAAAGGGGGGGATTTTGTGCATGGGCTAAATAGAGAGGCAGTGGCCCTACAGCAAAGCGAGGTTAATAACTTTTCCACTTTCATTACCCTAGAGATGGACTGCAGGGGACTTAAGCACAGCCCCTGGACACCGGAGGACTCTACTGCTCTTATCTTACTTTCAATTCTCTCTATTTCACTCTCTTGTTCAAATATAAATGCAGACACACACAACGCCTTATCAACAGTCAGCCTTGTTTCTTTCTAGGTTTGGCCTGATTGTACTACTGTTGTATACATTTCTTTATAAGAATGTAATTTTATTGTCTGAAATGTTATGTTTTTGTATTTATATTACATAAATGTTTGGACAGACGGGTTTTGTTTTAGTTGGTTTCATGATCACACTTTATTTTGAGACTCAGTTCTCGTTATTAACAGACCGTTAACTATGCCTTTTGCCTCAAACTCTTAATTTGCTGCTTATTAATAGTTAGTAAGGTAGCTGTTAAATTTAGGTATTGAGTAGGATTAGGGATGTAGAATATAGTCATGCAGAAAATGAGCTTTTTAAGTACTAATAAACAGCTAATATGTTGATAACAGGCATGTTAATAAGCAATTAGTTAATTGTGAGAATTGGTCCCTGTACTAGAGTGTTACTGGTTTCATCCGTCTTAGCTGTAATGTCACCATGTCCCATAGCAGAGTTAAAGTCTCCATGAGGTTAATTACTACGATTCCCCCATCGGCCAGTTTTGCTGAAAAAGCAGTGAATTATACATTCATACTGTACATTTTGCCCTTGACATTCCAGTTTGTTCCTTATGGCCTAATTATTCAACCGACCTCTAGTTCATTAAAACATACTGACTATACTATAGAAACAATCCCCTAATAGTGTTCCTTCACAAGTAACTGAAAATGTCAAACATTTAAGGTTGGAATACAGTACACACTATTTGCCTACATTTTTGTTCTTAATTACAATCTGGATTTGTCAACGATAGGTAGTGTATAATGCCCGATTTTTCCTCTGTATTTACAAAGTCAACAGATGTATAATGTCTAGTGAATAAGTTGTGTACTGTATTCCAGCCTTTAAAGCGTAGTGGAAAAAGAACTGAAATGTTCTGATGCTAATTATCTACAATCCAAATTGCAGCATGTGCTGAAATACATTAGTATGCACTTTGCATACTCATATAGCTCCTGTACTGTTCCTTTATAGATAGTGCTTGTTTTGATCATAAAATGAAATGGCATTTACTTTAGAGGCTTTAATTACTATTTGTCTGATAAGTGTCACGCAATTCAATAAAGTGCTCTTAATTGTTTGACGCAACACCAATGAACTATTTATTTGCTTTCATACAGCCTTTAACTGTGTTCGTGGTTTTTTTTTATTTTTTATATATAATTGCATTGTTGGTTTTCCATTCAGATCAAAAGATTTCCGGTGCTATGATTATTGCTTTATCCCCACGGGAAAGCAATTTGAACATCTAGGTGAACATTATATTTAAATGAAACACACATTATGAATGCCAGCATTAAAACGTACTTGTTTTAGTTTGACATTAAAATACTCATGTATCCCTTCTTATGAAGATGAAGGATTAACCTGTGTGAAAACATAATTATTTTTCAGTTATATTTGGTGATGCAGGTGGTGTGGAAATTACACACTTTATCTATAAAGCTACTGGCAGTTATTTTGGTATTTCGGTAGTTTCTTCCTGGGGAAATATTTTGTAAGGCTAAGGAAAAGGTGCTGTAATGGAAAAGTTTGACTATGAATTTTGTTTGGTTAAACACAAAAGAAAATCTATCGGAGAGCTTTATAAGCTAAACGTCAATGGGAATTTACAATGAGTCATTATATAATCAAATATAACTACAAAACCGTGATTGTTGTTGTGGCCGCTGAGAGATTGAAGCTGCTTATCCGTGTTCACGCTTCTTCATTGCCTGTAGCGGCCAGTTTGTGTTACCAGTGTTTTTCATCTCTCCTCCTCTTTCTTTCTCTTTCTCATCTCATTGATTTGTAATATTGATCCAAACTATAGCATTCATCCAGACGTTTCTTAGTGTTTTTTCAACCAAATGTGTCCTTTTTTTTGTTCTTTTCTACTTCCTGTGCTTCTGACCTGTTGTTTGACAAAACGATTGCACGCAATTAGCCCCTTCCCACTCCAGCATTTTCCAGAGTCATCACAGCTGAGATATGCACCTCACTGCTAGCTCAAATAATGATTTGGTTTGAACTTTTCCTTTGTAGTTCACTCCCTTTATACAGTCAACTGTCTACAACCGCATATATTATTCATGCAAACACAACATTAGAAAGAGACAAGGTTATTTCATGTTAAGTTGCAGATTTTAGCATATTTATAAATGTGGGAGAAATATATTTGTGTGTTAAACTGATGGAAAATACTTTGGACATGTATCATAGTAATACTAGGGTATTATTTGAGAAACCATTCTATATTATTATGGTTTCGCTTCTCTAATATAGTATATATCTGAGCACCATGCTATTATCAGTATTTCAGTTAAATTCGGTTTACAATACGTATCTTTCAATCACTGTATCATGGTCCTCTGAGAAAAATGGCTTCATACAGTCACTTCAAAACAGAGATCAGACTGTTTTCACCTCAATTGCTTCCTCTTCTGTACACATATACGTTCACACAAACATACAGAGCAGAAAGCATTCACCCTCCACTTAGCATTTTTTTCCCTTTTGTTTGTTACACCTCAAAATTTTAGCACTTTGGGTTTTTTTTCCTCCCTTCTTCAATAACACAATAAATTGAACACATCTATAAATAAAACAATATGTGTTCAAGAACATTCGTTCCTTCACAATTAACATTTTACTTTTCTCAACACCCTCGCTGAGATTTTTCACCTGTTCTCCAATGCAAATTTGCTCTGCCAAATTAGATAGAATGGCACTTTACAACAGTTTTAGATTTTTCAACTTCCAATTTTCCACTTTCTTGCTAACAACTTTGTCTCAAACAATGTTACTTCATCTTCATTCAAAATTGACCATTTAAAAAAGAAAAAAAAAACATTTGATGGTGTATTACACTGGTTTTAGTACTGGTAGTGCATGTTCCTGGGCTTTAGTGAGGTAATGTTTCTATTATAAAATGGTAATAAGTATATCCATTATTATTCATAATTTAATATTAGTTTCAGTAAATAATACAGCCTATTCTAGCCTATTCTATACAGCCTATTCTAACAAAGCAGTGTTTCACAATAATACATTTAAAGGGGACCTAAAACAGGCAGGTTTGGCCAATCTCATGTTAATCTTGAAGTACCTTTAGAGCAGCACTGCATCCTTCATATCTCCAAAAAGTCTTTAGTTTTATCATATTAATAAAAGAAAGATAAAGCTTTACAACTCTCTCCGAAAAAAGCCAAGCTCCTTGAGGGGTGCTGTGTGGGCTGAGCTAAAGTGTGACGAGCACTTAAACGAGATCACTAACAAAACACATGGAAACACAACGAAAGTCCAAGTTACCCCTCCTTTAACTTGAATTATTGTAAATGCATTCCCAGATGTGCCTATTTACAGCTTTGAATGTAGCTCATTCACCTAAAGTCATAATCATCCATTTTAAAAGGCTTTTGAACTTTAATTGGGCTTTGCGTGACAGCAGAACAATACGTAATTGACTAGATGAACACTGTTACTGTACATACACATGCAAATGTACCTATAATTTTAGACATTTTCATGACAACTCCATGAAATGAAATCACTACCAAACCATTTCACACCCAGTGCTGGTACATCTGCAAGGATTTCACAGAAATGACTCAAACACATAATCAAACTTGCGTAGATGCATTACGCACATGTTGATTCGTCATTGAGATTCACTGTCATCAGTGAATATGAAATGCCTTCTCTCGGTTGCGAATCCACACTACCATTCCTTGATTGCATTATGCATGCATTTGTTTTATAATATGCAATAAACATGTTGCAAGGCTGTATCGCTGGTGACAAATGGAAGTCAACTCCAGTTAAGTGGAAGTAATTGATGATTACGTGCTTGATTAAGCACTGGATTTAAACCAGGACATATAGACGACCAAGATCAAAGTCCAGAGCGAAAGGCATTCATTGTGATTCAAGGCATGTGCTTGTGCCACTATTTTAATTTCTGCATGATGAAAGAAAGCGCAATGGCATGGGCCCAAGCATCCTCACCTGCCCTCCCTCGCGTGATAACATGCCTAACGTTTATCACCGGGAAATACACTCTGGGGCCTTCAAATGTGATAAAGAGTCCAACCAAAAGAGAAACAACTCAAGCACCAAATGACAACACAGTGTACATAAAAGCATGTGTCTTTACTGCATGGCATAGAGCCGCAGTTTTGCTCTGGCAGAAGTGGAAGTTTCGGTGGAGGAGCGTAACCCAGTTGGGAAAATAGGGGGTTGAAGCAGGGAGCCAGGAAAAGAAGTGTGGTTTGATGCGCAGAGCACCGGAGCGAGTGCAATGAAAGCCATGCTGTGCCATCTGGCAGAGTGGTAATTGGGTAAGGATTTTTCACCTGCTCAGTGCCATGGCCCACACTGGGCTGGGCAAAGAGTATGGTACATCCTGGAAGCACATTATGCAGTCAGTGTAGTTTTTATAGTTTACTTGCAACTAAGTGGCTTTAGTTTAGGGACCAATTCTCACTATTAACTAGTTGCTTATTAGCATGCATGTTACTAGCATATTGGGAGTATATTAGTACTTATAAAGTAGTACCTTGTGGTACTAAGTACCTTAGTGCCTTGCTCAGCATGAACATATTTTAGATACCTTAATCCTACACCGAGCCTAAATTAAACTACTACCTAACTATTAGTATGCAACAAATTAGGAGCTTATTGGGGCAAGTCATAATTAGGTAGTTAGTTAATAGTAAAAACTGGTCCCCAAACTTGACCAGTGACTCATTCTAAACCCTTGTACAACTGCGCAATCAATTAAACTTGATCTTATTATTATTATTTTTTTATGACGAAAATTCCAGGCAGAGTGTAATTGCGACACAATGTGAGATTGTATTTATTTTTCAACATGCAAAAATATCTGACTTAGTGTGCATTGGCCTTTATTCACAAATTGATGCATCTAGCCTGACAGATTTGGGGCAGGTTTGGCAAGGTTTGGCTTAAATTCTTTGAAAGGAATAATCAGTTTTGTGTGAAACACTTAATTGATTTAATATGAAGAAACAGAACTGTTTTCTCTGTTAATTATGTCTGTGAAAAATTAGTGCTGGTTACTTTTGGACAGAACGATGTTATCATTACATATATCCACCAATTTGTTCTGTGTTTACTTTACAGCAAGTTTTTTTTTTCCATTTTACATAAGCCCGCCTCAAAATGACACACAAAAGTACACATGGCCAAAAAAAAACCTGCTGATTTCTATGTTGGCATCATATTTTTGAGCATCTCTGGAATCGGAATGTCTGTGCTAGAGTAAGTTACAAATACATGATGTTTTACCGTGAAAAGTGCAATGTGAGGCTATGCTTAATTGTACCAGCCCTCCCAATGTCTGATTTGTTCATCTGGGATCTGGATATGAACGTGCAGCCATTATGTTGAAGCTCATTTTTGAGCTGCTGTGTATGTGTAAATCATCAAACACAGTATGTTTTCAATGAATCATTCATCTCAAAGGCACACTACACCAGATTCAAGAACTGCTCCTGCTATTAGAGCTCTGAAATCTAATAGAGACCTGCAGAGACATTGTTACCATGTCATGAAGATTGTATTTTTAAATTCTGGGTGATTTGAGTCTGTGTCTTTGCTACGTTTGACCAAGTTTTGCTTTAAAATGGCTGTTATGCTTTATGGGTGGAGGTGGCTGCAATCCCTGTGAAGTCTGTTCACTGGGCACTTTCATTTGATTTGCACAAAGTTGCCTCCTACGAGCATGTCTCTCACATCCTGCTGTTTTAGCTCTTAAAACGTGCAACTTGCTTTTGTCTGTGTGATACAAATAGTAATGGCCTAATGGACATTCTTGCACAGCCTCGACCCGTTTGTGAGTAATTATGGCTTTTTGTGTAGGTCTATAATGGACTTCTATGACTCACCATGTGAAGCAGTCTAGCTTCGCAGGTGTGCGGCAGTGCTATTCATACACGCGGCACACACACACACACACACACACACACAAAAGCACACAAATCCATCTTTTTTTCCCCCCCATCCTCCTCCACCTTCCCAAAGTTCAGCTTGGCTGCCAGCTCAACTGCCGCCCACATCATATCACGCGAGTGACACTGCGCTCCAAAAACACACAGCAGCTTTTGACTGTCAGCTGAAGCCCCTGTCAAGCTTTGTGATCCAGAAACCTTCCTCTGCAAAGAACCAATCCAACCAACCAACCAACCTTCTACAAACTTTTTTTTTCTCTTTTATGCTACAAGGACAAATTTTGCAATATAAAACTTTGACTAATGCTAATGGGTTGTCAACGTACTGTATTGTACCTGTAGCATACCTAGTGTTAACTAGACTAGCCCAGACATGTGACTTTTTAAAGGCGAGTGCCTGGACAGTCATATACCAACTAACAAAATCCTATGAAATCTGATCCTGAACTGAATTGAGATGTGTAACCAAGGCTAGTGAGTGGCACAGCTGTTGAATCCTGCGCTCTTCACACCCTATTGTGTCAGCAGACCACACAGCTGCTGCTCTGTACATATGTAAACACTTCCCCATAGAGTCTGCAGCTTGGTTAGGGTGTGGATAAGTCATTAGCATCAGTTTGCAGACAGCAGCACACAGGCTTGACCAGCTGTTGGTCAACATCTTTATAATTTAAAAAAAAAAGTACTGGGGCTATAACACTGTAAATTGATAGTGTGTACTGTTAGTGCTGTGGTACTTAAATTTATACTGAGGTGGAGGATATCCTTTTTGTGTGTGTGAGAGAGAGAGAGAGAGATTTTTTTGCAAGCAATATTCTGAGCTAATATTTCATTATAGTTTATTATAGATGTTAAATGAATATCCATTTAATTTTAATAGAAGTGTACACTATCATTTAAAAGATTTTTACACTTTTGTTCTATTTAAATATACCTATAAAAATGTATTCCTGTGTTGGCCAAGCTAAATTTTTAGCATCATTACTCCAGTCTTGTCAGATGATTCTTTGGCAGTCATTATAATAAGATGATTTGCTGCTCAAGAAAAGTTTATTATCATTGTGAATGTTAAAAAACAGTTATGTATTCATTCAGAAAGGATGCACTGAATTGATTGAAAGTTACAGTAAAGGCTTAATTTATGTTACAAAAGTATTCTCTGTTTTTAACTTTGTATTCATCTAAGAACCCTGAGAAAAAAATGCATACAACTGTTTTATAACTGTTTTATACAACACCGGGTTTGGTTACACATCTTAGTTGTTCAAAATCAGTTTTTATAGAACTTTTGTAGTTTGATTATATCATTGTTATGCGTTTAAGACAGAAAACTGATCAGGCACTTCCAAACAAAAAAAATAAGCATTTCTTAAAGTATCTTTGAACAGCTGAACTTTAAATTTACACCAAATTTGTCAGATATTCTGAAATATTTCAGTTTGCCCTTCTTTAGTTTCCCCTCAACACTTTCAAACTACAAGAAACCTGCCACACACTTCATATAACCTGTAGGCCATCAGTCCTGCTGTCACCATAGCAACATGAGCACAGCGATGACAACCTGTCCAACACAACAACTTCAACGGTTTCATAGTCTTTCCAGCCAGTCTCCTGCAGAGAAAGGAGGAGAGCCGTCCCACCCAATAGAAAGTCTAATTAAACCTACTGCAAGTTCATTCTGACTCCTGTAAAACTTTGAGGTTTCGTACCTGCTGCATTCATTTCGTCTATTATTATTCCATCTGAGTGATTGACAATGGCAGTAATTACAGAGCAGGTACAATGGCAGCGACACCGGCTGTGCAGGAGTGGGTGGATCTTACGTGTCCTGTGAATAGAAGAGAACAAGACTCACAGTCTGCTCGCTGTTCATCAGCACATACTATGACCTACTGTGGGCCTTCAGGACCTCCTGGGGTCATGCCGGTACTGCCGAGAGAGATACGACACTGACTACCCATGAACTGGGGAGGCAGAGAGAGTCTGTAGGCAAGCAAGTGAGTAAATGAACAGAGGACTGAGTAAACGCGAGTGAGAGATTAGGAAGGATGGATGGGAGGATGTTTAAACAGCTCAACACACCTCACAGCGTGTTCGTTCAGTGCATACTGCAGTCGAGGCTTCCCGTTAAAATCACACCTCATTCTCCACCTTCCTCTCACACACTGGAGTTTTCATCTTTCTCATTCTCACTCCATCTCTCACTTCCTGACCTGTTATCTGCTTCTATCTATATCCCCCATTAATAGTGTTGTGAACAAGCCAGTGTTTTTGAACGACTCTTTTTAACGACTTAAACTTTAAAGCACTGATTTTTCTTTGTAAAGTATGCGACTGCATTGGTGACTTCAGAAGACTTCCTGTGTGGCCCATAAAAAGTATTTTATTGTTTGAACAAGCTAAGTGAATGAATATGCCTCTTCATTGAAAAAATAATTGTTCTGAGTCTGAACGAGACTCACTGAATGAGAGTATTTTGTTCATAACAGAATGAACTGGAAAATGTTGCTTGTGAACGAGAATCTTCTGGCTAAGGCTGCACGATTAATCGAACGATTATAATAGTATGATTATGAAATCGAAGAAATCATAATGACAGTGATAATGACAGCTGTATGCTTAGCTTCTCATTGAACTACGGCTTGGTGTGGTAAATGCTGATCCATCTGAAAGCATGTGAAAATACCACATTTAATAACATGTTATTACTCAACTCACTTTATAACGTCAGTTGAGTGTTTAAACCCAACATACTTCATAGTATTCCAAGCAGCGATAAAGGCTGTCTATTTCATTATAGATAAGCTTCGTAATAATAAAATATTTTAATAAGAACTCCGATGAACCCTATAGTCATAGTTGTGTATTTATTAGTCATGCTGAATCAATGAAAGCAGCTATAGGCTATAGTCGCTATAGTCATTTCCTGGGTTTCTTCTTCAGGTCGTATTTGGACTTTCCTCGCAAGAGCGCCCTCTCTCCTTCAGATGGAGAATTACTACTGATCGCAGAAACGCACTTCACTGAAAGATACTGTATGCATGACATTTCGCAGCTTCTGCTTAATCGAGGTTACGATTTCATTTTGGTTTATCGTGCAGCCCTATTGAGCATTATGTTTTTCATACAGAAATGAGTCTTTCATGTGTATTAAGGGTTGGCTTAGCAGTGGAATGCAAAATTAGTTGAGTAATTTAGTGACATTGGTGCCACCTACACGTGTATTGATGTAAAATACAATATTAAAAAATTCCCACTATTTTTTCTGTAGTTGTCCAACATAAATTAGTTTGGCCATATTTGTAGGCACCTACAAATCCTTGTGGTATACAGTAGTCAACATTTGAAGTGGATCAAAACCTTTCATCAAAGTTGTCCTAAAACCAAAAACAATACCCATTC
>JAUMHE010000046.1:11007285-11022692 GCA_032359235.1 Enteromius mattozi
AACAGAATGAAGTATGTTTGTGTAGAAATTTAACAAAGACTGGCATGAAATGCTTGTCATACTCAGAGAGATACTGAAGTGGTCAGTAGTGCAGTGGTCTCTTATTTTTTTCCAGAGCTGTATAGATAGATAGATAGATAGAGAGAGAGATTTAAAAATATTTTGTTTTTCAGTTTTTCCTAGAGGAAAAGGCACCGTTTTCATGGAATAAAATATTCTTCATGACCATATTCTACCTCTCTATCTATATCTTAACCTACTACTATTACTATTAATAGTAAGCAGCAAATAAAAGTTCATTGAGGTAGAAGTCATAGTTAATGGTTTGTTAAAGGCAAGAATTGGGCCTTATAATAAAGTGTGACCAGAATTTCTAATCAGACATTAATTATGCTTCATTCTTTTCAACTACAAATCAGAATTTCAAACTTTTAACATTAACTTTCAACTTTAAATAGAAAACTACATTATTGAGCACTTTCCTTTGCTGTGTTCTAATGTCAGATTTTAATTTTTTACACGTTTGATGAATTTTAATTAGTTTAAAAGTTAAAGTTTATAATTAATTCACTATATCACAGTGGCAACATGATCATGCAACGTTACTCATTCATCTCATTCAAATGGACTGACAAATTTCCCAAGCTGGAGGTCTGATTTCAGATGTCGTTCAGTTGCACATTTCAAAGTACAACGCTGAATGAAACCTAGCAATATAATCTTGCATGACACAGCTGTCAAGGCACGTCTAATAATGATAGTACTCCAGGAAAACCGATGGAACACTTGCTGGTCTAAGCCCAGGACGGCTCAATGCTTTGTGCAGTTTGAGTCCCATGTGGCAGGGTTCACTTTAGAGGAGGCATAGAGATGAAAGGGGCTCTTTATTCCCCCAGCGGACTGATATTCAGGCCAGTGGTGGAGGAAAAAGTGAGGGCCAAAGAGCACGTTTTAACAGGTATGAATCAGGGGTCTGATACTAGACAAGCTTCAGGAGCAATTATGGTCTAAGCTGCAAGCTTTCAAAGAAGACGCAGGGCAACTGACCAATAAGAGTGTCCTTTAAGATGGCTGACAGATTCTCCTCTGTTTGAAAAGAGTTGAAATGACAGGGCTTTGGAAAAAGCTTTTTGAAAGCCTGTCGAGAGGGGTGTTTTTTGTTTTGTTTGTTAGCTTTTTCCATATCCATTTTTCTTTTCTTTTCATATCTAATACCATGCTGAAATGTTGTGCTAAATGAGCAAAACAGATTTACTCTGTCATTCAAGATAGTCAACCAGTCAAATTTAATGTCAACAGGAAACGCTGTTCACAAACCATTTTCTTGGATAATCTGGTGTAAACAGGATTTAAAAATTAGAAATTTTATGTATTTGTAATACATTTCCTAAAGCATTTAAGAGAAAAACATTAGGGATCCCTGTTAATTGCTCTTAATTGTAAATGAACCATCTGAGAACATGCTGTATGCATAAGCTAAAACCATTTGATTATTGTATTTATATAAATGGATGTAGTCCAGTGAAGGGTGTGCTAAAAAGTAAAAAAAACAAAGGAAAAAAGTGGAGGATTGTCACCTCCATTACCCCACAGACAAGTCAACGCCGTGGGCTGATGATCCCAAAGTTACTTTAGACTATCACTCACTGTTTTTCCTCAGAGGAGAGTGCTTATCGATTTTGTCAACAGCCGATTGATTTTTCTTTCTCTCTTTCTCTCTCACTCTTTATCTTCCCCTTTCGCTGTCCCTTTGGATCTTGCTGTGGGAAATATGTCCTGTGGTAGCAAGTCTAAGTCTTTAAAAAAAAAAAATAGATAAATCTCACCAAAAGATAAATCTCACTGTTTTTATTATTATTATTATTATTATTATTATTATTTAATTAAATTTGATTACATTTTAGTCATAAATTTATTCCCTTGTGATTTCATTGTGAAATTAATTTAAAGAAAGTTAAGTACATTTAACTCCCAAATTTACATGAGAATGGATAAAAAAAGATTACTTTTTTTTTCCAGTGAAATATGACCTTGACAGATTTCTTGAGATGCACCATGGTTGAGTGCTCACTTGTTTCCCAAATGCAGAGTACAAGATGTCTTTCTTGCACTGGAGCCTGACATTATTTATACAGTCCTTGACTCTGCATTGTCCCAGAGCAAATCAAGCACATTCAAATCTGGAGTGGAAAAATCGTCTTCTTTTCTAGAGAAATCTGCTTCCCTGAAAGTTGCCATTCGGTTGCCAGGTGTTTGTTGTGTTGTGCGCAAAAGCCGTAATTACTGTACGAGTCTCTGAATGCAGAATTCTTCCACCACATCTGTCTACCAATTATTCCCAGCAAATGCTGGTTTGGGGAGGAAGCTTCTCTTGCGTCTCGGAAACTGACATTTTCGTATCTGGTGCTCGTGCTCTGTTGACGCATGCAGTTTTAGTCCTGCTGTATAGAGGCGTCGCTCTTTCTCTTGGCAGGAGGCTGTTAATCTTGTCGAAAAGCTGAGGAGCTCGATTGTCCTCCCCTGACAGCGCTCGCTGGAGTTTGGAGCTGCATTTATAAAGTCATGACCAGAAGAAGAAATACTATTTTCAGTTATTCTAACAAAAAAGTCCATCACTATGCTGCGCGGATGTTGCTCACAATATTTTTAAAACAGGTTTCTGGAGGCTAAGCAATTTGGTCAGTGTTCATGAATTCTTGGTTGTTAAATTCAATCCTCATTAAACAGCATACTTTTTGGAGTATTTGCGTTCTGTTTATTTAGTTCCACGCTGTCCTTGACAATCAAACAAATCCGGCGCCGAGCGTGATTGCTTTAACAATGTCAAGCTCAAAATGTTTTCCAAGAGTGATCAAATGGCGAGTTGTGAATGCCAACCGCTCCAGTTTTCAACTAAATTGGCTGATTACTCACACTAGAGCATTGCAACATCTCTCTGAGTGAAGATCGTTAATCCTGTGCGACCGGCAGACATGAAGGTCTCTGACAATTGATCAAAGTGTGTCAACCAACAGACAGAAACTTTTCGTCATTTTCACTTCTCGACTGTTGCATTTCCTCATTGCTCTGGGAAGATATTGAACCGTAAAGAACATGGCTATTTGAAATCATGAAAGCTTGTTATTGACAATAGTTATTTCAATGCCAGTTTTATTGGCTAAGTTAAATGAATTTATAAATTAAGTAAATAAATAGTTATCTTGAGATAAACCTAGAGAAAACCTAGTTTTTCTTTTCTCGGTTTGGGAAATCAAAAATGAAAGAACTTAACAGAATGTTCAGACTGCTCTTTTCCAGTGAAAGTAATGTTTTAAAGGTAGATTTTCAAAGACAATTAAATTTCCATCTGTTTATCTTAAAATCACATAGCCTCAAAAGATTTGAAATTTAGTGTAGTGGTCAACTGATATTGACCTTGGAAATATATTGGTCGAACACTTATGTAGTGTATAATTTACAAATGTAGCGTATCGATGCAATGAGTTTTCCTGTTTGTTTTTGTCTGCGCAGTGCCATCATGGGCCATCGTCGCCATTGCGTTTGTTGCTGTTGTACTAGTTGTTTCCTGCTGCTTCTGCATCTGCAAAAAGTGGATATTCAAGAAGAAGAACAAGAAAAAGGGCAAAGACAAGGGCAAGAATGCCATTAACATGAAAGACGTCAAGGACGGTATCAAAACGGAGGTAAAAACATTTTTTGTTGCTGCTGTTAGATTGTCTTTAGTCGGCAGAAGTTGCATGAAATATTTATTTCCTCAAGTATTATTGTATTAATGCACGATGGCAGTTAAGTATGTTCATAAGACAACTCTAGGTGGAGTCATCTGTTGATGATGTTGTTTCACAGCTGACTTTAATTGCAGGACTGCAAACCTGGGCATGTTAACGGTTCATTAAAGTATTGAGTTTTCTGTTTTTCTTGCATTTAGCTTAATTCACATTGTAGTGCTGCATATGGTTAACTGTGCTATGAAGTGGTATCAACCCAGAGAAATGACAGTAGATAATGAAAACAATAGGAGAAAGAACATTAATGCAGCTCGCTTTTTCCCACACACCCACAAATTATATGGAACACTGGCACTTTAACCCTAGTTAGCATGCTAATTGCATTAACATGCTCGCAATAGTACACTTCTAACAGAATAATTGACAAAGTCAGCTTAATTCGCGGTGTAAGGACACTGGCTTTGAGACCATGCCAAGACCACTCAGATCCCAAATTAGAGACATTGATTTTCGAACACAAAGCACAGTGAAGAGGAACAGACACGGATAATTAACAGCACTCTTTAAAAACCCAGTGTGTATTTCTAGAATGTCACAGTTTATCAGCGTCAAACCAAGTCCGAACAGATATGCAATAGCTGCTATATGATGTTTACCCACCAACATTGTGTATTAGTGCTTTCAAAATAAAAGAAATGGCTACAGCCATTTGACATCCATATACAGTAATCAATATTTTGCAACACAACTCTTTTGAGTAAAACAAACCGGGCTAAGGTGGTTAACTGTTCTCCCAACTGGACCAAGGCTGGTCTTACTAATAGTTTTAGAAGGTTTGGTCACTGGAGGACCAGATGAAGACCATCTTGGTCATCTTAGGAGACCAGCTAAAGCCAACATAACAACTTAGACTAATTTAACCTGATGTTTTAGCAGGGAAACATCCAAATATAGACTGTGCTAATTGGCTAAATATGAGAGATTAATGAATCGTCACTCTTGTTTAGCAAATTAGCACAGACGTTAAGAACGATACACAACAATCAGAGCAAAATGCCAGAGTACAGAGTCCTGCACAACATACATCTTTGTTGTATTGTCAGCAGAAGGAGCTTTGAGCTTCTCAGCAGTCATTTCTCCTGGTGTGCCCAGACTCATGTGGTCGCCTTTGTGTGTGGTTGTTTTAATTTGTGTCTCTTCCTTCCATGTCCTCCTTATCTATGTTTTGTCTGATGACTTTGCGGGATTGCCACTGGCGGTAGGTTCCCAATTGCTGTTGGATCTTCTATAGCCTGCTGCAATGACTTTTAATAGCCTCTTGACAACAGGTTTACTCTAGTAGAGTAAAATATATGTAACTATGCATACAGTACATGTATATCTACAATATATATGTGTGTAAGTCTAGATATACACATATATATGAAGAGAGAAAATGCATTTGGGTACGCTTTAGCAAGGTTGAACAACATTGATTTCTCCTTGTCATTTGAAGTAGAAAACAGAAGTACATAGTTTCTCCAGTAAAAAAGGAGATAAAAAAAGGAGATGCTAAAGTATGAGTGATATGTTCGCCTTGTTTGACTGCCCTTGGCCAAATTATCCGTACTCATCTGGTCCACTAGAACTTAAAATTGAAAAATGTCCTGAAGGAGAACAGCACTCACCTCATTAGCAGGACAAATTTGTTCAGGAAACAGTTTTCAGACACGATGACCAGACTGATCTTTAATTGGCTGACATGTTTTTAAAACATCATATTTTCCAGTCAGATGGAAAGGGTATCAATAAAGGACACTCAGCTGCATACTAATGGGTGTTGCCAACTACTTTTAATCATTTTACACTTACAAAAAGACTGTCAAAACTGTCTTCATTTACTCACCCTCATGTTGTTCAAAAGCTGTGTTACTCTTCTTGGAACATAAAAGGCGATGTCTAGCAGAATGTCCATGCTGCTCTTTTCCAGACATTGAAAATTAATTTTGACTACATCTGTTGATCAAGATTTAAAAACATGGTTCATGTGACTTGAACAATAGTGCTGTATGGACCACTATTATGATGTTCAGTTGTCAGGCCTTAAATTCCTATTTTCCTGTTTTCATTATATGGAAAAGAGCTGCTCACATATCTGGCTAAAAATCTAATTTTGCATTCTAATGGACAAATAAAGATGTAGGGGTTTGGAACAACAACAACATAAGAGTGAATAAATGATTTCTTTGAACTACGCCTATAAATACACTACAAGACCTAACAGGCACCCCAAAGAGCTTGTTGAATGTTCATGAAAATAGTCTGGTCCTCATAAGAGGACAAGACAGTCAAGAAATCAATTTTGTTCAGCCTTTTGCTTTCACACTTGTAACCCAACAACTAATAAGAGAGGCCCTGTACAAATTACGATTCCTCCCACCAATACCTTCTGCTGGCATGATGCTTACAGCTTCCATGAGCGTGGTGGTTATCACCAATAACTAAGGGTCATGACAACGCCACTGTGTGTGGAAGATCACGTCACAGAGAATGAGGGTCACTATACGAGCACTCTTCTTGAGAACGTGAATGCCCTGCATGCTTTACTGATGAGCAAGACTGCCCTTTTGGAAGGCAACTATTTCACAGTGAATGAACTGAGAGCTGAGTTTGCCTCGACAATCGCATGCTTTCCAGCGACAACAAACCTCCCTCAACATCCCCTTAACACTGGTCTTAAACTAAGTCTAGCTAGGGAGCTAATGCCACACCATTCACAACATTTCCCCACTGATTTGTTGATGCCAGAGATTGTTCTGCCTGAAATAACATAAAGGACAATGTATTGTACGATGTATTTCTTAAGAACATCTGTCTGCTCATCTTGTCCAGGGTTGGGCGGTATGACCAATAATTTTACAAGTAACCTTATATCACAGTAACAGTACATATAACACAACGTTTTTTGTTGCTGTATGCGTTTATTTATTTATTTATGACCAATTTTGACAGTGCCATATGTTAATTATTACAAAGATTGAAACGTTAAACTGTGCAGAAACAGCTCTTTATAATCTAACGTGGGGTGGCAAAAATCTGTCATATAATATAATATAACACAGACTGGAGCCAAGTAGCTAGAATAGCTAGATACATATGCACAGTTGATACGTTATCGTACCTCCCAGCCCTAGCCTTGTCCTTCCCACCAACCTAGATTGCTTGCACTCATTCAGTTCATCTTCTTGCAACTCTTTTCACAACTTTTCACAATAGCAGACCGTAGGAAAGAAGGGGGTTCACATCCCAAGTCTAGTGCATCACTGAGCATGTCATGGTCTTAATCGCTGTGGTGTTTTAGTGCTTGCTCCCCCCCTAATAGAGGTGCGGTTGAAGAGCAGGCTGGTCCAGGGCGGGCCCGGCGCTCTGGCGAGGGCAATCGGGCAGCGCCAGCGTTGGGCCGACAGGACTGACTGTTAGTGGGTGTCTCCTTCAGGCCTTGAAGGATGAGGATGATGCAGAAACAGGGCTGACGGATACAGAGAAAGAGGTGGAGCCTAAGGAAGAAGAGAAACTTGGCAAATTACAGTACTCCTTGGATTACAATTTCACAGAGAATACGGTAAGGAGCTGTCTCCGAATCACCGTCACTGTGTGTGGTGTTTAGTGAGGTCTTCTTCGTAAGTACAGCGTGTTTGTCCATCAAATTGTAACCAGCTCTGCTCAAATAACGCCCATTTCTTTAAAGTTCTTCAGCGTGTCACTCTTACATAATTGAAAGCTCACTGTGAACTGTGTGTTTAAAAAATACATACTGAAAGTGTGAAGATAGAGTAAACTTTGACAACATGAATCGCTTTTCAGAGTCATTTTTATTGATGTGCTCTGTTATTAAGTGCTATCTATGAAAGCCAGAGGAATTCAGACTTAGCACTTAGAAAATAATGCCCATCATCCTGTAAACTCACCAAACGCCGTGAATGTCAAGGGCACATCGCAGCAGTTAGATTTGAGTTTGAACTGGCTTTCTTCCACGCTGACTGAATGAGGGTGCTGGCTTGTCTTCAGCTCTGAAGCTAAGCCGAAATTCATTGGCCGCCTCTTACAAGCGGTTCAGCTTAAAAGCCGTGTGACTTCCAGAATGGATGCACTTCCTTTTGTCAGATTCTGGGTGACAGATAATTGAAGCTGTGCATAGTCTCACGCCGAGACAGAGCAGAAAAAAGCTACAAACCTGAAAAAGCCAGATTATCCGCCATCACACGCACACAAATTACAGCTTTTATAAGCATCGCCACCACAGGAGCTTTTGTATGTCGGAAATGTATGTGTAGTGAGATGACAAAATGACTGCAAATGACTGGTAATGCTTTCGATTTATGGCATAACAGAGTTTTACGAACAAGAATGAGATGTTCAAGATACTGCGTTTCTTCTATTCTTTTGCCATGCAGCAAAAATATTTCAAATAGCTAGTTAAGTTTACTGTTCTTGTAGTTAAGTTTTCATTCTAGGTATAAGAATGTGCAAATAAAATATAGTAAGAACCATTGTGCCATTTGTACACTGTATTTTTGCTTAAAGGGTTAGTTCACCCAAAAATGAAAATTCATTAAAAGTGGGTTTTGAATGACATGAGGGTGAGTAATTAATGACAGAATTTTCATTTTTGGGTGAACCCAATTTCAATAACTACCTGCCACGCTAAAATGCTAAAATAGCTCTGTAACATATTTATTAACCTTAGTGGAAAGCTAATATATTGCAGATTGCATTTGAAGGCAGGAGATGCAAAGAAATCCACATCAGCCTGACCCAGATTCAGCTCGCTATCACAGACACGTACTGTATGTATCTCCACCCTTCGTGACGGCAGGAAATATATACGTGCTTCTTTCTCGTCTGGCTTTAAATCAAGCTGAGTATCGCTTCAGGGAGACTCAGAGGTCTTGGAGATTTTTCTGCGACTCTTGCCCTTTCCAAAGGGGAAAGGTTCCAGGGAGCTCAACTAAACTCTGGGTTTGTTTAAAGGTAATCTGGACCTTTCTAACCCTGCTGAGCAAGCCATAGGGTAAAAATAGAAAAGTACAAAACATGGCAGTCACAAAGACACAATATCTCAGAATCCAGGGCGGCTCCTCGGGGAGACAGAGAGACGGGGTGCAGATAAGGGCGATATTATTAATGAGGATAGAAAAGGAGGTGTGGGTTGAACTGCGAATCCATACACGTTCACTGAGGTGAATCATTGCAATCGTGGCCTGTTTTCTAACGCATCCCAGGTATTTTAAGGACAGAAACCCCTCGCTGTTTATGCCGAATAACAAACTCCTCTAAGAAAACTGTTTTCTCTGAAAACCATTGCAGCAGTAATTTAAGATGACAGCTCAAAGCCTTCAGATGAAAGATTGCGAGCACTGCACCCACTGAGGTGAAGTCACACGGCTGAATCTTCCTCCAGCATGTCCTGCATCAGTCTGATTCTTCAAACTGTGTAGCCTGCAGAGCGATTGAAGGTTATTATGGCCAAAGTCTCATCAGGATCAGATAGTCCTTCACCCCCCATCTATGTCCAAAACAACCAGAGACAGATCCACCCTGACTCATATTGCTACTGTCGTCCACGACTATTCAATCTAATTCACAGCTAGGAGCTACTATTTAAACTTAAAGATGCCGTCGGCTTGTGTAGCACAAATTTTCAGTGAGATGGACAAAGATGAGACTGGTTCCAAATGTGCAGTCACATTTTTGTGAAATTTTGTAAGCACAAATGGTTAATTTGTCTGTTGTCAGTAGTATAGCGATGTGTGATGTACAACTTTCTTCTGCTCAACGCTGCAAATTTAAGTGAACAACTTGAACCTGTTGCGAAATCTGCTCTTGAAATTTGAAAATTTCATATGACAAAATTCAGCAAACAATAACAACTGCAACTTAAGATCAACATGATATCAACAATCTATTTAGTTTATCTACTAAAACAAAAAATAGAGTTTTCATACATTTACATGCTACAAAAAATACAAACAAGCAATACTAAAAAAAAATATATATATATATATATAATTCTAACTTTTATCTCCATACCAAATTTCAGTTGGCCAGACAGTGATTCAGACAGTGTTGAGACTGTAGTGTTCACCGTGAGTTTTTAAAAGCTTAGCTTTCATAGTGTGCTTTAAATAAATTAAGTTGTTGAGATAGTATTTTCAATTGTACCTCCGCAGGCTTAGAACTGGTAATATTATTCGATATACATCATGATATCATGTTTTATTAGTGTATTGTGCACACACACCTTTTTATCCAAAGCAACTTTTTTAGGGTGTTTTATTGGTTTGTGTGTTCCCTGCAAACCAAATCTATGACCTTCCGGATGTGAGTGCCATGCTCTACTGTTATATCATATCAATAATAGCATTAATATCTTGAAATAAAAAAAGTGTTAGAATTGGGTTATGGTAAGGTGTCCTCAAGGGTGAAATTGACTTTTACATTTAATTGGAAATTGCACTTTATTTATTATTATCTAGATATTGAATTTCTCATTGCTAACATGTCAAGATATGAATCTGGAGTTAAAATCTTGCTGACATCTAGTCAAGTGGTATGAAATGCTAAAGGCTACAATCATTATATATTAATAATGTAATTCTGCTTACAGAGTAAATGGTCATATAACAACTTTAACAACTGGTTAAAATAAATGACAAGGACTCTTATTTTGTCAATCATTTTCACTTCGGCTTTATGGAAGCAGTGATTATTGGAGCGATGGGCGTTATTTGTGGAGCATTTTATAGCTTTCAACCCTTTATTTAAAAATACAGATGTTTTCCTGTTTGATTGTGTCTGTGTTAGAACAGTGTTTATGAGGGTGTTTCTTTCTTGAAGCCTGAACATGTGCTTTTTTTTTCATCCAAGATTACAATGCGAAGCAATAAAACTGTCCAGACCTGAAACCCACCACCATTTAATAAAAAAGATTTGAAAAAAAAAACATGAATACAGCTCGACAGGATATTAAAATCTTTATAGTTCCTTTGTCAAGAAACAATCACAGTGTTCTCTGATGGCCACCATCTAAACCAGAAACACTGGCAAAGCTTGTCACAGACTACAGTCCTTCCCACGGCAGCACAACCGAAGTGTGACAGCTGGTCAGAGTGAGAGAGAAGGTGAGAGGAGAGAGAGAGCTCTACGCCCGAGTGCCTGTGTAGACACGGAGACAGGGCGTTTTATGAGAAGCTGATGGGAGCTTGATTGACTGACTCTAGGACCCATGAGGCCATGCAGGGGATATGGTGACTGGCAGGTCAATCAGGACCTCAGCCCAGCCAGCCGGCCAATCAATTATCAGAGCCGATGGGGAGATAGGATCAGGAGTGCCACGCTTGACATGGCCTGACCCCATTGCCTCCTTAATGCTGGGACTGTTTAAAGAGTAATGCAGCCCGGGTCTGAAGGACGCACCTCAGCATCATAACTATAACTTAGCACTCTGTGGATTTTCATATAAATCAGCAGATTCTCTCCAGGCTGATTTACTATAATACCATTGATAAAGGGAACCAAATAAGTTCAATGGGTGCTTGTTACTAATTCTAGGAACAAAAGTTCTCAAACAGTGCAGGTATATCTTTTGAAAAGCAAGAAATTGTCCATATTATGGAGAAAATTAATGGAGAATATGTAGAGTCATTTTAGTATAACTTATATTCTGTTGTGCTATTTATTATAACACTATTTAACACTTTTTGTGTTTTTGTTAATAACAACACTGTTTGACAGCTTGAAAATCACCAGACAAGCTGAAAAAAAAACAGTTTTAGAAGAAAGAACCTACTACTTTTAGTCTACATGAATGTGTATGAGTTATGTTCGACAGCAAATCTTGGTCCTTTAGAAAAAGAAGACCAGCTGTCTTCATATAAATCTGATCCAGCATTTTAGTGAACACCTACAGAATGGTGGTGGTGTGATGGTTTAGAAAAAGACTGCACTCCACTTCAAGTTCTTACTCATGATCTTGTTAACTTTGACTTTTGACCCTTCATAGCTCATAGTGGGGATCATCCAGGCAGCAGAGCTGCCCGCTATGGACATGGGTGGCACTTCTGACCCATATGTGAAGGTCTACCTTCTTCCAGACAAGAAGAAGAAATTTGAGACCAAGGTCCACCGGAAGACACTGAATCCCGTTTTCAATGAGCAATTCACCTTTAAGGTAGGTCAAAAACCTAACAGAATAGAATTATAGCAAGCAATTTCTCATTGGATCAGTGCGTTTGCATTCTATTCGAGCAGTACTGTATATCGAGTTATTTCTGACTACTTCTTCTGGTGTATTAACAAGACAGTAAGTGGCACGATGTGTTGGAGTAATTACATGTAAACATGCAGATGGACTCCTGCAGGTGTCTGTCATCCGGAAAGTAGTATAATTTCTATTTTGAATGTTCAGTAGAGCTTTCTGATTCATTTTTATAAGACGTCATGCAGCTAGATAGACCTTTTTGTGTAATTACCGCAGTCAGACTCTAGACTTCTATTAAATTGCTGTGAAGTGTTGAATTCTTAAAAGAATAGCAAAAAATATAACCGATTCAACCAAGGGGGGTAAAGGACTGTTTGCCTATTTGGTTCTTGTTTAGCCTAGCGCAATTTCAACTATGACAAGGTACCTTGAAAACGAGAAATGAGACGCATGCCAACATCGAAGAGATAGCCACAGAGCTCTGACATGTAATCACAAGTGCCTTCATTATTGAAATGAAGAGACTGAAGAGCTGGTGTGTGTGATAGCGTCAAGGACAAAATAGCAACCCTTGGGTCTTATCTCTTTCCCGGCCAATCAAGCAGTTTGTCGCCATGTTGGAACAAGTCCTTCGGGATAATGAGTTTTCTCTGAAAAACAGCTCAATTGGAGGTAATCAAGAATCAAATCTCTATTTCTTTCTTTCGCGCACATGCAATTGTCCTATAGCTTCATCCCAGCATCTCAGCGTTAGATAAGTCCCGTAACTGGAATCGAGAGAGATTAGACTGGTAGGTATGCATGCAATTAATTTGACCTCTCATATCCTACAGGTTCCCTACACTGAGCTTGGAGGAAAAACTCTGGTGATGACGGTGTATGACTTTGACCGCTTCTCCAAACACGACGCTATTGGAGACGTGAAGGTGCCCATGAATAAGGTTGACTTTAGTCATGTGACTGAGGAGTGGAGGGACCTCCAGAGCGCTGAGAAAGAAGAGGTAAAACTAACATGCATGGGTGGCAATAACCTGTTCCCTTGTAATGTGATTAAATATTAGCTTTTGAGTGAATATTCCATCTTTATTGCCTGACCTTCTTGGAACAAGAGTGGAAAGTTTGGTAGTGATTTTTCACAGTGACTTGAATCTTTTCAAACTATTTATTCAGAAAATTTATTTCATATTTATTCACATTTAGATTTGTTTGTTGATATGGAAAAGTTAATGATGTTATATCAGTTGGCAGCAGCTGCTAAGTGAATGAGTCAAAATCTTTTTGGTTTTTGTTTTTCTAGACATGTGATCTCAAAATGGTGACTCGTTTTGTGTATTTTTTTTTTTATTAGCCTACTAAAATGATACGCCTTCACAGATTTTGAATATAGAAAAACTCTAAAATGTGCACCTTTACCAGATTTGGTGTACACAATGGAAATCCAGACAAATGGCAGTAGATACATTTGTCAGGTTTTGACAGGCTTGTTTTTTTACCCTGTTGGCGTCTGTTGGCATCAGCGCTTGTTTAGTCTGATTGAACATATTGAAGGCATTTGTCGGGTCTTGGAAGGTCTGAAAAGTGACATACTGTAATCTGGTGTCTGTCGCCATTGGTCTGTCTGTGCAGTGTAAATTGGCCTTTATGCTACGTGTGTTTTCTTTACCAAATGCACCAAATAAGCTTGAAATGTTCCCCAAATGTTAAGTCGTATATTGAAAAGGTTGTACACAACAAGAGTAAATATAATTTAGCAGGAAATGTACTCACTGTACAAGTGCAAGACTTGAGGGCTATCCATCTTGAATGGAAATGTCAGTTAATCAGCTGGGCCGTGCCACATTTTTATTAATAAAAGTGTGACTTTCCAAGCAGTGGTTGGGGAGATTCAATTTTCATTGTAAATGTCATGGAATATAGCATTTAAGCCGTGGTTTCTATGGGAACCTTGTTTTTGTGCCACGGTTCCTTGGTGTAAAGGTTAATTATGACGCTGTCAAAAGCCTACTGAGGGCTATCTACATACATTGAAGGTTGCACTTGGAGTTTGTGCTTCTGTTACACTCCATGTCCGATGAATTAACGGAGCACTTCAAGCACTGCTTGAGAAAGCTGGAGTGTATTGACTTTTATCAAAGAATCTCTAGAGTGGTGTCCTGAGGGTGGCACTTTAAGCACCTGTGAAAAAACTAAATGAAAATCGACTGCAAAATGCCATACATTCTTGTAGTTCCATCCAGTTCAGTCCTCTTTTCTTACGTAATTTTAAAAAATGGGAGAGAGAAAAAAAATCTCGGCAGTCAGTTCAACTTATTTACCTTGTAGGACTCATTTAATTAAACTATGAAATGTTATTCTTTTCATTCTGATGACCTTTTAATTGACAGAAAATTGATTGTGTGGAAATGGCATCAGCCATGATGTAACCTTTTCCCCCTTCCTCTTATTTTCTATATGTCACATGTGTTTGTGTCCATGTTTACGAGAATGGCTCCTGAAATATTAATGGAATGTGTGTACGTGTAAATGTATTTTCAGTGCATGTACATCTACATTTATGGAAAATTAATCAGATTCAAAGAACACAACGCTATTTCATAGTTGAGTCAGTTTCTCTTATAAATCCTGTTGAGTCAAAATGTCAAAAAATGTTTTAGTCTTGTGTGCTAGCTAAATTATTTTAGCTGGAGATGTTTCGATTTGGCATTTCTTCTTAATAAATATAGATTTTTGTTAAAGAATACATGTGAATAAATTTGACCAGCTTTTTTAGGTTCAGTTTTTCTATTTACCTTGACAATGATGTCCCTGATTGAACTTTTCTCTGCCACTCACAGCAAGAGAAGCTGGGTGACATCTGTTTCTCTCTGCGGTATGTGCCCACTGCTGGCAAACTGACCGTGGTCGTTCTGGAGGCCAAGAACCTGAAGAAGATGGATGTCGGTGGCCTGTCAGGTGAGTCCAGATACTGAGTCACACTGTCAGCTGGACCCTGGCACAATTATGTGACAGTTTAGGACAGTGTCTCTTGTTTCCAGCTGTCACGACAATGCATTTGTGTGTCTCAAAATGGCTTCTGTTTGCCCTTCTTAACCTTGTAAAACCTGATGTATGAAATAATTGTCAGAAAAAGCTGTTATTCTTTTTTAGTGGAACTGTTTATTGAACCTTTAGTCAAAATCTTAAGAAAAAAAAAACGTAAAATTTTTTTAAAAATTTTTCTTTCTTTTGTTTTTTGTCATCTGTTTGATACATCAGTCTTATATGATTGATATATTGTGATATAGGAAAAAAGCACCTCAGTTTTATTAAGTTATTATATTGACACACTATCTATCTATCTATATATATATATATATATATATACATATATATATATACAGGTCCTTTTCAAAAAATTAGCATATTGTGATAAAGTTCATTATTTTCTGTAATGTACTGAT
>JAUMHE010000046.1:11022792-11039035 GCA_032359235.1 Enteromius mattozi
GTCTAATGTTTATCAGTACATTACAGAAAATAATGAACTTTATCACAATATGCTAAGTTTTTGAAAAGGACCTGTATCTGTGTGTGTATATATATATATATATATATAATATATATATATAATAACAGTTTTCTATTTGAATATATTTTAAAAATGACATTTATGTCTGTAATTTCAAAGCTGAATTTTTTGTATAATTAATCCAGTCATATGATTCTTCAGAAATCATTCTAATATTCTGATTTGCTGCTTAAGAAAACATTTAGTAGATTTTATTTAGGTTTCTTTGGTGAATAGGAAGTTCAGAAGAACAGCATTTATTTGAAATAGATATGTTTTGGAAAATTATAAATGTTTTTATCATCACATTTGATCAATTAAAGCATCCTTGCTAAATAAAAGTATTCATTTCTATAATAAAAAATGGCTATATAGTGAATGTTACAAACCTTTTTATTTTAGATAAATGCTGATTTTTGGATCTTCCTGTTCATCAAAGAATCCTGAAAAATATACTCAACTGTTTTAAATAATGATTTCTGAAAGATTATGTGACTTTGAAGACTGGAGTAATGATGCTGAAAATGTAGCTTTGATCACAGGAATAAATTAAATTTTAAAATATATTCAAATAGACTGCGTATATTTTAAATAGTAAAAATACTTAACATATTTTCTGCTTTTGCATGATTCTGGATCAAATAAATGCAGGCTCGGTGAGCAGAAGAGAGTTCTTACTGTTCAAAAACTTTTGACTGGTAGTGTGTGCAGGTGGGGAAAAATCTTAAAATATTGCAATAATATCATAGCCTAACATGTTTGCATCCAGTCAAATTCCTCCCTTACATAATTTTTCAGCTGAATACACAAAGAAAGATACATTATGTGCTGTGAATGCTCTTTTCATGTTGTCTTTCGCACAGTTTCAAAACCCTTTCATTTTCTCATAGCTGCACAAAGTTGTCTGTATGTAAATGCAAAGTCATTTTTAGTATATCTTTCGCTTTTAAAATCATGTAATGCGTATACAGTCATTCACAGCTACAAATCCCAAGGGCGTCGAAATGTGGCTTGAAATGATCCGACACTTTCCGAACCTACGGCTGTGCGGAGAGCTGCGCTTTATCAGCTGAAGTAATATTCGGCTCTGGTGAATACATGAATACATTTTCGCTGAGTAAATTTACAGCTCGGCGTTCACAAATCAGTCCTCATCTGCCGTAATCGCTTATGAAAAACGGCCCGGTCTCGTCCATCCATACTTCCCCACCTCCCTCGCCGGTTCTCTCGCACCTGGTCCGTCTCGATCCTGCTGTCACAGAGGCGGACAGGCCATCAGTACCAGACCCACCTGCTGGGAGCCAAGAGCCCTGACGTTTACTTCTCATCACTCACAGAGAGAAGAACAGCTATTAGCAGCACCTCCGAGAACAAACTTTCTCGCTCTCTCCAGTCCATTAGCAAACCCGATTAAAGCTAGCTATAAACTGTCAGTCACGTTCCATAAGGTACTCCACACGTCGCTGAAATTAACACCGTTAACATTTCTATTTAGAGGTTCGTGTTTAGAGGACTATAGTTTTCACGATGTGATAACTGCAACCCACAAACCTCCTATTGCGTTTCATCGTCGGGCTTGTTGAGTTGGTCGTTTGCCAGATCGATCAAATCCTGTGCGAAAATTGTGCAGTTAAGGGTGCTTTCACCATCAATTACTGGGTTTTTGCCAGACTCCGACGGTTTGTATTGTGAAATGAACCTTTTTGACAAAGCGCTCAATGTTCCCACTGATTTTACTAGAAAAACATTTCTGTCCCAGCATTCTCTCTCTGCTTTTCTTCTCGTTCCAAATTCGTGAAAATGGCTCAGATTTAATTGTTGTTATAGGGGGAGTTGTTCTCCCAAAGGAATCGCTTCAGAGCATGTCCAAAGAGCTGTCACATGATTAGAAACAATAGGCCCGCATGGATCATGCCAATAATTAGTGACTGTTTCCATTGTGATTCAGCTACAGGGAGGACGACTCATCAGAACACTATAATTTATCCTTTTCTCTATGCAAACCCTGTTTACTCTCCGTAATCACACAAGACGTGGTTGTTTCAGCTAAAATAAATGTAATTTGAATTAATTCACCAGAGCAGTGCTTACCAATTTCTGTATTTTTTCTCATTATGCTTTTTTGTGGTTTAAATTTAATAACCAATAATAACTGTATTTGTATATATGCATTTAATGCATTGGCAGAAGCGTGCATTGCATTTCGGTTATGCAGTTCATCGGTTTGTGTGTGTTCTGTGAATAAAACTCGTTACTATGGTGTTGCAAGTGCCATGTTATATTGCTTAAGCTATTTCTTAAGCTACTGTACCTCAAAAGGCATTTGGACACTTAATTCACACTTAAAGGTGTGTTCACCCTAAAAACAAAGTGCAATTAGCTGAGGGTGAATGCAGTACATGTAGTCCACCACTAGGAGACACCTATGAGTCTGTAGACCACATGTGACTGAACGCCTATGTTTCAGAGCCAATGAAAACATACCACATCAGAGACAAGGGCCAGTTTTATTTTCACTTGGATTTTCAGTATCCCTTCTAGATGAGCTTCTCAAGTGACTGTATGAACCATAAACACAAGTCATTACAAGCACTGCCAAACTCCTTGAACCACAAACTTCTGGCTTGGCTTCTGTGTGAGTGTAGATTACCACAGATTTCCCCAACAACCTCAAACCTCAGGAACTCTGTTGCCAAGCAACCAGGCAAAAGCACCACCGTTAATAGTGTTAGACCCGGAGAAGTCCTGTTTAAGTTCAACATCATAAATAGCCATACTGCGTGTTTTCACCTTATTAAACGTGGATGGAGCAAGCGGCCAGAGCTCTGAAGATCCTGCAGTGTTAGTGTAAGTTCAACAGGAGGTGCTGTGCTGCTCTATGTTGAGAAATATATCTTTGCATCTCGTATAGACTGAATATAATGCTTTAGCATGCATTCCATATGTGATCCCCCTGTCATACTGTAAAGCTTCGTGAATGCATAAGGAAAATATGAAAGCATACTTTTCTGTTGTATCAGAAAGATATTTTCATGTATAATACCTTTAAAAAAGGCATTTAAAATTGATTTTGTTCAACTCAGAGCCATACCAATATTATAAAAATGCTCTAATACAGTAAAAACAATAATATTGTGAAATAATTTATAATAAACGACCTTTTCTAATTGAATATAGTTTAAAATGTAATTTAAAGCTTAATTTCAGAGTCGCATGATACTTCAGAAAGTATTATTTGTACAAAAATATATATATATATATATATATATATATATATATATATATGTGTATATATATGTGTATTTTGTTTTTTTTTTCCTGAAAACCATGACATCTGTATGCATCACTGTGAGACTGATTCAGCTATTCTAAGCTTCCTTGGCCTTATCTTTTCCTCTAAATTTGACACTTTAGAAAGTATTGCAGTCTAAGTGTAAAAATAGCTTTATCTAGTCTTATTTATGAAAGATTTGAACAAATTTTGGTAAATTATATTTATTTTTTTGTTTTTTATGTGTGTTTTCATAGCAATATCTGGCAACACTGCATCGTCAACACAAAACAAGGTTACAGAATGAAATGAAATATCCAAACACTGGCCATATGAAAGGGTCTATGCTTTAATTCAGTATAGAACTTCTACAAAGTTGTGTTAAATACTGCAAAATGTGAGAGCACTAGACATAGTTATCATTCATATAGCCATGCTTATTAATGAAATAAGCAGTACTACAGTAATGTTGCATGAATAAAAAAGGATAAAATTATTAACAAATTTTGATGCAATAAATATGGTCTAATAACAGTGTTCATCCCCCAAAAGAGAAAACATCTTTCACAAACATTTACATATCGTCTCTTTTAAAGTTTTAGTGTATGAGTTGTATGTGTAGTTGATATAATAGCACAATTGTGGCCTTACACACCCTCAGCTTATTAGAAGTGAGATCTACGCTTTCAAAAACCACATGCCACAGATTTTGTGCTGTCCTGCTCCTAATATGGTATGAGTGCAGAGTTCAACATGCCTTCTAGGTCTCGCTCTCTTTCCCTCTCTCTGTTTGGAATGTGCTACTCTGGCTATTTTAGAAAGATAAAGACTATTTAGTTCAGTTGCAAAACTAAGAGGGAATGCCAGAGATTTTTTGAAATGTCTTTTGGAGAAGTACAGAGAGGATGATGGTGACAGAAAGAGACATATCAGGGAGAGAAGGAGTGAAATGACATATTGGAGAAAAGATCATTCTGAAACATGGTCACACCTGTCAAATTCAACCATTTCTCACCTCAGTAACCGCTGCTATATCCATTTTTTATTGAAAGGCTCAGAAAGGCATATGACATCTCCCCTTTTTAAGTCTCTGTATAACATACAAAACATACCATAACTCCCTTTTTTGAAAAGGAAGACGTATAGATGTCAGATATCAGATATTGTTTTGATATTTTATCCTTTATTTGTATTCTGAGGTTTCAATCAAACAGTGATTCTAAGAGAGGTGAGTCTGAATCAGTAAACAGATGATGAGAGATGCATGATGGAAGCAGAATATAGATGCTGGAAGTGATAGATAAGATGGATTGTATTTTGAGGCCCTGGCAGAGATTGATATGCCTGAATGGCAGTAATGTAACAGGGAAGATTTTCTCCGGCATACTGGAGGGCACACACCTGTCATGTGTAAATAAAAGCTTGTACTATCCTAACACGTACCACAAGAGATCTGGATTGGAGTCTCAGTAGGAGCTGCAGGTTATTTTGTGATATTTGGAGAAATATAAGAATAAGATTAAGGATAAAAGATGAATGAATTTGGTACAATTTGTAATATTTTTTTGTTTTTGTTGTAAATACAGAAACTAGGCGTGGGAGTTCATTAAAACAATAACATAAAATAATCAAAATATGGAAACGATAAAAATAATGAATCTGTAAATCCAGACAAAAAAAATAATGTTCTTCAGGGGTTCACACTCTTTGACTTTTTGACCGTTTTAAATATTAAAATAAAATATAAATAACATTAAATAAAAAATTCCCAGCTATTTCTATCTGCTAAAACATTTTAGAACAGGGGAACAAAATATTTAATGGAAATTTAATGAGTTTTCCTGGGTTAGAAATTGCTAAATTCCCTGGCATGTCCAGGTTTTCCAAGGCCATGGGAACCCTCATTGTGAATAAAAATGATAGTTGTTAAAGGAATAAATCGAAATTATGTTACATATTTTAGTTGTTTCATCTTATTGCAGTTTTTTTTGTCTCATTTTGAAGTGTGGCCCCACTGCTCAATATGGCATAAAAAAAAGAAGTAATTTCTCATGCTGTGTCCTGTACCTGTGTGTTTTTAGATCCTTATGTCAAGATCCACCTGATGCAGAATGGCAAGCGGCTGAAGAAGAAGAAGACGACAATCAAAAAGAACACCCTAAACCCTTACTACAACGAGTCTTTCAGTTTCGAAGTGCCATTCGAACAAATCCAGGTAATTCAGGATATTTTTCTTTTTACATGTACTGAAACCAAGCTCAAATACGGCAATTGCAAGTTCCCATTTTCATTAATGTCATCAAACACTAATTGAACAAATCCTGTGTTGAAATCGAGACTAATTAGCAAGCAACAGATGAAAAGTTACTTGTGAAATGGGATAAGGCTCAGCGTGAGGCTTTTAAAAAAGTTTTGTTGCTAATTAGTTGGAGAATAAAATGGATGCAATGCTTGCTAGTGCAATAAGAATAAAATTGCTTCAAATTGATTTAGCATTTCACGGTTCAGAGGATACATTTTATGCTTTGAGTGAGCTGCTTTGAATTCAAAGTGTGTCTGGGGGTCTGTTAACCAGAGAGGCCTTTCTCCCATCCCATTCTCACCAAGCAGCAGACGTTTCTAAAAGTGGCTATACCCAACTAACTTCCTCGCTCATTGTACATCCCTCAATATTTCATTATATGCCAAATTAGCTCTGGCTTCTGAGAACAATGGCCCCAGGCCTGTTCTCACCGGTCAGAGAAATCTAAGTGAAGAAGTGGATCGAAGGATAATCAGGGCTCTGAAGACACTAATTCATATTGCCTTCTTGCATTTTGTGCGTGGGTGGATCGGGCTTAAAGTAAGCAGGCTAAGAGCAAGCCATTGACCCCGAACTCACACCGATCAGGTGTGTGCTCTGTCAATTTACAGAGTTGTTCGGACCTCTTTGGTAGCACCCGCTGGCCTTTCTTTGGTATCTGCCACTGAGCTCTTCAAAGACCCACGCTGCTACGGAGTAACAGGCCCATTACACTGAGATAATCGTAGTGGTATTTGGGAAAATGGTCAATAGTGTGCACCACTGTGTGTATTTTCAGTCATTGTTAAGCAGTGTTGCCCAGCAACCCATTGTAAGATATTCATAATGTTAAAGACCTCTTCATTAAATTATAAAATGTAGTTTTAAAATGTGTCAGAATGTATAAAAACTTTTTATATATACCATACTTGATATATTTCTATGTACATGGCTGTTCAAAAGTTTGGGATTCACTATTTTTCTTTTTAAAGCAACTAATACTTTTCAGAAAGGATGTATTAAATTGATCAAAAGAGAAAGTAAAAACATTTATAATGGTTATAATACACACAAACACACACACACACACACACACATATATTAAATATATTTAAAGATAACATATTTTTCTCAAATACATGCATGTGTGTGTATTTATGTATTCATACTTATAAATGCTTAATAAATAATAAATATAAACAGTATACACCAATATACTGTATTATGTACACAACTTACAAAAACTTAGATGTACAAAACTTAGTTTGGTTATGATTAGTCATTGCCCTGCATGAACACACACACGCACATATCTCTGGAATAAATTACATTTTCATAATGCAATATATTGATCTATATTAAAAATTTGAACTATATTAAAACAGTCATTTTAAATTGTAATATTTCCCAGTATTACTGCTGTCACTGTATTTGAATAAAATGGATGCAATCAGTTAGTGTGCAAGAGTCCTTTTAGAAACATAAAAACAATCTTACAGACCCCAAATATTTCAATGACACTAATCATCATCTTCATCATCGTCATTACCCAGCACATGTTCGAACAAACTGAAAGTCACAAAAGTTACATTACAAATGTGTGTCTCTAATTTCTATTACAGAAAGTTCAAGTTGTTATAACTGTTCTGGACTATGACAAGATTGGCAAGAACGATGCCATCGGCAAAGTGTTTGTGGGCTTGAACAGCACAGGCACCGAGATCCGTCACTGGTCAGATATGCTGGCCAACCCGAGGAGACCCATCGCTCAGTGGCACGTGCTCAAGCCGGAGGAGGAAGTGGATGCCCTGCTGGCAGCTCAGAAAAAATAGAGCGGCCCGAGCCCGACCCCCCGCCCCCCTTCCCACAAACCCGCCCGTGTAGTGCTCTTTACCCAGTGCGTGTAAATACCTCAGTGATATAAGGATTCATGCACCTTCCTATTTTCGTGTCTAAGAAAACCGCCTTCTCGGACCACCCCCTTGAGATGTTGTGTTGTTACGTCAGTTTCGACCCCTCGCCCCCTTCCTTCCTTCCGTCGATAAACTTTCTCTGTCCTTTGTTGTTTCACCTCCATCCACGACCTTAAAAGTCCCCGACCAAATGCCCCCTTCTTTTAAGCAATATGATCTGTATAGATAGCGCATGACTGGAGGAATTTATTGTACCACAGGTGTATATATCAGTATGCAGACGAAAATGATTTCTAGTTTATGTGTTTGTATGTTGTTACCCGTTTCCTAATCTGTGTATATCTTGATGTTTTTAATAAGATGTTCTATTTTAAATTATGTAAATGCTGACATAGAAGAGCCAATATTATATATAACGGGATTTAAGAATTTTACCTTATTGCATTCCACTAAAATATACGATATATCTCTATATAAATATTTAAAGAATTCCAACCTGCAAGACGCTAGTGGAGGTACACTCACTTCGTAAAGGACGGTTTGCGCTTCATGTTTACTTAAAAAAAAAAAAAAAAGCATACAGATGTATCGTACACGATAAACACACACACACTGAACACGAAGGCCATTAACTAATATGGTTTCATGGTATAAATGTAATATGCTGCTGACAATTATACAAGCACATGATTTCGTAAGAACTTTTTGTACTAATTTATCAAACTGAGGACCTGTACGCTTCGCTTAAACCACTTTAATCGAAGGAATTCTTACTTGATGAAAAACCAATCAGCCTTTTCTTTTGATTTCTCATACAGTGATGCTGTTAATTTTTAGTAAAACAGGTCCCTGGTTTGCTTCTTTCTTGTTTTCTGTCCTTTGATTCCCGAAACGTCCCGAATCCGATCTGGCGCCTTTGCGAAACCGTAAATTTGACAAGCTGTAGCCATCGTGTCCTTGAAGCTTGAATTTGTGAATCGCTTCCTTTTCTTGTCGTTGGACTCGTTTCGTTGAGGAATTTACGGTTCAGCCTCCAAAAAAACAATAAAAAAAGAGTTTTGACTCTAGCTTTAAGACAACTATTTTTTAGATTAAGTCAACGTCTGAATATTTTTGGTAACTGCATGTTTTTTTTTACGATCTTTGCTAAAGGCCGGGTAAGGGGGGGATTTATTTACACCGGGGCGTCTTTCAAGAGACTCCCTTGCCTTCAATCAAAAGTAATCAAACGTTGCGGGACAGAAACTTTTGAAGCACTCTGTCCCGACGAGTCGATGATGAGGAGGAGGAGGAATAGGAGAGGCGAGCTTTTAAACACTGCCATTGTTTTCAGGGAGGTACGAGGAGCACGCGACTCCTCCCTCCACGCACACGCCACTCATATAGTGGTTGTAGCTTCGGTTCATCGGGGAACAATGTATTTTGGCCGCAACGGTGCCCTAAACAGCAGTTTTTGCTTTCTGTTGCCTTTTCACAGTGACAATAGAGTTAGCCATGCTTTACTGCCAATCCCTTCCCCCGTGGCTACTGTTTTGCACTGTACAGTCTAGGAACGAACAGTTGCTTGTCGAGAAAAGTCAGTTCGTTCAACAGCGCAAGAAAGCGAACCGGCCCCCGACCGGTTTGAGCACCTCTTTAACAATAACCGTAAAAGTTAATGGTCTGTACAGGTGATAACATTCTAATGTCCTTTACTACGGGTCTAACAAGAGGGCGAGTAGACGTTTAGTCCATTTAAAAACCATGAGTTATCTTGGAGGAACCTCTCGCGTACACTAGATGCTAGCTTCAGGAGGAGTTACTAAGTGTTTTCAATGTTACTGTGTAGGTGATAGCACTGTTACTTAAAAATAAAAGGAGAAAAAAAAGCTATTCGTCATTCCATAGGAGTCTTTAGGGACTGAGTTGTGTATCACTGTGACTGCGGTGTGTGCTTAGCGTTGTAGTTTTCAGTAGGTAGCGGCCATCTTGTACTATAGTGACGTTGTGCTGCCATCCCCCCTATCACACCACACAAGAGCACGAAGAGAGAGCGACGGTTTCCGATAACCGGTCAATTCACACAGCATTTTGTTGAGCACTGTGCAATACTTGTATGTTCATTTCCTAGTGTTTAACGGGCGGCATCTCTCGATAGGGGCAAAAAAAGTGAGAGAGAGAAAAAAAAACGCGACCCTATATGGCGAGACGATGTATCAATCGACCGTAGTCTGGTTAGGTCACAGCACACGTGTGTAGTTTGGAGCTCAACATCTGTAAACTTGTTAAGGATTCCTCCGTTTTTCCCGTTGAGTTTTCCTGCACACAGATTTAACCATCCAAACATTCGGGTAAACGTGTGTGTGTGTGTGTATGTATATATATATATATGCACACACACTTAGGAAGTACCCCAAATATGAGATAATCTATCTATCTTTACATATATATAAATATATATATGAAAACCCTTCCCTTACAGAATAGGTGTATATATATTTTTATATTTGTCCTGATATCATTTCCTTATTATTGAGATCACCGGGATATAAGAGAATTATATCAATCTTGTTATGGAAACTATCTGTTGTACTATTAATATGATTGGCTGTACCATTTTGTTATCGCTGTTATGATTACACTCATGACTATTACCTTGTTATCGTTCCTTTAGCGCCCTATTGAAGACCATTTTATATTTATTATGGAACTCAGAATGTACAGTATGGACTGTGTGTTTTGTTTCTATTTTTTATCGTGGGACCAAGTATAGTTGGCACTTTCATTCAATGTTGCAATACATATTGATTCATGTGTTTTATTCATAGCCGAATATGATTTCTTACCCTGTCGGAGAGAGCGAACCTAGAGAAGAACTCCAAAACGTGTAATCGCAACTATAGGTACAATTATTACTCCACTACTCCTACGTTACCTGACTTATGTACTCTGGTTTATATAAGTATTTATGATATCTTAATACAAGAGGCTTGTTTATAAAACAAGGATAAAAAAATGCAGTTTTAGAGTCACAAACCGACACACTCGTTTCGTACGGCAAAAGGGTGTTGTTCTACTATCAGGTGTCTGCACTTTAGGTGTAGAACTGGAAGTACAGTAGAAGACAGCATTGCTCGTTGCACCTCAGAGGTTTGTAAAGTAGTCTGAAAAGCCATTTCTAGCCCTGCAAAGCAACGCTATCTTTTACTGAAGCCTACCAAAGCACGCAAACAGCTCCGACAACTTGAAAAAGAGAAACAACAACAAAAAAGCCCGATCGCTCAGCACAGTACACGCATACAAACTTCCGATACTCTACGACGACGAAAAGCCACCTTTCAAGAAAAAGCTGTGTAAAGAATTAGAATCTGATGCTGTAGGGAGATCCTAGTTGCCTTTGTGTATATCAACTGCCTGCTTGAGTATTTTTGTGTGTGGAAATTTTCTCTGTAATCTTGTAGAACTGTTCGGGGTGTTTTTCCTGCCATACTGCTCGCCCCAGCGGCGAGCCGACAGTTATATTGCTGTGTATACCTTCATTTTTGATGAGGTGTTTTACAATTTCGTTTCACTTTGTGTAGTGATTCACTCTGTGGAGTTTCTGACTGTTGTTATATAACTTCATATACACAAATGTTCAATAAAAATGTTTTATTTCCTGTTGATACAGAATTTTCTCAAGAGCCTTTTTTGGTCTTAAATGACCTTCATTCTGTTTTAGAATCTTCAAACTGCAACAAACGAGTAGCAATGTTCCATGGTTTCTATCAGAATACCATAGTAACATTTTATTGTTCTTAGTACAATAAAATGCGGCCTGAACAAACAAGTAAAATAAATAAATAAATAAATAATAAATAAAGTAAAATAACAAAATGATTTTTGCATGTAGTTTCAAGAAGAGCCTATATTTAATAATGAATAAAGTCAGGGTTCCCACAGTCATATATATATATATATATATAGAAGCCAAAACTATATTTTATTTTATTTATAATGTAAATTTTAATATATATAAATATATAGAAGCCAAAACTATATTTTATTTTATATAATTTATAATGTAAATTTAAATTTCCTTTTCCACCCTGAGGAGAAAAATGACTGTGAAAGAGCTAAAAATTCAAATTTTAATGATTTTTTTTTTTTTTTATGTCTGTGGGAACCCTGAGTTTATTCATTATTAAACATAGGCTATTCTTGAAACGAAATGCAAGAATCATATATATATATCCTGCAGAAATAGCAAGGCAAGACTAGTAGCATTTAATAATGGGTCATAAATGTCACTAAACGATTTATATATGGATTATAACAGTGCACTACAAAAATGTCTGAATCTCGAGGGTCAAGTGTGCAATATGAAAGGCAAAACAACATTTCTGTGTCTTTAGTTCAGTATCTTCCATTTCAGGCTTACTGAGTGTGAAGTCCACATAGATATCCTCTGAGAGGATTGGTGCTCGGGAGCTCGCTCATGGAAGCGCTGATAATGAAATATGGGCTCCTTCAAGAACAAGATAAGAGCGAGGCTGCGCGGGGGTCTCAGGGCTATCAGCTCCACAGGATCAAATGCATTTCGGTATACATGACTTTGACCATCTCGCACCATTACGTACATATTACTCAGCAGTCGGCCGCTTCATCTCTGAGTAGATCTTCAAGGTCTGCTTAAGAGCAATGAATACAGGATGAGGCCGGTGTCTGTGTGCCTTCTCACTATCACACTCAAGCATGAGCGCTAAATTTGGTCACGATCTAAAGTTACAAATCCCATCCAGTGGAAAACCTCATGTTACTTTTCCGTCGCTGAGCACAGATGCAATCTCTGATGTGGTTACGAAAGTATCATGAATTGTGTAAGTAAACTTCATCTGTTCAATTCAATGCAATTTATGCAATAACAGATGTGCCATGTTTGTTATGCAGTCTTTTAAACATTAATAATAAAGCATGACAATGACATATCTTGTGATCCTGATTTAAGGAAGATGAGCTATAATAATAATAACACCCTCATCATTGTTAATTTCTACTGCGGTTGATTGTTGGAAATCTGTCTAGAACTTTTCCACTAAGTAAACCCATAATTTTTTGGTAGTAAAAGTGTCGGTTACCATTTGTATAACCACAGTTTTACCATGGTTAAACTATGGTTACTATGGTAGTGTAGACATGCACATACATGCTGTATTTGGGGTTATTTAGACTTATTAGTAAGTTATGAGTGTGTATAATGTAAATAAGGTGGGGTCTGTTTACAGATAATAACACTGGACATTCCACAATGTGTGAGGGTCGACTAACCAACTTCCAGCCTGTGAGTGTGTAAGAAATGTTGTCAGTAAAAACAAATCTGTGTGTGCGCGCATGTGTGTGAAACTGGGGAAATGGTGGTCATGGCCATGATGTGAGTAAACATGTAAAGATGATACCAATCTGGTTAAGTCTTATGTCACGTGTCTCTGGGTGCAAATACTCCTTTAGATCCAAAAAGCAAACAACCAACACTCACGTTGTGCTCTAAGTACTGCTTTAAAACCACGATCCTAACCTTATCTCCATACCCAAACTTCAGTTGGCTAGACCGAATCATCTTTTCTAGAACTTAAAATGTTGATATCTTTGACACTGTGGGTGTCCAAAGTCAGTTACTTACAAATGAGAAACACAAGTGATTAATCTTAAGGAAGGAGACTAGCAATACATTTATATATTTGCTGTTACTTACGTTATAGTAGGGGTGTGCAAAATAATGAGGAAAAAATCTAATGCATATTTAAATCTTGGACTGGTTTTGTCTTTAAGACCATTCTCCTCTGGTTCCGTTTTTTTAGATTTGGTTGTGTTAAGATAAAGATGAGAGAAGAGGCTTAGTTGTGATTACAGCAACCTGAGTGAAGAGTGAATTCACAGCTATTGTGTAAAACCTGAAGTGTCCTCAGAACGGTAAGATGTTGTCAGGTTTGTTCAATTAGTGGACTCCATTAGCCAGCATAGCTCTTATGAGTCAGTATAGGTTTTTTGTCAGTTCGCTGCTGTTTGTTTCTGTATGTCTTGTGCAATCGCTCCATGACTCTTATTTCTTGCTGGTGAAGATACATACTGTGGGCCAAAAGGAATAGCTAATAGCAAGGCTGGCAATACTTGCTCCTGATACAGTACTAATAATCCTGGCTTCAAATACATATGAATTTTCCTTTTATAAAAGGCAGTTCTGTGCCAGTTCTGTGGATGTGTTTCAGTGAGGTACATTGAGCACTTTTTGTGGCAACTTCAACCTAAACTGATCATGCACCATTATTACAAAACAACAACATCCCTCCAGCCTTTTCACTAAAAACTGAATGGCCCCCAGAATATTTTATTGTATGAATAGGAAATGAGCTGTTCAGTGAGATATTTACAGTACTGAAGTGTGAACAATCATAATCCTTTGTAGCTTTTGCCAATCATCTGTCAGTTCCATTCTGTAAACACTTCCCGAAACTACGTGTTTAGAGAGATACAACAGAAAAGCACTTTGAGGCAGAGCTTACTTAAAGAAATAGTTCACCCAAAAATGAAAATTCTGTCATTATTTACCTCGTCACTGAAACTTGAAGGCCTTTTAAGGTATCTCCAGTTAGTTTAGAATGATACTTTTTTGAAACACATTTTGCGTAACACAGGGTCACGATGCAGCGATTGTTGTCTGACCTCTCATCATCTTTGCACAGAAAGAGAAATGTGAGCGGGGTCAGTACAGTCAGTGAACGTCAGTATCCAGCACGGTTACTTAAGCAACAAATATTTTCAAAGGTACAGGAGTGTTAAAGTTCACTAATGGACACGTTTGCATCTCCACTCCTCCCAGAAGAGTCCGCATGGCGCTTTCTCCATAAAAATGCTAATCCAGACGCACGTCTGTCCTGGAGCGGCGGAGAGGGGGAGACGAAGCAATTACTAAAGCATTAGCACGATAGCAGGCGTTCCTCTCTCGGGGTGAGGGCTCTAATGACCACAGAGGCGTCGCTTTATTAATATGCAGGCGAGCCATAGCGGAGTCCCTGCATCCTCTAGATAGCAAAGCCTTCTGTCCGCTAGCCTCTGATTGGTTTTATGAACGACTCACGATTTCCTGCTGTGGCAATCTGGGGCCCGTTCTATTCACAGAGGGCTGAAATCACACAGCGGGAAACACTGGGTGAAAGCTGTAAGAGCGCTGTTAAGAAGATGCCAGGATCAAAGCTCACCCACAAAAAAAAATATATACATATATATATATTTTGCATAAAGTGATTAAACAAACCAACCAGCAAACAATTTTGTGCCTCAGATTGTGGTCATATTTCATGTCAGTTAAAGGGACAGTCCACCCAAAAATGAAAATGGCCCTAATTTACTGTCCCTCGTGTTGCTTCAGTTATGACTTACTTTTGTGACTAATGTCCTTCTGTGGGACATAAAAGAAGGTCATTTGGATTCCTTTCATTCAATGTATCATTATTATTATTATTATGTACATACAACGTGTTACCGACATCTTTGCATTCTGCAGATGATGGGAAGTAAATGATGACAGAATTCCTTTCCTAATTTCTAAATAAAAATAAAACCCAAATAGGGATGGATAATTCAAAAACAACAACAATCTTTGCATAGACCATTATTTCAATCTTTTAATAACAACAACAACAATAACATTTAATGCATCCCTTCAGCATTTTCTCTAAAAACTGAATGTCCCTCAGAATATGTTGTTGTATGAATATCTGAACATGCAATGCACTTGAATGTAGGTAGGTTTAACGCCAAAAAACCAAATTTTCCAGCAAAAATGCTAAAAAAGAAAATGGAATTTTAATCAAATACTAAATCTGCATCATATTCAGTAATATTATCAAAGCAGAGATTTGGTAGATGGCTTCCATCTAATCCCAAAGCTTGCACAGGCCTTTACCACTTCCTGGATTGACAGACATTAAACAGTTTAGATTTATGTGCAGTAAGGGAATCTACGTGGTTCGTGGGAATTTTTCAATTCAAATAAGTTGCCATTGGACGAATAGTTGGTGCGAGGGATCATACTCACTTTTTGGATGACACGAGGCACTTATTTCAATGGTGACGGAGACGTTTGGCGAAAAGGCTGGTAATTCCACCAAATCGGCCATAGGCTACGGAGGGACACTTCTAGGGGACACCTCGCGCTGCGTGGAAGGCCACAAAAAGACTTTGGATGCCCCTTACCACCTAAACTTCACCATAGTCTTCTTCAAAGCCCACACAGTGCCTGTTTTTCCCCCTAATCACCTATTCTTCACCATGGTCTTCCTCAAAGGCCGCGGAGTGCCTGTTTTGTAGACCTATTACTGTCTCCAGTCATGGAGGCCTCATCAAATAAGTTGCAGTTGGGACGTTCAATCTTGTGCGGTCCGCTTTTGCGGTCAAACATTAAAGAATCCACTAAGAAAGCTATTGGGTGGCTCCCCGCCACCTTCTGAAGCACCCTGAGGTGTTAAACCCACAGAATTCCCATGACCACGAACAGCCTGTTTTTATAATGGGACAGATTGTATGTGGGACGTCCAGATCTCAGCTTCTGGACATGATATCAAGCTGAAACCTGCGTTTCTGTGCTAATCTGGACATGCCCTGATGATGGTGAGAATTTGAAAAAGATCGGAGAAACTTGAAAATTTTACCAAAAAAAACTCTAAGGGGTACCCCTTTGAGTTTTTTTTAACCCAATTTTCA
>JAUMHE010000046.1:11043400-11056176 GCA_032359235.1 Enteromius mattozi
AAATGCAGCCTTGATGAGCAGAAGAAACATCTTTAAAAACCATTAAATATCTTACTGACCCCAAATTTTTGAACGGTTTTATTTTAAAACTTTAGTTCTGCATGGGTTTTGCACATAAATGTGTCTTATCAGTGGCACAATCGCCCAAAACTTTTTGAATCCCCCCTAAACAGTCATAATTAAAAAAAAAGATTTTTTTGATGTCATACTGCTGAGGCCCTGCCCACGACTGTATTAACATATTTAGCTCTCAGCCAGTTGTAGCAACAATGTCTTGTAAACAATGCAGATGGTAGTTGGATGTATAAGTGAATGCAAGAATGTTCATTTTCCCTCAGACATCAGAGCCACCGAGGACACAGTGGGTTAACTATGTGTCTGATTTGTCATTTTGGAACAATAGCTTACTACCTAGAATGTGGGGTTAAACATATAAAATGGGTCAAAACAAGCCAATTCTACGTATTTTGGCAATATTTTACCAAGTACTAGGTTGTATTTAAACCAACATTTCGTAGAGTGTGTATTTATAGGACATTTTCCGAGCATTTGTCATACTGAGGCAGGTGTCTGTTTAAGAGCCAGATGTAGCATTTGAAAAGAACATGTTGTCTTTTATAGTTGTGTACTGTCAAGAGAAGTGTGGTGTTTTCAGTTTAAGCGTGATCTATCTCTATCCGTGCAAGCTGAGTTTACAGTTTTCCGTCTTGATATTTATATTCTGTCCTGTTAGTGTATGTATTGAAAATATTACAGAGAGGATAAAATGAAGAGGAAAAGGTTTGAGGGGTCCGTGTGAGTGTGGCACAGGGGCAGCTAACTGTATTTGTTGGCATGGGCCTCTGAAGCTGTGTTTGCGATGGAAAACAGTGAGAGAACAGACTGCAATCTCAGACAAAGTCAACAGGCCTGAGATCAAAGGGTCAGAACCACCTAGCGGGTGTATTCCCAGCAGAAAAGTAGAGCGGTGTTCTAATGCAGACTGTGACAGAGTGTGAGACACTGCCCTGGCTGGACTACTTGATCAGTGGAGTTTGGCAATGTGGGAAATCTGTATGTGTAGTAAACATTAATAATGTTTAAGGCATAGCTGTGAAGCAATGAGAAATACTGTTGCAGTGTGTCCTTGTGCATGATGAAGATTATTACAGAATGTATGAGACCAGATCCCTTGTTTGTCTGTTACATGTTTCCAAAACATGAGAAATTAGGCCAGTGAGGTGGTTTTGGTACACATTTAATTGGAGCTGTCAATCTTTTGACATGAGTCATATTCAGAACACAGCATGAAAGCCAGTTGCATGTTGCCAGTTTGGGAGGCCCCAGCGGATGGGGCCGTGTAGTAACTGATAATTGGAATCAGGTGTGTGGGAAGTGAGGTCACTGTGTTTGATGATGGGCAGAATCTAACCAGATTTTCAAAGCATAAAAACAATTACAGTGTCACATGACTACAAGCAATAAACACTGCTGGAAACAAATCCGCACTAACAAGCTACCTTCTACAGTTGGACTGCAAGCTACTTCACACCCATCTCATTACATTACTGCTAGAAATGCACTGAGACCTGACAGCATTTGGTACCCTAAAGCTGAGGATAATTGTAATCTTCTGCTAAGCTGCAGAGTGCCTTTACAATATGGAGCTGATTGCTACGAGATAGCGACTTGGTCATTTGATAATTATCTTTGTTTTGTCGCTGCCTACGTGAGACGTGGCTGTTTAGGGAAGGCCAAAAGAAGGGGGACAAGCTTTCCGAAAACTAAAACACCTACTGAAGATGTAACCGCAGTCTGCGAGATGTCTTAGTAATACTAGGAGAGGTTAGAGGATGAGTAATGTCCATTAGCTGTGTAAACAAGTGTAAATATAACAGTGTGCTCACGTCAGACACAGATGCATTTAATTACAACTCTGCTTAATGGGATGCTCTGTGACAAACACGCCAATACTGCTGAAATATGAGTACTAAAGCACCTCAGGTCCATCAGCAGGATAAACTTTAAGAACGTGCGAGAACCAAGCATTTTTATTGCTTTAGTCAAAACTTTTCTGTTGTTGTCAGCTCACTTCATTTAACGGACTGTTTGTTAGTTCAAATATATATTTGGACACAGGCACAATTTTTGGTGTTTTTTTATTTCTGCTGACCAAAAGATATTCAGTTATGAATATGGGCTTTGATTTTATATTTGACAGCATTCTCATCAAAACTGAGTCGGGGCCGAGTACCAAAACTTGTAGCCAATCAGCAGTAAGGGGCATGTCAACTGATGATGTGGAGGAGAGTGCGTTCATTGAACAGCCGAGCAGAGCAACAGAAAGATAAAAAAACAAAAAAGGAAAATGTCTGCGGAACGATACGCCGAGAAGTAGGACCCGTGTAAATATCGGATCAGCTTTCCAGCACTGATGAGAACTCAAGGAGCGGAAGGCCTGTGATCAGACGCCGAGATTGCTTTGGCTCTTCTTGATAGGTGAGTAACACCATGTCTACACCAGACGCAGCGCCTCGACAGCCACTGTTTAAATTCATTTGAAATTTGTGTGAGCACGTCATAAATAGAACGCAGCAGCAGTTTTCTGTCAGAAATTTGTCGTGCCGCTCGCATCCCGTGTAACATCGGTTCTGCTGTATTTCACAGAACTAATCGTTGCCTGGGTTGCATATGTGCATGCGACCGCTGGCCTATATGAAAACCATGTTAAATATTCACTGCTAAATCTAGAGCCAATATACGTGAAACCTTATGAAACCACTGAAAGATAAAGAATACTATGGAATTTGAAAATGGAAATGGGAATATAAATCATCACTTCTAATTAATCGGCACGTTAATGGCAGTTATATTGACATTTCCATCTCTGTACACAATGAAAGTAGTTCTAGAAAAGGGGAAATGAAAATCAGTAACACTTGCGCTGGACACGTTTGTGTGCTACGAGGCTGACGCTGTCTGCTTCTTACCCGGTTTAGCAGGTCGATCTCCTCCTTCAGCTTAGCGATCAGCTCGTCCTTGTCCTGGTGAGCATTCATCAGGCGACTGTTCTCCTGCCTCTCTACGGCCAGCTCCTGTGAAAGTGCAATGCCATCAGATCCAAAGCATTAAGCGCAATTACACTAGTACATAACGTGTGCTGCTTTGCCTACTTTCATACTTCTGTATGCAAATAAGCCCCGTTAGGACTGACTAAACTCTTAGCATGTCAGATTAATGCCATGCGTGGCAGGTTTCAGAATACTTGATAGACACTGATATGGAAATGTGGGTGATTGTCAATATCATGGTCTTTTCCAAATGATTTTGCACCTTAGTTCACGTTAACGCTCTAGAAATGCACAAACAATAGCACCTTGTAAGTTGCTTGGTTAAGTTTCTGTAGCGCTGCAGACATTTCTTTGCTCTAAAATGCTGTTCCACATCATAGCATTCAACATACATTATCAAATAGGTATTTTTGGTATGGACAGAAAAAATGCTTATTTCTAATGAAGCACATCAAGCATGGTTAGGATGTGCCGTTTGTTTTATTCAAAACAGAACATAAACGTCCCCCGTCCATGTTTTAATTCTCCCTGTTACAAATGTTTATCCTCCACCACACCTACACAGAGGTAGAAGCATGTGAACATATGTTCTTACATCCTCAGAGATGCATTAATATTTATGACTATAAAGCAGCACCTCGATTGACCGTCTTTACAGAAGTTACAATCACGATCTTGTCTTAATGTGTCATGTGCCTTTAAGATCACTGTCGGCTGATTATGAGGTTTAAGACATATTCATCTCGCTATTAAAGCATTTGCTGCATGGAAATTTGTTGCATGGAAAATCTTAAGCCAATTAAGTTGAAGGTTATTACAGTCACGCTGAGAGATATATGTGAAACCTTATGAAACCACTGCAAGATAACGTGCATTACTGGGTTTGGATATGGACCCCATGCTGAAATGAAATTTAATATCAGTATATGACATTGAATTTGTGTGTGTGTTCCAGGTTTGAAAGTATGCTGACATTTGAGAGTAAGAGGCGGGGTTTGGTCTTGTGAAAGCACTGCGGACAGAGATGTCTTCCACAGAAATGTCAGGATTGCGCTGAGAGACAGTCAGAAACGGCACCGGTCATTTGACGTTGAGAAAAAGATAGCAGAAAGCCATTGGAAACCGGATGAAATGTTGACATTTCTGCCTCGAACGAAAGGCAGTGCCGACTTAGTGTGTGTACAGGTTGAGCCAAAAATTGGACTTGTTGGGTATGAGGAAAATCTATGAGACCAAAAAGTTTAGGTGGTTTTGATGGTAAATGCACAGAAACGTACCCTTTCTAGCTCCTCTATCCTTCTCTCCAGGGCTGTGGGCGAGGCGCTGCTGCCTTCCCTTCCTTGTCGATGGCGATGTCTGTTTCCATCTTCATCGCTGCGCACACACAAAACACATTTTTTTTGTAAAAATCCATTTCTAATAGCAAACAACTTGTTATATATATTTTAGCTGGAGGATCTAAATAAATATGCCTACATATTACCAACAAACTAAAAGTTATCATACTTATTAACTCTGAAAAACATTTTCGAACAGTGTGGCTAGTTCATGACTCACAGCTGGCAGTGCCACGCACCTCTAATGGACACGTCTCTTTAAAAGCGTAAATAAAAACAGGTGCACATTTTTTCGCTCTGTGTTCTGGTTACAAAAAATGCCTCGCTAAAACATATTTTCACACATTTTTCTCCCTTCAAACGAGACCTCAACCTTTTTTCCAACATAATGGCTCAGAAAGTGCGTCATTTATTTTGTAGGAATGGAAATAAGAAAACTCAAGTAGTAAATTATCAGAGTATGAAAAGCCTTTTTATGGCACAGTAGAAGGCATTAGAGCAATGCGCTTTCATTAGTGAGGAGAACAGGCCTGCTTCTTACAGGACTGTGCCTTGGGACGTCTTTTTCTATTTGTTTCTCTCTCCCCATCTTTCTTGCTCTTCGCTTAGCTCAGACGCTCTGGGAATATTCATGTGGAACTTATTTTAACCAGCTTCATTTCAGTAATTACATATGTGGAAGACTTGGAGAGGATTCCATCATAATATTTCACTCATTCGGCTGATAAACCTTTCCCGGGAATCAAATTATTGGGCCTTCTTTTTGCTTCAGAGTGTTGTTCTGAGCGAGGCCTGTCTGTACATTCCACAAAAGTGGGAAGAAAAGAACTGGCAACGAATCAGGCAAAGACTCGTGTGTGTGGTCTTTTTTGTTTTTTTCCTCACCTGCCTGAGGATTTGCAGATTTATGAACTCCCTGCATTTTCCATGCTCCCTGAAATTGTATGTAATAGATTGTGTGTATCAAACGTTAGCTGCATTGACTCAAATGATGGTGTGAGTATGGGGTGCCCGATCAATGAAGGACTGAGAATAAGCTGTAAACCTGAACTTTTGCACTTCTAATGTTGATAGTGGGGAAATGCAATGTGCCTTAAATAAAATGTGAAAATTCTGTTTAAAAACAGAATATAGAAAGCTAGTCTCATCCAGAGAATCATGAGGATACATCTCTTAAAGGAGATAATGCAATCAAAACCAAGTCTATTTATTTTCATAATAAATGTCCCTGATCTTCAGTTTTTTCAGTACTTAAGAGTTATTGAAATCAAGGCAAGTCAGATTTCTTAGTATAGCGGTTTTTACAATAAACCGCTATACTAGCGGTCATAGCAGCTTTACAGTTTGTTGTGACGTATCAATTTTTTTTGGAAATAATATAATTCATTTCTTTAGTCACAGTTGCTTGTGGAATACAATGTGCATTATGTTACACTGCCTCACCTAAAAATCAAATCTACATGGTTAAAACCATATCTGTCTATATTATATATATATTCAGTTGTAAAGACAAAGATATTCAGATCTGCAGCGTGCCTAGCATTTGCAGCCACTCAAGTTAAAAGAGGACAGCGCCCGAGTCAAAACAACTTGTCACTTTACATTTCAAACATTTACATTTCACAGCTACCAAAAAAAAACAGAATTCAGAAATGTTCTGGAAATTGCTGTGAAATCAGCTGTGAAAGTGACAAACACTACACTGGCACCGCAGAAATATCCTGCTCTGGCTGAAACTAGCTTCAATCGCCTCTCTCTTCCCAAGGTTTTTACACTTTCTAACCACAGACGGGCTGAAGGGTGATCTAGCCCACATAACATTATCATCCACAGAGGTCTGGTTGGGCGCCGAAAAACCATTTGCCAGCTCAAATGTTCTCCGCAGTTATTCCCAGAGTGTCTCTCTTTTGACAGACGGCCGTTCTAATCCTCCAGCTAATGAGGAGGTACGGTGATGTGCTTCATCTAATGAGGAGATTCAGGTCAAACGTACAGAATAGAACCGATGTGCAACCGACCGGCCTAATGCTCATAGACCCAAACTATTTAGCCAAGACCAGCATCATTATTAATATTATTATTGCTCATTCTTAGGGTTAGAGATGTGAAGAAAACCCGAAGAGTAACTCCTCCTGCAAATTTGTGGTATGGACATGAATGGTATCTCAAATCTTGTGCTTTCTTTGAAGTGATTGAACTTTGCTAGTACATGATAATTACGGACCTGAGCCATGTCTTGTGACCTTTCGGGTGGGCTGTTTTTTTTTTTATTTTTCTTGACAAAAAAACCCCCAAAAAACCTTGCAACAATCTAGCATAGTTTCGACGAGTAAAACTTATGAAACTGTTGTTTCAAAAAATGCATTTGGCCCTGATATTTTTCATAGATGATAAATCTATTGTTATTCAACACTGAAGACGACAGAAAAAGTAAAAAAAAAAAAAAATTATAATAAAAATATAGGAAACCCTAAACGAAAAGGTCCAATAATGTGTCCAGATGAGGTGTGTGATGTATTTCGCCATGGGTCTATCAGTATAGTGTAGTCTAAATCTGATCGACTCAGAGAACGGAGCAGATGTCCAATCTGAATGTTCATGTCCTGGGAATGTAACAGCCACTCTGTTGCATTAGTCCCCTGTGGAGAGGAAACAGGAGGAGGCAGAGGTAATGATCTGCTCCTGGAAACCCAGCAGGGGGCTTTGTGTGTATGAGAGAGAGAGAGAGAGAGAGAGAGAGGGCCGAAAGTCAACTCTAAATATGTTGGCCGTACTTGCTGGCTGCATATTTAATTCATTTTGTCTTCATTGCTCAAAAATAAACTTTTGATTCAGACTTAAATAACCATAGCAGACATATTTTATTTGTCTCTGAAACATTAATTATCTGCAACAGAACATCGTTACTTTAATGTTTATGGCTAGCTCCTCCTTCAGTTCTGATGCATTGTGAGGGTGTTTGTTGAGGTTTCTGGTGCTAGTTCTGCTGTGCACCTGTCATGCGTCTGCGGCAAAGACCTGGGTGTCGGAGTTCGAGTATCAGGGCATAAAGATGGGCGACTAATCAAACAGCCAGACTGAGCTTCAGATGGGCTTGTCTGCATTACCCTGGATCCACAATTCACTGGCACTTTCTGGGCAAACTCCAAGTCCAAGCAATTGTAAATGAGGAGGTCCGATTTATTTTAGTAAACTGGCTTGTTCAAATGATTGGATGGATTTTGACACTTTCTATGTGACATCCAGCTGCCAGAATGTTGAGGTTTTCTGAGTTGTTGTTAGCATCTTGCTGTATTTTGCCGCTACTAGAGCCCACTATTGTATTCTGGTGACTAGTCGTGGTTAGGGTTCCCACATAAAATCTATGCGAAAAATCAAACCTCAAGTTGCTCTTAAATAAGATGCACCATTTGAGAAACCATTCATGTGAGTAGCACAAGCACTGAAGGACAAGAAGTATTCTCATAGCTTCATAAATTTAAGGTTGAACCAATGATGTCAAATGGACTATTTCAACTATGTCCTTACTATGTTTTTGGGCCTTGAATGTGTCACTGTCTATGCAGGTCAGAAAAAACTCAGATTTGATAAAAAATACCTTCATTTCCGAAGACAAAATAAGTAATTAATGACAGAATTTTCATTTTTGGGTGAACTATTACTTTAAATACAAATACTTTTAAAAACAATTGGTGTGTGAATCCCAATTCAACTGCTTAAAAAATAGCCATTGTTGAGGCAGGAAGTGTTTACATGAGAGGTGACACAGGGTCATGCTGGATATTTCTTTGTCAAAGTCACTCTGTGTTTGGTTTTGGAACGAGTTTTAGGTTTTAACTTCCTAGAACTTTACTCTTTAATTTTGTCTGCTCAGCTTGATACAAACAGTCCACTTGTATCATTCAAGTGGAAACAAATTCAGGCCTTACTTTGCTGCCAACTGAGAGAATGAAAGCAACTGGCGTTCTTACATTGGCTCTGAAAATGAGTCCAGTTAAGCCATGCTGTCGTTTCACAGGCTTTAAATCCCTTTCTTCTGACAAGACACTTCTTTTTCAGCAGTTTTGCTAAGGCACATTTTCAAACCAGGAGAATACTGACAGAAGCCAACAGATGAGGGAATGGTTCAGAGTTGCAGTCAATGGCTAAAACAGTTTAATCCTTTCGATCTCCCTCTGTGCAATGCTGAAAAGACACATCTTATCCGCTGACAGATATTAGATGCAGTCAGACTCACCTCTTATGACTTCTGGATCTCGGAGTGTCCTGAAAAATAAAACAGAAGCATAAAAATTAGAATAACCCCTTGGTTTAATGGACAATCAGACAGACTATAACACTACCCCACACACACAAGAGCCTCCCAATAGTTTCTGTTGGCCTTTTAGTATGACTCTATTCATACACCCCTTTCTGAGGTACCAAAGCTAAACCAGACAAAAAAAATAAATCAATCAAAAACCAATAAATCCAGGTGCTATGACTCAAAAAGAGCTGAACCTTACAGTTGTGTTTGCGTCAAAGAAACTAGTTCCATCATTGTGATGGCCTACAGGTTATGGTTATCATTCTCAAACTCCCACTAAAGGCTGATATCTATCCAACTGTCATACAAAACACTTTCAGACCTATTATGTTCCAGGAACACAAAGTTTGGTTGTTCATAATTTTTAAGTTCACAATCAGATTTTACTAATCATTCCTCATATTGCCTCTCAAAATATTGTTTGGCTGAAGAAAGATGTTAGCAATCTAATTCCACACATCATCTCTTTATACACAAAGCTCCAGGGGAGCGTATAAAGTTCCGTCTATCATAAAAATTATTTTACGATATCATATTTCAGAGGCAAAATCTTTTTTTAATGTCCTTGCATCTATCTGGTGGTTGTTAGCCTGATTTTGTTGAGATATTAAAATGTTCAAGCAAAGCAACCTATGTGGGTTTCAACAAGATCTTTGAACAATGCTGTACTGTACTTTGAAACTCTATCCAGGAATGTGTTCTTTCTATCTGTTTCTGGTCTTATTGTGAATGATTTATCATTGTCTTCATAATCTTTCATTCAATAAAAACTTTGCTCTGAAAGGTTTCTAGCCACTGCTTTTAATCACCTGTGATATAATTAACATTTTCATGAGCTAATCATCAAAATCAAGTCCCATCCTACATCTTTCACTCAGAAATACTTCACATTACAGATGTAAAATTACTTGTGAATGCTTAAAAGCATGCAGAGCCTAATGGTAAAAATTAGGCATTTTGGTCATCACAGATAAAAAGTAAGAGCAAAGAAATAGAACAAAAGGTGTGTGTGTGTATGTGTGTGTGAGAGAGAGAGAGGTTGGGGCAACTGAAATGAAGAAAGCAAATATATTCATTGTATTCAGCCCAGTTCTCTTCTGATAAATTGCACATTGCTTAAAAAGGAATTCATAGCTGTTTGTGATTGTTGCCCATACAAAATTCATATTTACCCACATAGGCCTAGAAAGATTAAATACAAATGCTGAAATCCTCGAACTTACCGTGAAGAAGAAAAAAAAAAACACGAATTCCAGCTGTTGAGCAGCATTTTAAAGGAAACTGCATCTAATTGCACTATGCAAATTCTACTTTGCTCCACAACATTTCTAACAGGCGCCTTTGTCAGGTGAAAATTACACTGCCACCATCTCATCGCTCTTATTGCTGGGGTCAGCGCGGTGACGCATGGGAAATCCCTCCCAGCGCATCTAACATCTTAACACGAGAAGTGCTAATTAAAAATGCAAATGAGCGCTAACACTTTGGTTTGGAATTAACCCAATATTGTCACGCAAAGTCAGTGCCTCAAACCCTAGTGCAGATGTTCTGACCAAAATATTAATAACCTAGTGACAAGCGAGTTCTATGTCTCAAAACTAACTTTCCTAGACACCTTTTCGCAATTTCATTTGCATGTTTAAATGCACCCATGATACCTAGGAAGCAGTTTCTGTCCATTGATTACTGATATCTAGGTAGGCAGCTCGCTTTGTTATTGAGGCAATGCACAGATGGAGTTGAATTTTCCAGCAATGCACTGCTGCACTGGCGCCACACTGGAGCGAGATGATCCCGTGGAATGTTCCGTACGGTTCTGAGAGTTCTAGCGGTTCTCCGGTATCAGAGTGTGTTTTCCTTGTATGGCAGAAGAGAAGAAAGGTAAAGCACAGCTTAAGCAGAAGCAGATGGAGGCCTTGGGCTGATCAGGACTTCATTAGACAGAGAAGCAGCAAAACAACACACAAAGCACCAGAAGGGAAATGCTTCTCCCAGCATAAAAATATCTAGGAATAATACTCATAAAGTTATGATCTTTTAATTTACTGCATCCCTAAATTACCAGCGGCCTTGAACAGACTGTACGGTGTATATCTAGAGACACATCATGTGCATCCAACCCTGTAATCTGTGAACCGGAGCGCTGTCAGGCATCATATTAATATTGTAGAAAGCTCGTATATTACGACCATGTCTAGTGGGAGGTCAGGGAGGAATTCCACAAAAGCCATTCCAGGCAATTGATAAATGCAGCAGCAAATTTTTGAGGCACTCTACGCTCACGTGTCTGACAAGGATGCGTAAATCTGCCATCTGCTTCAAACGTGATGTGAAAAAAACAGGGACATTATGTTACATTTGTAACATAATATGAGGGAACACGCTGAAACCAGTGTAATGTACTTTATTTTTGAACAAGACACATGCAAGAAACAGAAATTGCTAATTTTTTTTAATCAGGTTTTTAATGTTTAGTGAAAAAATATAATGGTAGAATATGTTTTTTCTTCTCTTAAAAAAGTTAGTTGCTAACAAATGGCTAAATGGGCCTACAGAGGTTGTCTGGGACATTAATCATCATCATGCTGAACCTGTAAACTCATCTATTCACTTATCCAGTTTTATAGCCTCATTGTGTTCATAATCATGCTCTTGCAAAGGATGCCAAATCAAACTTTCAGAGAAAAGTTTTATTTATTTATTTTTTTTAAATAGGCTAAATATTGAATGAGCAGAAGCTCCTACCCGGCTCTGATTGTATATACTGCATATGTTGTACTTCACTCTCGGCCAATGAAATTAGCGGACCAGAACTAAGCATTGTGTAATATCCCACGTACAAATGTGAACAGAGGCCAACATCTGGAGAACGGTGGGTTGGCATAGACTGTTGAACATGACCAGAATCAACAGAAACACATGTAACCGCTCACATTCTCACGGTTTGGCCAGTAATAGGTTTATTTAAACATAATTATCAATCTTACCGAAACACATTTCAATGGCTTTACCATGCCTTTAGTTGCAAACAATTGCTCACTAAAAGTCCTTTCATATTTTGTAATAATAAGTTTGAAATTCTCAGAGAATAATACAGTAGTGATCCATTCCAGGGAAAAGTAATACAAGATGACATGCACTCACACAATGTTAATGTGAATATTCTGTCGGATATCACATCCTTTATGCATTCAGCAACCTGAGGCTACATGGAATCAACCTCCCAACAGGAGGAAATTAGATATAACAAAACGATGCATCATTCAGAAAAATACGAAATCATGTTCCCAGAGCTCTACTGGTGGCACGTTGACATTTAGTGAGCCCATAAACATGACAAATGCGGGCAAGATTTTTAGTGAATAATTAAGTTTGGGCTGTTCCTCACTCAAAGCTACCATTCAACATCAAGATTTGGAAGTTCTGATAGCCTTGTGGGCGCCCGCTGTTCGAATACCAACTCGAGGACCTTTCCCGATCCCGCCCCCTCTCTCTCTCCTACTTCACTTCCTATCAGTAATGATCTGTCCTATCATAATAAAAGGCCAAAAAAAGGTTTGGAAGTTCTACTTGCTTTACTTTGATCAGCCGTTGTCATTATATACATACATTGTATTAAAAAAGAGCAGCATGTACATTCTTCAAAACATCTTATTTTGTGTTTGGTCAGGCAGATTTGAAACAGCATGAGGGTGATCATATGGCTGAAAAATAATATTCTATTCATAATAAAGCTTGCATACATTTTGTCTACTGAATCAAAATTCAAGAGAAAAAATTCATCTCAAGTATAACTAAATGTATATAATATTAATATAAAATATTAATTTGTTTTCAAATTTAAATATTAACTTATCACTTGTGCTTACCAATGCTGCGTTTATTTGATCAAAAATACATAAAAACAGTAATGTTGTGAAACATAATTTAAAAATTATTTCATATACTTCATTCTGTTTACTGAGGTACTTATTTGGTGAGCACCTGAATTCAATTGTATTTAACAGGAAAAGTATAAAAAGCACTGCTGTAATCAACACTTTCCTCTTGCAGTGTGACCAGTTGGATGGTAAAAAATGCTTG
>JAUMHE010000046.1:11056276-11076472 GCA_032359235.1 Enteromius mattozi
CAATGCACGTGTAAGAATAAAACCCAAAAGAAACTGATTTTTCTGCAGTGGTCTCTTATTTTTTTTCCAGAGCTGTATATGTATATATATAATCCCATTTGTTTGTTTCAGTGCTAATATTGCATATCCAATGAATACTTGGTAAGCAATAAGGGAAGTATTTTACACAATTACTTGTGTCTTTTATTTCTCTTTTCTTACACAATTTTCTCTATTCTTAGTTTTTGTCGTTGCTTTAAAACTTCAAAAAGATGATGCAGACGTGATCCTGTGTCACATTTCCTCTATAGACAGGTGACAGCACAAGGTAAATGAAAGACATAACACCATCACGTCTACTGTCAGGAGTTAATATCCTGCTATGTGTTGTGGCTCAATGCAGCATGAACGTCAACTGCCCTGCTTTCTGTTTGCCAATAGATTGTGTTTGTTTCTTTGGTCAACACTGCCTCTGTTAGGCCGAACAGTGACTGCACTCTACACCCTCTAGAGGCAGGATTATCCTCTGAAATGACTATAACAAACACTCTCTCACCTGTATCGAGTAGGCTGCATCAGGGTCAGGGGTCATCGCCTCGTTCTGGACCGTGTTATGCTGCGTAAGACTTTCATCCATCTTCCTCTCCTTCTCTTCTCCATCATCGTCATCAAGCTCATCCAAGCTCTGCAGAGAATTTTCAGGCTCGGTCAGTTTAGTTTGTTCAGATTGTTTGGGATTTGTGGATTATTTTCACATGACGAGAGAGTCTAATTGTGTTCTCTACACACACACACATACACAAACACAAACAGACACAGGAAGTATGCTACCGAACAACCTCTGTGGTATGAGTCTAGGGGATTTTGGGGAAGTGGAATGTCCCAGTGCACACTGGGAACAGAACTTTTGACGTCTTAAAACGGACCACATTAAACACAGTCCAATAAATGTGATCATTTGAAGAATACCAACAGTTTGAGCTAATTATGAATGATAACGCCCACTGCCCTATCTCAAAAAAGTAACAAACAGAAACCGGTTTTCTGGCTGCACGTAAACCAGTCTTTCCTGTTCGGGAATAAGGGGAGAGAGTGAAGGTGAAGTTCAGAACAGGGCGGGGAAGGTAAAAAATAGCCTTACAAGGCTAAACTGGAATGTAAAAATTTACACAAGCTTTCCGGCCAGCCGGTTTTATCAACACTTCCTGGGGACGAGCCAGACTCTAACCCTGGCATACGCAAATGAATGTATAAACTATGACTTAGACACACACACACTTTCCCCATCCCCAGGGTTCAGTAAACACGCTTCAACAGCCCCCGCTGCAGCCTTAAAGAGGTCACTTCTGCACGCCGCTGCCCAGTAGCCAAAATCAGACATTCCCTGCCTAATGACAATCATTTATGTCAATTAAGACAGCTTATAAACTTGAGGGCAAATTATTGTCACAACAGTAAATGACTATTAAGACACTTTCAAAGGAAGCCATTATTGTACAAATATATAAAGAAAGAGACGCTCGCACTAAGTGACCTTTTAAAAAAAAACAGTAAAACAAACAAATAAACGTATCTATTAAAATTGTATGTGTGTGAAGTTAATGGTTTAGAGACTGGCTTAAAACTTCTGTGCTGGTTTATGGAGTTTTATCATCACTTAGGTATGGAAAGACACTAATTTCATATCTAGGGGTCATATATTGTAGATATTTACATACAGACATTACAGCAAACAATGTACTTTTTAATTTTAAGGGAAAAAGGTGAAAAGGGTAATTATTATAAATACAAAAAAAACTAAATATATATAAATTAAAACTAGAAAGTATCGGAAAGATAAAGAAAAGACAGGTTAGATGTCCACACCTTTAACCTCCTTGTGTTTGCAGTGAGAGAAAGGGGCTTCATTTAAAAAAACAAAACAAAACAAAAAAAAAACAACTCCATCTGCTCATCTTCTGCTTTATTAGGAATGCATGTGCGGGTGGAAATTTTGTGTCTAGCCAGCGGAAAAAAAATTATTCATGATATATCATATTAATACCCCTTTCCTGGAAGAGGGAATGCACAACATGTCTTCCTCAAAACTGCTTTCTATCCCACCATCTTAACTTTTAACATTTGTTTTTGTTGTTTTTCTAAGCTGAACTACCTGAAGCTTTATGCATATGGCATATTCCCTCAAATTTATCTTTTACATTCTTAATGTCTGAACAAGAAGAGATAAAAGCATAAGAGAATGTGCTTTACTTTCTTATAAAACACTTCTTTTATACATTTATTTTGATGTTTTATACTTAAAATATTTATTGATAAAACGTTTCAGAAACAATCTAAAAATAATGATGACTCAGTCTTGTGTATTTTATCTTGGCTGGAACACAGTATCGGCCATCCAGCATCCAGAACAGAACTATTTTTATAACATGCCTATTTATTCATTATTATTGCATTTTTAATAATGAATTCGTTTTGTTTTACACGCGATGGTTCAGTTTTGGAATTCTCTCTGAAGTGTGGGAACAAATTTCTTGTGGTGTCTGTGTGATTTGAGTGGTGTTGTATTCAGGCCAGTTATGCAGTAGATTAATGGAGAGTTGAGCTGAGGGGCTCTGGATGCTCTTCCCTCCTGATGTCCTCGGCAGACTGGATTTAATGACTGTGGATTAATCAAGTACTGCATGCCCTGGCTACACAGGTTCATTAGGATGATGTATTACACCCATGGAAGGTGAAAAGTGTGCGTGCGAGTGTGTGTGTGTGATGCAGTCGACTGTCCTTTAATCATCACAAACCCACGGTCTCCTTAAGTGACTTAATGACTTAACCCAGAATCCCAGGATTATTCCGGGCACAGCTAAAAGCCATTTTATTTCATAAGCACACACATTGGAATCAGATTTGGAGAGCTGTGGAGAAACTTTTGGGTTATGTGTCAAACACGGTTCTGAGAATTAATATTTCCTTTCGCATTAATACAACACAAACAGATGTGTGCTGGGATATTGGTATTTCTTTGATATGACTACATGACTATATTCCAGCCTGAGCTGCCTCACTATGAACTCTTCATTTTGACTTCACAGCATATTGCAATACAGCCAAGCTAACAGTGCAATAGTAGTCCAACAAACAAAAATGCAATATTGTTAAACTTTCATGAGCCATTTGTCCAGTTTTCATGATTTGGTGCTCAAGAAACTTTATGATGTTGCTTTTCAGGATTCTTTGATGAATAGAAGTTGCATTTATTTGAAATAAATTAAATCTTACAGTATGTAACATTCTACATTTTTATGCTCACTCGATTAATTTAATACTAATATTAAAAGTATTAATTTCTTATAAAAGATTACATGAAATATTTGGCAAAAGATCCACCTGCAAATGTTGTGCAAGTATTTGAATGAGATTTATGATGGACTCTATCCTGCACTGGAGATTAACCTCACCTGGTGAACACATATTTACGGCTTAGTCACCTTGAGTACTCAAAATTTTGTACGCACACACACAACCGGCTGGCAGGATCGGAGGATGGCATTCTCTGGTTATTAAATTTAATCATAAACTATTCTCTGACAGCCCAGCGATCATGGTCAGCTCAGCTCTCCATATTTTTACCCTTATACACACAAAATCATGCCATTGCCTGTTTTCTGCTCCCCAAAGAAATAAATACTATTTTTTTCATTTCATTTCAAAACACAAAAAAAGGATTTAGATTTAGACTGGGGACGTTTTTTGTGACAGTTTGCATTATAATAGGTGACACTTTAACATATTAATTCAAGCTGCTCCCAAAAGCTGAAAAATGCCACTGCAGGGAGGATATGGAGGTAGGAAGGCAACAACGCACATCTGAGTCCAACATTCATGTCATATCCTGTCAACCGAGATACCTTCATCAGATTGTTTTTGAAGGCAGCACAGATGCATTTTCCACTGCCTATGAATCCTACTATTCTGCGCATGCAATTCTGTGAGAGTTGAGATGAAGGTCAATACAGTCTGAAAGTTGGACCTGCCAGTCAGTTTGTGTATGAATGTTTTTTTGCCATCTTTTAAAAAAACTTTTCCCTTAATCCCAAGCAAAAACTTTATATAGTGAATAAATATGGTGAAAAAAAAAAAAAAAACACTGGATGGGAAAGAAATACACTTAATAAATCGGGCTCATACTTTCAGGAAAACTCCAGGAAACTATGTGTACTCTGTAATTGCTAGTAAATTTAAATAAGTTTGGTTCATCCAATAATAAAGATTATGTAATCATTTGTTCTCATGTTGTTCCAAACCCTCTCTTTTTGGCCCGTTTCTCACACAAATGTATTTGAATGGCTTCAGAGAAGAAAAAAACCTGACAAGCCATATGGACTTTTCTGGTAGCTTTATCATCCTTTTGGAAGATTTATAGTGTCCAACTGCCTTGTTAATGAAACACAAACAACAAATCATACGCAAACAATTCACACATATATTATCACATTAAATTCAATTGGACAGCTAATGCATGAACGGATTTATGAACGAGACTGATTATTTCTTGAAGGAGTTTCAAAAAGAGCAGCGTAACTGAAGTCATACTGGCAGAACAATTCCTTTAAGGTTCTCAGAGTAAACTGTGTCTATCAGAGGTAGTTTGGTTAGGATATTTTAAATCAGTTTCTGCAAAGACATTTTGTTTAAACGAGTCACCACAAAGACAAACCTTCACCTCATGACTTGTGTGTGGCCAAACCACAGTATATTCTCAGAGAGTAAGCACTGTCAATCTACACATACCCAACAGCGATTCAAGCACACATATAACCCAGACCCACATTTGATAACAGACACGGCAGGACCGACTCCATCAGTCAGACATAAAAATAATAAAAGCAACAGGACGAGGACAGAGTCAGGACATCAGATTTAATCCACTGCTTGGCCTGTGCCAGGTCTGAGAGAGTTGCTTTTAGTGTAACCACGACGGTCCGCAGGGTGTATTATGAGGTTTTGAAGGAATGTTTGTGAGAGCTTAGAAAGCATTCACAGCTTTGCACCATCTCTCCTAAAATGGTAGCCTTCTTTCTGAAACAACATACTTCCAGCAAACCACTGAGGCCTTTCCTGGTTGGTCTATAAATCTTGCGTCTGAGGGAATTGTGTGCAGGTATTTCCGAATTCAGCTCGGTGCAGCCACCTCTACATTTATTATATGTTGTTAAATCACACATCCATTTCATGTAGAGCTCCACTCTGTTAGAACATTATTTAAACCATGAATTTTATAAAAAAAATGGATCCCATTACATTCAAAACAATTCTTCTAATATTTTTTTATGTTCCAAAGAAGAAAGTTAGTCATAAAAGGAGTATATGACGACAATTTAAATTCTTGGGTGAACTAACCCAATTGGAAAATTGGAAGATACAAGTTGCATCTCATAATCAGGACTACCAAATAATAAAATTTCCACTAAAATGTACCACTTGCAGTCTGTTGACTATAGAAAGCTCTGACAGAGCAGTTGATATATACAGTAGGAATATTTTTGCCATAAAACTAGTGGTGATTTATTTAAAAAGTATTGTTATAATTAGCCTTGTAAATTGAGCATTCACTGAGGTGATATTGGCTGCATAAACACAAACTAAAACCATTATTTCAAGGTTACAATTCTCTCCCTTTGGTTGGTCAAAGAGTGGGCATTTTATTAAACAGCCATCCACAGACTGATGCAATTATTTGAAAGCCTGAATTGAATTTCAAGACTCTCTAGCTGCAGAACTTTGCATGGCTGTGGCAGGCTAAATTCTATTAAAGTCACTCAAAAGCAGACTATAAGTAATTTAATTTTATCACTGCGACTCTACTTTTTAATGAAAAACATCTAGCATGTCAAACTCATCGCAAATACATCCTATCATTTGTACAAATCTGATTCAGAGCAAGGTGGGACTCACACGGAAGGTTATTGTTCAGTTTCCCTTGCTTCATAAAACAATAATTTTTTAAAGATTAGTTCATCCAAAAATGATGCTGCTATAGAAAAACTAAGAGTTGGTCTTTTGCACAAAATGAAAGTGACCACAACTGTGCCTGGTCTATTATACGGAAAACAGCAGCTTAAGTCAATGATGACTTTAATTCTGGTCTTTACCATCTTTTTAACATCAGCACTCTGATATTGATCTTTATATTCTTCGTGACTCTACAGAGACGATTGACTGTCAGAAAACAGCTTTGCGGCACCCAATAAAAATAATGCAAAATATTATGAATGCATGAAATTTGCTGATCACAAGCTCCACTCTGTAATTTTCCAGTCATATGGAGAATTGGCTAATTACATGCCTCCAATTCCTCACGCCTAATAGCTGCTTGATGTTTTGCTATATTTGTCACGTAGAAGATGCACATTATATGGATGAAGAAACAACCAGGGCTCTGAAGTGAACTTGAGACAAGTAGCAGAATATTCATGGAATATTCCACTAAGAACTGCTGTGACAAAGCATTTACAACTACATATCACGTTTGTTTATGATCAAGGATAAACAGCTGCTTGAACAAACACAGCCTAAATACTTGGTATTATGAAGTAATAGTCTTCACGACCACAGGAAGCCATAAACATCATTGCAAATTCCCTACAGCATCCTTCTACAGGTTTAAGGGTTATATAGTCAAGCAGAGTTCATTCTTAATCAGCCGGTTCCTCGCTCCTCCTCGAGGACTAAAAGAGGGTATTCGGTGTTAAATAACCCTTGTAGGGGCTACTGACCAGATGGGGCTGGTTATCTCCTAATGTTTATCCAGACACAAGTTCTCCTGATGCATTGGTAAACACACTGAGACTGCTTCCCATTACAGACTTCACTGTTTATTCTTATCTATATTTGACTAGGGAGGTGAGTGTTCAGTCACTACAAACAGAATAGCGGCGTCAACAGTATTCTGTCTCCCAAATTTGTGACTGTGAAAGCAATATGAGGGGCCCCTTCAAAAGCAAGGATGCTTTCTTGTAATGGACCTGTAATTCGCCAAAAAGAATGTTGATAGTTCTAAATCAAAATACATCCAATTTCTTTTTTAATACCACAAATTGGTGATTTTGTATGAGTTGAGACAATTTTTTCAAAAAATAGGAAAGAAGGTTACCACTAAACCTAACCATTCAGCGGGGATTGTATGAAAGCTTACTAATTCATATGAATTAGAATCAGTGCCGATAACCTCATGGGCAGTTTATTCTGAGTTGTGCTTTGAGTGTCCTGAGTTCAAATCTCACCTCGAGAACCTTTCCCAATCCAATCAACATCTCTCTCCAACTCAATTTCTTCATTTCTCCACTGTCCTTTTAAGAAAAACGCATGCACCATAACGTGTATGAACTAGCCACAAATTTGCCAATATGTAAAAGCAAATAAATAAAAATTAGAGTTAAAAATTGCAATGAGAGTGTGTGAATAAGGGTTTTACAATAGGATTGTGCCGACAGACGATAGTATCACGTATTAACGATAGTGTGGCTGATGCCTCTGACGATAGCAAGACAATTATTATTATCATCATCATCATCAGGCTAGTAATAATATCTAATCAATATTAGGGCTTATTTGTTTCATCATATTTTTTCCTTGCGTTTTTAGTGTTGCATGTTTTTAACCAATCACACATGATTCCGTTGACTTTGTGAATGCAGTGGCCAATCAGAGGCGTTCAGAAGACTCATTGCTGAAACAGAAGTTTTGTTCTGACTCACGAAGTGCAGATGTGCATGTAAGTATAAATCTCTTATACGTAAATTCACACGTACACTTTGTCGTTTATCATAAGTCAATGCATGCTGAACAACAAAACTTCAGTTTCAGCGATGAGTCTTCAGAACTCATCATCTTATGATATTCTTTGGTAATGTAAATGTTCTTTGCTTATTTCCTGTAGTTGCTTTTTAAATGACTGAGGAAATGCAAGTTTTATAATTAGTAACTTACAATGTTTCTACTAACTTGTTCCCATGTTAAATACAAATTCAGTAATATTAAAATCACTGAAGTTGGTTCAATTTCCATCAATAATAAAGTAAATAAATAATTAAATACATTAGCACAACAATATTGTGTATCTGCTATCTCACGGGCTTATGATAGGATAGTATGACAATTAAGCACACTGTCCAACACAATTTTATAATCTTTTATATTACCACAATCAGCATAATAACCTGTTCACTCTAAGAACAATAACTATAAAGATAATATACAGGCGTCTACACCAACACGCTGCAGTTTAGTCACTTCAAATGCTCACACGCTTTGAAGTCGGGTGGATTCTGATTGGCTGTCAATGTTTTATCTATCATCAACAGAAAAAAAACCCTTCTGAAATCATTCCAACGACGTAATCATCCTTCAAAGTGGATTGAGAGTGTAGAATAAGAACAAATGAACACAAATGCTAATCGTGAACAAGCTGTGCAGGGTTTATGCTAGCAGCAGGAAGCACAACTGCTGTTTAGTCAATCACCAAGATCTATTATCATCTTTTAACCACTTAGACGGCAAATACTGCTTTGTCACTGCGCTATGGTTTCAAGCTCTTCATTTGTGGTTCTTTAGCTCTGAACAGGCATGCTCTTCTGGTTTCAGTAGCTGCCAGTAGTTCTGCTTCACACTGAGCACAGCGGCATGTTCTTCCTCCATAAGCACACACTTCAGTCCTGCTCAGAGACCAGACCGCTCTGCGGAGAGAAGGCAGAGAGCACGCTAGCAGTGAGTCATCTACCCCCCTCTTGTCCTCCACATTCTTTCACTTATTTTCCCCTCCCTTTTTTGGAAATCTTTTCCTATTTCTTAACTTGGTTTGGTTTTTTTTCTTTTTTTTGAGTCTAATGAGCCAGACGCTTTAGAGAACTGCTGACTCATTGTCCAGTGGTGACCTGGTAAGTGGGAGCATATATTGCGATAGGACAGGTGAACATATAACACTGATTTTAATAGTCTACTGACAGCTGGAAGACCTTCCTCTGTGACTAAGCACTCCTCTCTATTTGAATTTACGTGTGTTTAATATGGTTTAAAAAAAAACTTTGAAACAATTGTAAATAAAAGTTTTGGGTTTTTTTCTCTCTTTTTGTTTTTTAAAACCATAAAAATGTAATGTGTTGTAACCAAATATATTGTCATACATCTTGAATACATATGGTACATGAGTGTTTGGTAATCCTAATCCCTAATTAAAAAAAAAATAAAAAATTACCTGACCTTGACACGCAATAATAATCTAAGGATTGTCTATAATAGTTTTATTTTACTGCAAATGCAAATTTCTACATTGTGGCTACAAAAATAATTATAAGTTTATTTATAATTGTATATTTATAAATCCATGTATTATCAGTAGATTTTTATGTTCAAAAATATAAAATGTAATATAAAAATTTTGATTGTCTCTATATTTGATCAAATTACAGTAAAACAGTAATACTGTAAAATATTATTTTACTATAAACTGTGTCCTGTTTTAACAAGGATCTTTATTTAAACTCCTTTGATGGCAAAGCCACATTTTTGTATTTATTACTCCACTTTTCATTGTCACACGATCCTTCAGAAAACTTTGAAAAGCTAATTCACACAAAGGACGATAACTGTAAGGAGAAATATATTGCAAACAATATCGTCTGTTCGTTCTCAGCGCACACTCGTCTGCCGCTTTAAATTCTTGAGCTCATTACAGCAGGATAGAATCTGATTGGCTGTCAATGTTTTTATCATCAGCTGGAAAAAAAATCAGCATTTTTCTGTGTCTTTATCGGTATAGCTGTGGTGTGGACTCTGCTATTCTTTAATATTGACAACCATTTATGGAACTATATCTTTATTGTTTTCTTTTATAGCTATCATCCTGGTGTGAATGATCCTTTTTATATGGTGCTCAAGAAGCATTCATGATAAAAACTTTTCTCTTTTCTTTTTCTTCTGGAAATTGACTGATTAAATAGAGTTCAAAATAGCAAATCAATTTATCAATTTAATACACAATGCAAAAAGTTGTTTTGATCAAAACTTATTATGTATTAATTATTTAAAATTTCTGAAGGGTAGTGCCCAAAGCTCATTTAAATTTGTTTAAAGTCGAAATCCCTTACAAGCCTGTCTAAAACCTCATTAGCAGGTACCTTCATACATAAAACAGTGCCCACTTAGTCACCGACTGACTGCCCAGCAAGGCAGCAAGTTTTTAGACACTTCCAAAATGGGATCTAATGTCAACCTGACCCACCCTGCTAAACGCACATCAAGCCACACAATAACACTGATGGCAAACACAAGTGTGTCTCATTTAGCCTGTCGAGTTGCTTGCTGTGTTCTTGGTCTTGGCTTTACCGCTCTCCCGAAATCCAGAGAAAATCCCAACCCATCAAGCAGAACAGTAGGACATTGTGGCAGTAGTGGCTCCCGATGACAAAGGCCCAACAATGAGGTAGAGATGTCTTGGCAGCGACACCCAAGCCAGTAAAACCTTACAATGCTTAAGGAAGAGAAAACCATCTGTTTGCGCTTTCTTTGATTGGGTTTATCTCACCGAAAGAGCCATCCATTCCTGCAGCCATTCGCATTCAGGCCCGGTTCCTTTGTGAAGTGCTCGCAGGTTTCTTGGCCTCTGGTGCTGGGTTTCTTGGCTGTGGAACGCGGGTGTATTCAGAGAAGCTCAGCGCTGGGACTATTCGGGTTTCATAGAGCTATCAAAAGAGTCACAGAAACCCTGCGATGCTGCGGTCGGTTACTGCGTGAGAATGAATGGATACCTCACACTGTGAGCAGCTGTAATGTTGAGTTAGAGTGTCCGGCTTTCAGCCTTACAATGTCTATTTTACCACTACATAAGTCACATCTGACACCAAAAAAATGCTGCACATATACAACACGCTCTCATGCTAACAAAGGATTCATGGGATATTTGACCGTTTCTCTCTCTCGCTCTCGCTCTCGCTCTCTCTATATATATATATATATATATATGTGTCAAAAATGTGGTAGTAAAGGATTATGAGGAAAAAACTAAATCTTTCAATATTTCTGTAGCTGCACCGTTTCAAAGTAGCTGAATTTTGATGCACCAAGAATTGGAGGCAGCTCTTTGGTCACCCTTCCTTCCGTCTTCTGGGGAGGACTGTTTTCAAAAGCATATTTCAGAGCATAAACCACCTTCTAACTGGGCAGACTAGGTGTTAAAGCAGCAGACACATTCCTCTGGCAACAAACTGAGACATCCTGCTCTGAAGGATGGCGTTAATCTATTCCAGTACAGAGAATTTCATTACTCCTTATCAACAGAAGGCTGCAATCAAATTTTTTTTATGTCACGCGAAACCCCAGAATAAACGATTTCCAATGTTCTTAGTTTTTTTCTTAAGATCAAAAACATAAAATTAAACTTTGATTTACCTCAAGTCCCTTTTAACTTACTGAACTGAAAGACACAGATTCCAAAAATTATTTAGTATGAACCAATAAACAAACTTTTATTTATTTTTTTTAAATCAAGGTTATTGAAACAATTTCTATGTGCCAGGTTGTTCTGTAGCCCTCCTTATAATAAAAATCACAGATGACAAATTCTAATATTCAGAAATTCTACTACTGACTAGCATCTCAGCAGGAGCAAACATCTGCGACATATGGACCTGTCTGCAGAATCAAACTCAAGTAGTTAACGATGTGAGACAGACGAATGCTGGACACAAGTAAAATGAAGAAAGATAAAGTTGTTTAAGAGTTATTGTTTTATATGGCTACGGGGTATGATGATAAGCGTCAAATCGACAGACATTTTTATAATATGGCTTATAGCCATACAGTTTACTGCAGACAGTAGTTTAAATTATTAATATGTAAGACCGATTAAAAAACATGCAAGAATGACAAAATAAAACGTAGCTTATAACATGGTTAATAGCAATAAAAAGGGTTATTAAACCACAAAAGACAGTTAATTCCGTTTGTACAGTATTACTGTAGTTCACCTTTATGACTATTGTGCATATAAGTAACAATACATAATATTATTATGATTAGAAAATCATGAAAAAAAGTGAAATCCTGGATATTATCTACTGGAATGATCTATGAGAGCTTGTTTTTATAAATATAGTCAAGTAATATCACAAGTAATATTTAGTATTCAAAACAAGTATTCTTTTTTCATTTTTAGCAGCATGATTGTGAATGTAATTACAATATTATTTAACAGAACAAAAACAGACAATGTCGACAACAGTGTCAATTAATATTAACTTCTTGTTTGTTAAAAGCAACACGCAGTGAGTGTTTCATTACAGACTGGATCAGTGTTTTGAACAAATCAGTTTAATGAATGACGAATCAGTTGCGTTGAATAAAATAAAATAACAAATAATTAATATACTGACTTGCTACAGTTAACTCTGGGTTCTAGTCTCATATTATATATATATATATATATATATATATACATACATACACACACACAAATATATATATTGTTGTTAATGCACTTTTCAAAAGTACTAGGCCTATTTATTTCTTTGAGGAAAAATAACCGAGTGTACTTTTTTTTAGATGTGCTTTTGGTCATGTATCTTGAACAAAGCTCAAAAATCTGTCTGTGCACAATACTGCCATTGTTGAGACCCTGTCACCATGATTGACAGTCCCTACAAAAACAAAGCCATCTTACACATCCAGCTCACCATTTCTTATTTCATTTCCTCTGTACTTCCAGAATCTGAAGAACAACAGAAGCTGAGAATCCAGGAACATAAAGCAGAGAGAAAACAAAGCTTTCAAACCAAAAGGCCAGATTAGCTTCTTAAGCTCAAAGATGTGTTTATTTATTTAATAAGCGACCCAAAGCCTCAAATTCCTTCAAGCTAGATAATGAAAGGAGAATATCGCAGAACTCATTCCCACTTTGGGATTTTGTTGTGGACTGGTTGGGAAGTAGCAGCAGCAGATGCTAAAATATATATCACGTTTCCTCCTCCAGCCACCAGAAATGATAGTTTGCTGGAGAGATTACGTCTATGTGCTGAGGAGTCAAACACTTTCTGCCAAACTGCGTAGCCCACGACCGCTCTGCCGATGAGAACACAGTAGCACAGCAGACATCAGACCATGGTGGTGGGGCTGGGGGAACGCCAATGTGAGCGTGTGTGTTTTGGGGTTTTGAGGCCTGTTATTGCAGAACCCCTGGCAAGTCGCTCCGAAGGTTCGTACAGCTATGAAATGTCATGTTGACCTCTCGCAAAGCTCAAAACTGAAATGAGAAATGAGAAAAACAGCAAAAGCCACCCTCAGACCTCACAGGAACACAATATCCAGACGATTTATCTCTGGGAAACGAATTAGCTTTGCTGATTTCTACAAGAAATTTATGTAATGTGATGGAGAGATGATAATCAGAGGGTTTCAGATTTCCAAACTGAGCCAGAACCGCTGAGCAAAAAACATTCTGCAGTAATCCTCAAACACTTACTGACAACAAAATGCAGAGATAATATTTTAGTTTTCTTGTACATTGTCCTACTTTCTCAGTGCAGTGAAGCTAGCTCTCAGTAGGGCAACTAACTATAGACTTTATAACTGAAGATGTCAAATTGCAATTGACACAAAAAAAAACAAAAAAAAACTTTTCAACAATTTGACATGATTTTTCTGCATTAGATGCATATCATGCATGTGGATAGGTCCACAGATGTCCAGTAAGGAAAGCTGTACCTTTCCCCCACTGCCCTGTTAACACTCAAATCAATCTTAAGTGTGGACACATGGGAAATACTGTTGAGAAAACCTCTGTGCTCTATAAACGTGCCATTTCCAGACACGTTGCACAACAAAAGTATGGATCTGTGTAGGTAGAGATTATGCAACCTTCACGTGTTGGCAACTGAAATAAAAACCACTTCAAATCAGAAAAAGATGTTCAACCTGAGGTCCAAACAGATGCAACTAGAATCTTGTTTTGTCCATTTACTAGTACTCCAGGACTTGATACTTACTAAGAGGGCTAGTTTAGTTGGAAATCAAAACAAACATAAGAGCGACTCAGAATGCTGTTCCAAGGCAGCTGGGTCCTCGGCGGACCTTACATGGTAGCCCCACTGAGAGACGTAATGAGCCAAAAGAAAGCTCTATATAACTCTAAAAAGCTCTATCTAAGCACGATATAACAACCTCAAAGAGATGAAATGATAAGTGGCAAATCAAGAGGCAGAGAGTGCTTTGATTTACGCCATGCAGCCTCTCTTCATTAGCCAAATACATGTGTAAAACGGTGTTCGATACTGGAGGCAGACGAGCAGGTAGCTAAGAAACCGATTAGTGTTTAAAAGGGAAACCAATGTTCAAAACTGGTTAATCTCTTCAGCTTGTTAGAGAATAACAGCGCCTAATTAAATTCACATTACTCTGCAGATATTAAAAGCCATTTGATGGCTTTAAACCTATTTGCTTACAGCGAGAGAATTCAGAAAGGCAGAATCCCCTTGCAGTGACGCTTTAAAGCACATAAAACGCATTGCTCCCAGATCAAAGCTTTAAACGGTCCCTTCGCTCACCCTGTGAGGTTTGCACACATGCGCACACATAAATAGTCGGAACGGGGTGCATAAATATGCATAATTAATAACAGAATCCCAAATCATTTTAGTGACAAAGTAAATTAGATGCCTGTCTTTATTAAAATTATCAGTTATCAGGCAACGGTTTTTCTCTTTCTACCAAAACAGTCTGTATATCACCAGACGTTCAAATCCTGTTTAAACTTGTCTTCACAGTGTCTTCAAAGTACAACATTAGAGACCACAAATCCAATAAGTTTCATATCTGGTTATGAAAAACCTAAGTATTAAACTGTTAATTCCTGGGAAATACAAGTTCGAAAGCTTTTGAAAGCAGGTGTGGGTTGTCTTGTGAAACATAAGCATGCTGTCATCCGTGATACGGCTCTGAAAAAACACAGTCTGTGAGTCACCACCCATCGAGTGGGGCGGCAGCAGAAGAAGAGGATGATGGGTAAACACAGTGCGGGGTGAAGTGAGGAGATCGTGACCTCGCAGCAATGCTGTCGCCGCCACAAACGTTTATGAATATTGCGTAACTTTTTTCTTCACTGGTTTGGCAGCTCGACTTCTGCTGGGAGAGCGATGTGACTCTCTGAGCATATGTTTGGACGCGAATCAAAAGAGACAATATTCCGACATGAGGTGCGTCAGTGAGGCATGAAAAACCCTTGATGTGCACAATGCTGAATTTCTTTTAATTATGCCAGTGGAGATTTCTAAAATGCTTCAATCTGGCACCGTGAGCGCGGTCTAAACACAAGAGACAACAACAGACGAGTTTCTCTGTACCACCAAGATTCGCTGTTCCATTTGTCTTTTTGATACAGCTTCTCTCTTTTCGTCTATAAGAATCAACATTAGATTGAACGATTTTTCAAAGAGAGGACCAAAAACAAATTTATTTTTCCTTCATACCAGAGAAAGGAGCAAAGCAAATCAATGAGCACAATATAAGCCTTTAAATGCATTCTGCATGACTGCTATTCTGTCCTTTTGTGTGATCCTTTTTTTCATCCACCAAAAGAAAAAAAAAGTGCAATTTTGCGCAATTAAATGGCCACTTGTAGCCTCAGGTCAAACATGTCCTCAAAAAAAAGCAGTAAACAAACCTAGACAAACTGAAACAATTACTAAAATTACACCATCCTCTTATTCACCGCAGTAAACAAACCAAAAAATGCAAGATGACTAAAGGAGTATTTGTTCTATGTGTCTGTGGTAATCCATTTGACCTTTTGCTCACTGTGAATTTTTAGGAATATGTCATTTTAAAAACATTCCACAAAATACATTGCCTAAATCATGTTAAACAGCAATTTTGTGCCATTTGCTGAAATGTTTACTAATACTCATTCTTGGGGTTAGTGTTTTGAACACTTCTAGTTCAATGCTAATTCACTTTAAGCTTTTAACTTGTCTCACTCATCTGTGCAACAGATACAAATGACAAATCAAATTACTTAGTGTTTTGAGGATAGTTGTGCCGTAACGTTTGACAAAAATACCACATTGTAGGTTGAGAGGATCAGTAACTAACCACCTAGCAAAAAGAATTCTTTATGAAATGCCAAAACCTTAAAGTTCCTTTAAGCCAAAAAAAACAGAATTACCAAATTTAAGTGAACTCTGAATGTTTAGGGTGCATTAACTCACTTGTAAGAAAGTTTTTTGGCAAATTCAGGCAAACACATTTTAGATACAGGTACTAGAATAATGTTGTTTGGTCATGGTGAAGTGTGTCATCACTGCTGATATGTTTACATGTTGTAGTTTGTCTTTCTTGTGTGCTTGAAAGTGTCACAGCCACTGTCAAAATACGCAAGAAGCAGTAATTAAATGTTTCGCTCTATTTCAACCCTCTAAAATGATTTTGTATTTTAATTCACTCTATTTGCCGTTACTATTATTATTGTTTGCTGAAATGAGCAACATTCTAAAAACAACCCAGAACACCTTAGCAACCACATAGTAGGGTTGTGCAATACTTAGTCTACGATAATATCGTAGTTGTTGTTTTAACGCTATGCCATTGCCAGCTGACTTTGAGTATGTTACTCAAAAACAAACAAAAACACATCTTGACAATCCAAAAGCATTCACTGCATGATAAAGCCTATTATAATACCCCTATACTTAAACTAAAAAAAAAAAAACCTGTATGGGTTATATATGGGACAAGATATAATACTGTTGAGCGATATCAAACAAGCAAGACTACCAATTTCCTAATTTTCAAACACAAATGTGATACTGATTTTATACAGATCAACAAATAAGTAAATACTGAGTGAGTTACATTTTAAACACAATAGTGTCTGTCTGTTAAAAATCTCAGATTGCAAAGCAACACTGCTGTGTTCAGTTGAACAAATCATGAGTTAAGGATTCAATGTTCCACTCATCAAGACAGTCATGAAATGAATCAGCCATTTAAAAAAAAAACATTTGAACAAATGATTCAATGAATCCCACCTTCTGGCTCTTTTAGCGTCACATTTATTTATCCATGGCATGCCTTAACCAGTACCCAAACAGAAACACACTTGAAAATGTTGTTTAATTACCATTATTGAGAAAGAGGGAAAAAAATGAGAGATGTCTTTTTGTTAATGTCGCACACCCGTCACATAGAAATGCCTCTAGAACAGCAGCTATGTGATGGTGAGTTTTGCACATGCAAGCGGCATCGCCCACAATGTCTTCACAATGTCAAAATATAGTTATATTTTGCTGTTTGAACAGGAACTGTTCAATTCGTAACTTAATTGACATTTCAATCTCATCTATGTAATATACATCTTGGTGAGGGGGGGCATTATTGCGGTTCACTCTTCGGAACAAGTACATGTCAAACCAGTCGTTCAAACAACAAATGTGTGTCTCCTTATACAAGGACATAAATAATTGAAATTGCTTCACTAGCAAACATATCACCAGAAACAACCGCCAAAAGAATTCAATGACAACTTTCAGAGCTTGCAATTCCAAGTGCCAATCAAAGATATATTAACTATCATCAATATTCACTAAATTCTTCCAGCAGAAGACAAAGACTACTGAGAACGGTCTATAAAAGACAAACAAAAAAGACAAATTGAAGTGTCTTTTTTGTTCTTAAATGGACAGCACAGAAAACAATGACTTTAATAAGCACTTGAGCATAAGGGTTTTGTCCAACTAAAGGTGAAAAATGTGTTTTTGAAAGATAAGTGACAAACTAAAAAAAAAAAAAACTGTGTTTTCTCCTCAGTAGTCAAATTAGATGTCCGTAAATGCTTTTAGAAAAGGAAGCCTCTCCTATTTTGTATACACACAATGCATAATCTTTGTGACAGACAGACTCCTGGTATGAGGAAGGACATTTCTTATAAAACATTCTTTTAAAATAAGGGATGGTTTGGCTTGGCTTATATTAAATTAAATAATCAATCCATTGAATAATAAGCAAATTTTTAGAACAACAAAACTAAAGATTTGAATCATCATGTGGAGGTTGCATATTGTTTACAATAATTGAAGCATATTTCGAAAAAGCAAGTACTTGTATTTGCTAAATTAATTATTAACACTAGCATTCTCTAGCGTTCCTTTTTTTATTTTGACTTATTTAGACTACTTTTTAAAACGTGTACCACGTTCGACTTACAGACTTATCACAGCTTTGTTAGTTTTTGATTGCTTCTATTATCCTCATTTGTAAGTTCCTGTGAATAAAAGCACCTGCTAAATGACTAAATGTAGTTATAATGGCTATATACAGATATGAACAATATTATTTTTACTTTGAAATCAAACAAAAAACACCAAAAACAACAACAGCAGCAGATCCTTCAGAAATCATTATAATAACAAGATCTGATGCTGCCCAAGAATCACTTCTTAATGTTATGCTAAAAAACCTCTGTGCTGCATTTATTCAGTATTAACTGATGGGAAAGCTCAAAAGAACATGTATTTGCTATCAGTTTTAATAAATTTTTATGTGTACTTACTGTACACACAGTCACAGAGAGGGGTCAGTATACCTGCATGTTTTCCCAGCGAGCACAGACATGATTGAGATGAAAAATCACAGTGCTTGCCATTTACTTTTCCACACTAGCACTGTGTCTGTAGTCAATGCAACCGTTAATTATAAAGAAATGCTCGAACACCTGAATATGTAAAGCCAAAAAAAATTAAATGAAGTGTGCCTGTGTTGCCAGAGCTTGTGTGATTGTATAATATGTATAAAAGTGTGCTGATTCTTCTTAAACTGATAAGCTTTCGCAATTAAAAACTGATTAATCATTAGCATCCCTATTTAAAATGAACAAAAAACCTCGTACAATTCAAGTGCGTTTTCCCCATGTGCGTGTGTGTTGAAAAGTGGAACGCCCATCTTGATTAGGGTGTAATTCAATACGAATAACACCTATTGTTTGGTTTAGATCACAGAGTAAAAGATGTACCGGGATTAAAGAGTGTCACAATATTCCTCTCTTCTGTGTATTCATGTTCAACACCGCCACATTTTCCACACAAACCCTCACTTCTCTACAGGCAGTCAAATAGCCTAAACAGTCCTGGTCAGGTTGGAGCACACTGCTTTAGACAGAGAGACAAAGAGAGGGAGAGAGAGAATTAGACGTCAGTGATTAATGCATTCCACAGCACTGCTCTCCCGCAGCATGAAAGAATGTTAAGACAGCAAAAAGGCTTAAGCAGACCTTACAATAACAAATGAAACATGCCCACAAAACTTACAGATGCGTTCATAATAACTTTACCTTCTAATACATCCATTTACGCATTTATATATTTTTTTAAATCACACAAGAACATTTAGAAAAGGCAGACGGCTGATGACGTCAATCCTCATTTGCGTATAAATGAGGGAGTGGAATGCTGATCTCTATCTGCAGCCTGGCAGTGGCCTGTTAGAGTGGACTGGAGAGATTTCCTCATAAACCCATCAACCTGCTGACACACACACACACACACACAGAGGGCTCTCTCTGTAAATTAGCAAAGCAGCTGTACTAGCTCATCAGCATTACTGAGGCCCTTAACCTCTGTAGCACTAGCACAAGTTTTAAAGTGGCAGGGTTCTTCATCTTCTCTTTGTGATGTTATGACATGGAAATGTCTTCTCATGAATATTAATTAGGGAAATGTGACAGATTCCTGAAGCAATATATGAAATATTGACCTTATTACACATTACGCACTCACTCACTCACTCACACAACAGTCAATTATGCACAATTGCATGCAAACCAAACCCTAACCCTATAGTAAAGTACATCTTGTTAATTAAAATTACTCCGTACTTAAATGTATAATTACACTAACAAGGAAACCTTTAAATTGGAATTAAAAGTGTATTAAAAGTGTAATAAAAATGCTCCGGTTATTTGTGATACTATTAATGAGATTTACTTTTTTCTAATGGGAAATGTATGTATTTTATGTATTTGTTTATTTATTGATTTATTATTTTTAATTAATGTATTTTATTTATTTATTTATATAAGATATTTTTTTAATCCTGTCAAATGATTTCTCTTGATTAATCATATCCAAAATGAACATTTTTGTTTACATAATATATTTGTGTGTACTGTGTGCGTGTGTGTATATA